>OW240912.1:132587824-132605892 GCA_933207985.1 Pelobates cultripes
TGTATTCCCCACCAATGCGGTTCATCACGCTGTTTTATATACAATTTCTTGACACACCTAGACCTGGAAATTACCTTGTTTTTCCACAAATATTAATTGTGTTGACACTAGATTAGGGAACTGTTCTTCGCCTCTTTGCGAATGTATAACCTGTTCTGTTGTACACCATATATGTATCTGTAATCCTGTACAAACTCACTAAATGTTATAAAAATGGCACTTACTAAGTGCTAAATCAGGTTTGGGTGTTATTTATTAGTAGGATACAAGTTAAAGGGACTCTCCATTGCCAAAAAAGCAAATCCGTTTTCCTGGCACTGCAGGACCCTGCAGTGCCCCCTCCCTCCCACTCCCCATCCCATGTTGCTAAAGGGGTAAAAAACACAGCATTGGGTCAGGCTCCACCCATGCTAGGCTAACAGTGGAGCTTTCACACATCCACCACCACAGGTACTCAACTTCACAATCTGGCTATCACAAACACAAACACAACAGGTAGTCTTCGCCGCATGCAACACCACAAACAGCCTTTTCCCCATACCTGCAGCCTGTAGGACCACAGGTAGTCTATGACAAGCATACAAAACACAGGCAGCCTCCAAATGCACACATACCACTCTCTCCCAACCTCTTTTGTCCTCTGGTATTCCACTAAGGGGGACAAGTCTCCAGCAAATGAAGAACAATTGTGCCATTAAATTAGCTTGCATTGCAATAAACAAACAAAATACATTTTCCCCATGCCAGAGCTCTTTAGCAGAGTTCTTCACATGAGCTGCCCTGGAAGAGCATCAAATCAACATGCACACTTTGCAAGGTGTGTCATCCGTGCACCCTCGTATTGCCTGCTCTGCCTTTAAATGCACAGACCAGATTATTTTTGTCCTGATCTTATCTTGAACAAGATGCAGGTTTAAATATAGAACCAGGTTCAATACTTTAGCATTTTGACATCAGTATTGGGGTGTCACCTGGACTGTCTGTTTCCAGACCATGCCTGTGGCCTCAATATGAACATGACTTCCGTCTGGCCAAAAAACAAGATGATGTGCAATAAGATGATATAAGATGAAATATCACAATCAGTCAAATGCTAAAAAGTCAGCTAGAGTAGGCATGTGCATGGGGAAAATTTTCGGTTTGGTTCGGCATTCCAAAATTCAGGACTTTCGCAATTCGGGACTTCGGATCTTCGGGACTTCGGATCTGGAGTTATCTACCAAAAGACTGAAAGACATAAATTGGTCTTTCAGCCAAATTTACTAATACTAAGTATTAGTATACTCACTGTTAAAAAAATAAAAAAAATAGGGTCCCCCCTCCCGAGCCCCCACATGCGAGTGGGGGTTTTTAAACTAAAGGGGGGACCTATTGCCCCCCCGGCCCCCACCCCTGAGCGGCGGGTTGGGGACCTAAATACTAATAAGTGGGGGCACCTAATGTCCTCCCCACTGGCACCCACCCCTGAGCGGTGGGTGGGGGTCCTAAATACTAATAAGGGGGGGGGAACCTAAGGTCCTCCTCCCTGGCCCCCACCCCTGGCCCTAAATACTAATAAAGGGGGACCTAAGGTCCTCCCCCTGGCCCCCACCCCTGAGCGGCAGGTGGGGGCCCTAAAAAAAATGTTACCCCCCCAGGTGATTAGGGGTCCCCAAACCTCTAGTATCCCCCTCCCACCTAAAAAAAATTAACCCCCTAACCCTAAAAATAATGAGTGGGGGACCTTTAACTAAGTACCTGTAAAAAAAATAAAACTTACCATTTGATGTTTTCTTTCTTCTAAAATTGACTTTTTTTCAGCCCCAAAAAGGGACAAATAAAAAATCCATAATAACCGACGCAATTAAAAAAATAAAAAATAAATCCATGTTCACCCGGCGAGGGTTCCACGCAGACTGAGCTCTGCAGGGCGGGGGAAGGCTTATAAAGCCTTGCCCTGCCCTGCAATTAGGCTCAGAGCACTCTGATTGGTGAGTTTAAGCCATCCAATCATAGTGCTCTGACAGTTAAATGAAGAGACTGACAGGTAAATCTCCACATTTACCTGTCACAGCACTCTGATTGGTTGGCTTGAAATGTACCAATCAGTGCTCTGTGTCATTTTACACAACGTAGGAAAGTTCTTTAGAATTTTCCAATGCTGTGTAAATTGACTCATAACACTCTGATTGGTTACTTAATCCACCAATCAGAGTGCTCTGTGTAATTTTACACAGCGTGGGAAAGTGGGGGCAATAGGTATTTTTTTGTTGTTTTTTTACAGTTACTAATACTAATACTAAGTAATTTTTACTTAGTATTAGTAAATGTGGCTGAAAGACCAATTTAGGTCTTTCAACCTTTTGGTAGATAGCTCCCTGATACCATGTGAATTAGGGAGTTATCTACTAAGCGGCTGCTTATTTTATGTTATTTTTAAGTGATTTCCCTATCCACATTTGTTTGCAGGGCACTTGTCCTACTCTTACCCCCATTTTACTTCCTTTTGCAGCCCTCTAGCCCTTTCCAGGAGTTTTTTAGAGCCATTTTTGTGCCCAAAAGTTCGGGTCCCCATTGACTTCAATGGGGTTCGGGGTTAAGTTCGGGGTCAAGTTCGATCCCGAACCCGGACTTTTTTTTCAAGGTTCGGCTGAATCCGCCGGACCCGAACATCCAGGTGTCTGCTCAGCTCTACTTTACACCCCTAGAAACAGGGACGTATTAGCCGCTTGGCAAACAAGGCATTTGCCTTGGGCGGCATTTTTCAGGGGGCGGCAAAAAACGCCGCCCCCAAATGCCTAGTTAGCCTCGCGGCTAACTGACATGCTGAGCGATGGGCGGCGCTGGCTGGTGGTCGGGCGGGCAGCTGGCGAGGGAGCACTTCCCCTGAGCGGTCTGCTCAGCTCCCTCGCCAGCCGCAGAGTGTCTGACTGTGTGTTTGTGTCTGACTGTCAGGGCCGGCGCGTCCATAAGGCGGCACAGGCGGCCGCCTTAGGGCGCACCGGCCCGGGGGCGCAAATGTCCGGGTGGCCTGCAGGAGAGAAGCGCACAGCTCCCCTCTCCTGCCGGTCACTTCTTGTAGCGTGGCCGAGCGCCAACCTGCATTGCCGCGGACTGTGTGGAGGGGGCGGGGATATGAACGTCATATCCCTGCTCCCACTGAAGCACACAGCGCGGCTGGTGCCCAGCAGGTGCGGAGCTACGGGCCCCCTTCTATTCAGCATGGGAGGAAGTCCTCCCAAGAAGACTAGAGCAGCAGAAGGCAGAGAGGAGGGGGGCTGGGCAGGACCAGCTCCTCCAACTCCCAACTACCTTAGGCAGCACTTTGGATCCCAGGTAAGCCCCCCTTCTGAACCTGTTGGTCAGTGTGTCTGTGTGTATCTATGTCTGTCAGTGTGTGTGTGTGTATGTCTGTCAGTGTGTCTGTGTGTATCTATGTCTGTCAGTGTGTGTGTGTGTGTATATGTCTGTCAGTGTGTGTGTGTGTGTGTGTGTGTATCTATGTCTGTCAGTGTGTGTGTGTCGGTGTCGGTGTTGTCTGTGTCGGTGTGTCTGTCGGTCTGTTATCTATGTCTGTCGGTGTGTATGTGTCTGTCGGTGTGTGTATCTATATCTGTCGGTGTGTATGTCTGTCAGTGTGTGTGTGTGTATGTCTGTCAGTGTGTGTGTGTATCTATGTCTGTCAGTGTGTGTGTGTGTATGTCTGTCTGTGTGTCTGTCAGTGTGTATCTATGTCTGTCAGTGTGTATCTGTCAGTGTGTGTGTGTATGTCTGTCAGTGTGTGTGTGTATCTATCTCTGTCAGTGTGTGTGTGTATGTCTGTCAGTGTGTGTGTGTGTGTATCTATGTCTGTCAGTGTGTGTGTGTGCATCCATGTCTGTCAGTGTGTGTATGTATATGTCTCTGTCCATGTGTCTGTGTGTATCTAAATGTCTGTTAGTGTGTGTGTCTGTCTGTTAGTGTGTCTTTGTGTGTCTTCTTCCCTATCATTGTGTATGTGTGTCTGTATGTCACTGTGTGTTTATCTGTATGTCTGTCAGTGTTTGTGTGTACCTGTGTGTCTATCTGAATGTGTATCAGTTTGTGTATATGTATATCTGCATGTGTCAGTGTGTGTATCTTTGTGTATGTGTATCACAGTGTGTGCGTGTGTGGCAGTGTATGTGTATATGTGCATATATCTCAGCATTCAAACACCAACACTACACACAAATAAACACCTGCATGCAAACGTCAACACTACATACAAACACACCCCTGCATTCAAATGTCAACACTACATACAAACACACCTCTGTATCAGACACCAAAATTATATATAAACACACACCTACGTTCAAAAACCAACACTACACATAAATGCATGCTTGCATTCAAATGCAAACACTACATACAAACACACAGCTACAATCATACAAACATACTCCATACAAACACATGCTTACAGTCAAACACACAAATACTGCTCCATGCTAAATACAATCCTGCAAGCATGGGGAATCGGTAGAGCCCCAGCTTTCAAAGCATTGTTGAAGTTGCACGACAGATGGGGATCTATCTTTTAGCCATCCTGTGTACATACACAGACCGTCATACAGAGACATACAGTATGTATGTCTCTGTATGACTGTGTAAATGTATTCAAAAGGAATAAACGCAGGCAACACTCCAATAGTAAGGATGGTATATTTATTGATAGGTGAACCACCCCAAAGAAAGTGCGTCGTTTCGGCTCAGCAGAGCCTTATTGCATGAGCTGAAACATCACACTTTCTATGGGGTGGTTCACCTACCAATAAATATACCATCCTTACTATTGGAGTGTTGCCTGCGTTTATTCCTTTTGAAGACTTTACTGGTGGATCCAGCAATGTCTGCCTGACATGGAGCATCCACCTCTGTTGATGGCCGGAGCATTTACACGGTGTCAGTGTGCAGGGTTCTTTGTTTGTCTGTGTATATATGTCTCTGTATGCCTATCTCTGTTTCTTTATGTCTGTGTATGTATTTCTGTGAATGCCTGTGTCTGTATGAATGTATGTCTGTGTTTGTACGACAATGTACCTGTATGTGTAGATTGTATGACTGTGTTTGTTTGTGTGCCTTTTATGACTGTGTGTCTGTATATCTTTGTGACTGTGTGCCTGAAAAATTATGTCTGTGTGCTTGTATGGTTGTGTGTCTGTATGTTTGTGTATTTGTGCATGTATGTATTTTAGCCTGTATCTATGTCTATGTGGGAGAAAAAGAGAGATAGATAGGGGCTGGCGGGGAAGTAAGAAATACATAATAGGGGTTGTAGGAGACACACTAAAGGGGGGTGTAAGGCACAAAGGGGCCAAAGGGGTAAGACATTCAAGAGAGTGGATATGCAACACTAATGGGGGTAAGAAATTCAAAAGGGGGCTACGAGACACAGAGGTGAAGATGCATTGTTTATTTATTTTTGGGGGGGGGGGGGCGTCAAAATGCATCTTCGCCTGTGTAGTCAAAAATCCTAGCACCGGCCCTGCTGACTGTGTGTGTCTGACTGTGTGTGTGTTTGTGTGTGACTGTGTGTGTGTCTGACTGTGTGTGTGTGTGTCTGACTGTGTGTGTGTCTGACTGTGTGTGTGTGTTTGTCTGTCTGACTGTGTGTGTGTGTGTTTGTGTGTGTGTGTGTGTGTGACTGTGTGTGTGTGTGTGTTTGTGTCTGACTGTGTCCTGACTGTTTGTGTGTGTGTGTGTATTTAGAAGGTGGGGCGGGGGGGTAGGGTTGGGTGGGGGTGGCGCGGGGGGAGGGGGGTGCCTGAGTTTTTTCCTGCCTAGGGCAGCACAAAACCAGGATACACCACTGCCTAGACATGTTTCACTTTGCCCCATAATTCCCTGTTACTCTCTGTCCCCCAACCCTATGTTACTCTATCTCCCTTGTGTCATAATGCCCGTCTCTCTAGCATTTTGTTCCCTTTGTTTAACTTTTTTTTAAATATATTACACGATCAACAATATAAAAAATAAAATTAGAATTCCTGGTGACCCGTAGGTGGAGTGCATGGTATGCACCTGTACTATTATAATTGCTGTCTCGTGGTTTTGGTACCCAGTTATAGAGTCAGTGCACTGACACCGGGATTCCTAGCCTGAACTTTGACTCATAACAAGCACCAGACTGGAAGGAGGGGTCTGCAGCGCACCAGTCATTATTATTTTATTATTTATATAGCGCCATCATATTCCGTAGCACTGTACAATGGGATAAGTACAGGACATGTGTTTTACCTCGGGCCACCAGTGAATTTAGCTCCCTCAATACAAAAAAAGTAAACAGGAGTAGAGGTAAAACATCTTTTTATTATATAAATTAAACACCCACTACACACAGCCAACACATGCACATGAAACATTTCACACACAGACCAAACACAGCCACCACCCATTACATCACATTATTATGAGGTTTATTATAATGGAGCTCTGTGAAAGTGTTATACAAAATGCACATTCATTTTATAGGTGTGGAGCTCTGTAATAACCTGCTATGCACATTACTGATTTGTGATACACTCAAAAAAGGCGTTTCTGTTTTTTTTTGCTGTAGATCTCTGGGATTAACTCATACACAACACACAATACTGTGAATTTAAATGCCCAGGGTCAAGGTAAATGAGGAAAACCCAGTCCAAAGCAATACAGCTCACAGCATTGTGTGGCATGATTGAGAATCAAAAAGCACAAAGCAATAATCTGTGTGTTTGTAAGTAGCACCTGTGCATACATGAAGGGGGTAATGGGGCAGCAACATGCATCTCCGCCTGTGTACCTAAAAATTCTTGCACCGGCCCTGCGTATAGCAGCCTAGGAATGAAAATTAACCCCATCATGGCATATCATTTGTAAAAGTCGATACCCCATTTTGAATATCATGGGTTATGTCCAGTCTTTTGTAGTAGCCACTTAGCCACAAACGCTTGCCAAAGTTAGCGTTCATATTTGTTTTTTGCATTATTTTTACACAAAAACTGCACTTTTACTGGTGAAGTCGTGATAAGTTTTTCTGTTGTAAACATATTTGTGTTCTGCAAAGTCTCCCGAGTATAACAATACTCTCCATGTACAGGTTTTATGGTGTTTTGGAAAGGTACAGGGTCAGTATAGGGCTTGCCCAATTCAGTTTGCCAGATTGGTTTGCTGGGTCTGTGTTGCCTTTTGAGACCATATGTTAGCCCAGGAATGTGAAATAACCCCATCATGGCATATCATTTTCAAATGTAGACAACCCAGGGTATTCAAAATGGGGTATTTCCAGTCTTTTGTAGTAACCACTTAGTTTTTTATAAATGTTTTATTTTCAATTTAAAATGTATAATTTTCAATTTAGAATATATATATATTCACACTTTTATTTCCTATATATGTATAATATATTATAATTAAAGCATTTTATAATATATTAGAATATATTATACTTATATATATGATTTCATTATAAGTGTATTTGAGATATATGTGTATATATCTCAAAGTAAACTTATAATGAAATCATATATATGCATTATATATGTATAATATATTATAAAATGGTTTTATTATTTTATATTATACATATCTATATATTTGTGTTCAGTGCTATTCTTGTAATGTAACGTATGAATAGTATGTTGCAACCATAGGTATGAACAAGTCGAAGTGTGCCAAAACCGACATATGCAGTAGGCCTGTAATATAAAGGGCCCACCCTGGATATGAAATAATAAAATAATTGAATTAAATTGAGGGAGTGGTGGGTGGGGCCTGCCGAACGTCAGAACTCCACAGTGATGCAGGTTAAGGGGGGTGAGTTTAAATAGGATCAACGCCCCTTCCACAACTCCAGGCAAGCCTTTACATTTGTGTTCGGTGCTATTCTTTTAACGTAACGTATGTATAGTATGTTGTAACCATAGGTATGAACAAGTCGTTTGAAGTGTGCCGAAACCGACGGATGTGGTAGGCTTGTAATAAAGAAGGCAAAAATAAGCAGTGTCTTTGCCAAAGAAAATATTTATTACATAGATTAACATAGTGCAAAGAAAATACCTCAAGATGACAGTTTAACTAAATCTGCCCTAATTTCTAACACAGGTTGAGGTATATACAAAGCAAATGCTGATTTAGTGATCATGTAGTTTGGTGAGATGGGACCGTTTGAGGCAGTTTTGTGCGTATTTGTTTCTGTGTATGGTAAACTCGCCAGGTCTAAGAAAACCATAATATGCCAAGTAGATGGCTTTAATACTCACATATAAGTGAGCAGGAATATACTGCTCACTAAATAGGCGTAGGTGGTAGAATCCCCACCTGGGATTCTCGAGTGAGTGAATAATCCAACGTATGCAATATTGCCACTTGATGAAGCCTTTTCTGGTGAAACGCGTTTGGCTGTTTTTTTAATGTATTTTATTATTTATTATTAAAAGAATATTTCCCCCTAATATTATGTTAGTGCCATATACCTTTATTTTTCTTCTTTTTTTTATTGTTTTTATCTTTTTTACCTGGTTATTGCATACATTGGATTATTCACTCACTCAAGAATCCCAGGTGGGGATTATACCACCTATGCCTATATAGTGAGCAGTATATTCCTGCTCACTTATATGTGAGTATTATACGTTTCTAATATTCTTATCCGTTATTGCTATATACCAGGGTTAGGCAACTTTCGGCACTCCAGATGTTGTGGACTACATCCCCCATAACGCTCTTACCCCCATAATGCTGGCAAAGCATCATGGGAGGTGTAGAACAAAACATCTGCAGTGCCAAAGGTTGCCTATGTCTGCTATATACAGAGAGCACTATTTGTTTTTATCTTCTTCTTCATACAGCGGACCTGTACCTACCAACACCTATTCCTACCAGTGGGGGATCAACGCCACTGAATGCTATACACTCCTGAGCTGGCTAAAGCTCTACAATAGGTGAGTGACAAGGATTGTTTTATTGCCATCATCATCTTTCCAGTACAGTTTTACACTATTGGAATCTATCTCTCTTATCTGCATGCTTCCACATCATCTGGATACCTGGCTTCTTTGGATCCTACAAGTCCTATCGATTCCACTTATTTATCTGTTTGTTGATGTATTGTGAGGGAACATCATACTCTTAGGTTGCGGCCCATACTTTTTTAGAATTTAGCTGTTTATTGGTCTCTAAGCGCTGATCCAATTGCCACTTGTACTAGAGCATTGGAAGCCTGCCTAAAGGTTTCCAATGCTCTGTCTCACTGCCGGGCTCCAAGTGGAGAAACCCGGAAGTGATCGCTCCAGGGGGAGTGATCTCCCGGTAATCTCAGGTGGCCCCTGGCAGTGAGGGGGGTTATTACAGCAATGCCTCAACATTGAGGCATCACTGTAATACCATTAGAGCTGCTGGAAGCGATTCTAATGACAGGATCAGCATTGGTCCTTCCTTTTTACCCATTATATCTATTATATCGATAAGTCTTCTTAAATCAGGAATGCCAGGAATGAAACCTATCTGGTTGGAATGAATAAATAGAGTTCAATACCCCTTTATTCTATCTGTAATAATAGAGTAGAAAAGTTTGATCAGCGATTGATCAAATGATATTGGGCGGTAACATTGATAAGCAATATTGGGCAGTATTTTTAAAATTTGTTATATCTTTGCCTGGTTTCAATAAGGGGAAAATATTCGGTTTTTGCATCTCTCATGAGAACTTTTTTTTTTTTTTTTAACACCGCTCCATTGAATGTGTTGGTGAAATGGTTTACGATTTGAAGTTTGATAGTTTTATAGAAAACATTCCCCTAACCCATCTGGTTCTGGAGTTTTATATCAAGCTAGATTTTCTATTGCCCTTGTAAGTTCTTCTCTGGTTATTTCTTTATTTAATGGGGACAGTTGTTCTTTTGATAGCTTTGGTAATTTTGAAGAATTAATATACTCTTTTGTTAAATTCAATAGAGTTTTATTTGGAAGATGATATCATTTTGAGTAGTATTAAATAAAGGTCTCTCCTATCTTCTCTGGTAATAGACATTTTTTCATTTATAGTTTTTTCAATTAAATTATCTGTTTCATTTTTTCAACTGATTAGTTAGAATTTTTCTGCTCTATTGTATCTATTATAATGTTCTACTTTCAGCTTCAACATATTTTTGTTAATTTTCTCAAGTGTTTGATTTATACAATTTGTTTTTTCTATAGAAGAATTTATTTTCTCTAGTTAGATTGTATAATTCAATGTAAAGGGTTGATAATTTTGCTCCTATTCTACTGTGAGGAACTCACTATTAAGTCTCTATTGGAAAGAGTTCCCCTATTCTGTTTTAAAAGTTTCACCGAACCCAAAATGCTTTTCTCTGGTTCGGTATTTAAAAACTATCAAACACCGACCTCCTCCCTGGCTTGTTAACTACAAAGAAAGCACAAACTTAAGTGCTCTTTCCTGGTGGCCGCCATTCATATAACTGAAAACAGGTGCTTCAGGACTTGGTGGCCATTTTGTCTGCCCAACACAGGCAGTGGTGCTTTGTCGTCGGGTACATGGATCTCTAGTATGGATACCTGACTTCACAAATGCCAGGGAAAATCATACTGCTACCTACTCCGTTCCCAGACAAGCCAGAAGAGTGCTTTTTGGTGAACAGACACTCCCTAACAGAGATCATTCACTCCCTACAAGCCATGGGGAACCTTAGTTTGTTTTCGTATAGGAACTCCCGAAAGTTAAACGACCGATGCCTACTTTTCTCTGGAACTATTTTGGGCAACAGCCACGTGCACGGTCGGTGAAAACTTTACCCTGGTGGCAATTCAGCTAGCATACATGGTTCTGAGCGCTATTTGGACAACTTCGGCATTCAGATCCGGGCTATCTGTGGATATAATACTTGTGAGGGGTTTGATCGATATTATGTGTTTTGAGGTATTTTGTATCATATTTTGTACCTCTAGTACCTAGGAGATAATTAGTTTAAGTCAAAGCAAACTCACTTATCTTCCAGACACAGAGACGCCTGGGCTGGCTTACCATTGTAATAAAGGCTCCATGCTTGGGGTCAGTGTATATAAACAGGCAACTTGGCCCTAATAAAGCAGTTCACTTAGTACCCTTCATCAAGTCTCGACTAATGTTTGGGTATGTGAGTTATAATCGCTGCTTCACTACTGGACCTGGGAGAATCTACAGAGGAGGAACCACTCAGTGTACTGGCGCTCCGTTACATCTACTATCTCTCCATTTCTTTAACTTTATACAATGTCCCCTAATCACTGTATTATATGGACACAAAACCAGATCATCCTCTACCTGTCTGTTATTTTCTTCAAAATAATACTTTGTCATCTTGACTAAGTGTTCTTTAAAATCTTTATTTTGAAACATGGATTCATCTAGTCTCCAGGTGGTTTTTGGATATATTTTCCTTCCTCCTTTTATATCTAATATCAGACCATTATGGTCAGAACATGGCATCACTTTTATTTCAATATTATTCATTCTTTCTGTCAATTTGAATTCACTCAAAATTTAATCAATTCTAGAATAGTCATGAGGCCATGAATAAAATATATATTCTTTAGTTTGAGGATTATTAACTCTCCATACATCTCCGTATAGTTCTTCCTCCCCCCCCCCTTAGATTATTACAAATTTGGGCATTTTTTTTTAATGCTTTTATCTACTGGAACTTTTTTACATACCACGGTATTTACGGTACATAAAGACCTGTTTTCACCCTATCTGCTCTGCTTTTGGGCAGACTAGATGGCCTGAATGGTTCTTATATGCCGTCACATTCTATGTAAGCAGTCACAGAAGACTTGAAGGGTTTCTATTTGGAAGGAATAAATTAACTAAAGTAAAAGTTTCATCATTAATAGTTATTATAAATCTACCTACTGGTCTATATCTTTATATTTAAAATGAACTTTTAAGGTATTTGAGAAAAAAAAAATCGCTACACCACATTTTTTCCATTTTGTCTTGATGCACAAATTTTCTGTGGAAATCTTTTACTATTCCAGCTTTTTTCGTCAATCTGTCGCCAGTGAGTCTCCTGGACAAATGCCACTGGAATATTTTCTTTCAGCAGATAGTCTTGAAATGCCCAGCGTTTTTGTGGGATATTAAGACCTTGTATAATAATTGAAACAAATCAAACCATGTCTAAACCAATCTAGTATTAAAATCTTTTGGATTTGCTAGGGAACTCTCATTACTAGTACATTAAAAATAACATACACAAACCAATTACATACAATTTTGACATAACTATACCATTCATACTGAAGACTGAAAAGAGTCCTCACCTTGTCCATCTAGAGTCCGTTACTATGTACACACTATAGTCTGTCTAATATATTAGGCAGAGGGAGGGCTATATCATGAGGGGAGAGGGTACTACTTATACAATGTTTAACCTTTTCTTTCTCTATACTATCTGTTTGAGCCCTTTCTAAAAATATATTTAGGTTCTGTTGTATTTGCTCATATTAGATGGATTAATGGGCCAGGAAAGAAGGAAACGAAATAGAGAGAGAAAAAAAATCCTCTCTCAGTCCTTCCCTACCTCTGCCTCTTCTCTCTATCCTTCAACTTGCCCAAATTTAAACCATTGTAAAATCGCAATACAAATTTTATAATTCATTTCTTAAAGACCAATAAATATTAAACACTTCTATCCTTTGTTGGATTTCCTTACTTAATTTGAATTTTTTTTTTACATATATTAATTTGTCTCCTGTCTTCTTTATGCTAGTGTTTTGAGTGTCATGTCAGATATATGTACAACAGAAATATCGAAGCGTAATGGAGTGAACTCCTAAGTTAGACTGCCACATTTTTATAATAAAAAAAACAAGGTAAATCAGGGTAGATAGAACTGCCTGCATAAGTAACATAAGGGTCTTGTGGGGATATTTATGGGATAATAATATTAAACAGTCGAGAATTGCCCTCTATTTTAACTCTCTTAGATCTTAGAGATCGTTTATCAAATAAGTGAAAAGTATTCCATACAATTAAATCACAATTTGTTATAAAAATAGATTTATTGTAACAAATTAATTAACAAATAATATTAGGCAGCACGCATGATAATTGTGGCGAAACCAGCCTCGCCACTGTCCACTGGAGGAGCCTGGTTGCTCGCCTGCTCCCTTTAGACTATGGCCCGGCAGTTAAAACCTTTTATTTTCCCTGCAAAGCGTATTCATGCCTTTCTGTAGACTGTTAAAGCCATGCTACCCCAGATAGCTATGCCATGGAGCCCAGCCGTATACTGAAAGACTGTATGAAAGACTTTGGCTCCATGGCGATTGAACTGTATTTATGTGATCTGAGCGCCATTCGGTAGTAATGTGCACTCAGATCTAAGCTATCTGGGGATATGTAGAATGTCTATGTTTTATGGAATAAATGTAACTGTATGTAATTTTATGTCTTTTATTGTATTGTTACTGCCATGTGGTTAATGGAGTCTTGCCTCTGTCCTGGGAGATAATTGGATTACTTCACAGTTATCTCCTGGACAGAGAGGAGGGATTGTGATGTAAATGTGGGTGTGTTTTATGGTTCCCCTGTAACGATTGGTTGTACTGTGTCCCACCCTGTGGGATGTCCCCTTGCATGGGGACTTGCATAAAAGCCAGTGTGTGGCCATTACAGAGAGTTCCTGTTTTAACCCTCAAAGTGAAGTGTCGTCTCATTATTGGGGGAAGGATTTATTGTATGCTGTTCCAGTTTGACTGCTAGGAGAGTAAACCTATTCGTATGGTTCCTATTCAACTGTCTACAGCATTCATATGCTTGGGAGAATTTATTTGTTTCTACGGTTCGGTGATTGTGGTGTCTGCCAGAGTGCTTGGAGTCCTCAGGAAGCGCTAGGAGCATCCTTCAACGGAGGTACCCAGTCGGGGTGCCAGGCGATCCGTTACAATAATAATCAGTGAATATTTAGTATAACATAAATATGCAATACAATGGAATGGCTATACACGTTTCAATGGCTAACAGCATCTTCAGTCACTTAATAAGATTTATGAGGGTACTTTATAGACAAAAATAAAGCTTCTCACAGCAAAAAGCCATAAAACCTTGGCTAACAGTTAAATCAACTGAGTAACCCTTTCAATGCTGGCTAGATCCTCCTAGGCATATAGTATCCTATTCTCATGTAATTTTCAATTAAAATAACATTCAGACCAGCTCATTAGTCATTTCCTGGAACCATCCAATAAGAATAATCTACCAGATCTTTACAAAAGCCGAATTTTAATTTGCCTAAAAAGATATCTTATCTTATTTTAGAGCAAATCAATACACCTGGATAAAAAGCAGTATGCTAACATGTGATACTATCACATTAATATACAGGGAGTGCAGAATTATTAGGCAAGTTGTATTTTTGAGGATTAATTTTATTATTGAACAACAACCATGTTCTCAATGAACCCAAAAAACTCATTAATATCAAAGCTGAATATTTTTGGAAGTAGTTTTTAGTTTGTTTTTAGTTATAGCTATAGGGGGATATATTACTGTGCATAATTATTAGGCAACTTAACAAAAAACAAATATATACCCATTTCAATTATTTATTATTACCAGTGAAACCAATATAACATCTCAACATTCACAAATATACATTTCTGACATTCAAAAACAAAACAAAAACAAATCAGTGACCAATATAGCCACCTTTCTTTGCAAGGACACTCAAAAGCCTGCCATCCATGGATTCTGTCAGTGTTTTGATCTGTTCACCATCAACATTGCGTGCAGCAGCAACCACAGCCTCCCAGACACTGTTCAGAGAGGTGTACTGTTTTCCCTCCTTGTAAATCTCACATTTGATGATGGACCACAGGTTCTCAATGGGGTTCAGATCAGGTGAACAAGGAGGCCATGTCATTAGATTTTCTTCTTTTATACCCTTTCTTGCCAGCCACGCTGTGGAGTACTTGGACGCGTGTGATGGAGCATTGTCCTGCATGAAAATCATGTTTTTCTTGAAGGATGCAGACTTCTTCCTGTACCACTGCTTGAAGAAGGTGTCTTCCAGGAACTGGCAGTAGGACTGGGAGTTGAGCTTGACTCCATCCTCAACCCGAAAAGGCCCCACAAGCTCATCTTTGATGATACCAGCCCAAACCAGTACTCCACCTCCACCTTGCTGGCGTCTGAGTCGGACTGGAGCTCTCTGCCCTTTACCAATCCAGCCACGGGCCCATCCATCTGGCCCATCAAGACTCACTCTCATTTCATCAGTCCATAAAACCTTAGAAAAATCAGTCTTGAGATATTTCTTGGCCCAGTCTTGACGTTTCAGCTTGTGTGTCTTGTTCAGTGGTGGTCGTCTTTCAGCCTTTCTTACCTTGGCCATGTCTCTGAGTATTGCACACCTTGTGCTTTTGGGCACTCCAGTGATGTTGCAGCTCTGAAATATGGCCAAACTGGTGGCAAGTGGCATCGTGGCAGCTGCACGCTTGACTTTTCTCAGTTCATGGGCAGTTATTTTGCGCCTTGGTTTTTCCACACGCTTCTTGCGACCCTGTTGACTATTTTGAATGAAACGCTTGATTGTTCGATGATCACGCTTCAGAAGCTTTGCAATTTTAAGAGTGCTGCATCCCTCTGCAAGATATCTCACTATTTTTGACTTTTCTTAGCCTGTCAAGTCCTTCTTTTGACCCATTTTGCCAAAGGAAAGGAAGTTGCCTAATAATTATGCACACCTGATATAGAGTGTTGATGTCATTAGACCACACCCCTTCTCATTACAGAGATGCACATCACCTAATATGCTTAATTGGTAGTAGGCTTTCGAGCCTATACAGCTTGGAGTAAGACAACATGCATAAAGAGGATGATGTGGTCAAAATACTCATTTGCCTAATAATTCTGCACTCCCTGTATAATTAAGTGTTCTTGCATAGCAAGACCACTTATTGTTATCTCACATATATATTATTCTTATTCTTATTAAGTGTTCTTGCATAGCAAGACCACTTATTGTTATCTCACATATATATTATTAAGTGTTCTTGCAAGAACACTTATTGTTATCTCACATATATATTATTCTTATTATAGCCAAATTTGCCACCCTAACTCCTCCCACAGTTTTTACACTACATAGACAAAAATTTACCAAAACGTGCAGATTGTTCCCGATCGGATTGCTATTACTTTGTGGAACGTTTCGCCGAATGGTTCACGGAATATCGTCGTTCTTGTGGCGAAATTTGTCCCATAGGAATGAATGGCAAAGCTAGAGTGGGAGCTGGCAAAAGCTGAAAAATCAGGACATGATTTCTAAACTGCCACCACTCCCTCATTTTCAGGCCCACCTACACAAATCTTATATCAAAACGTTCAGCTATCCCTGCTGCCACTAAACATGTCAACGGCTAAGCCATAGTCCTGATAGTTTTCACAATATAATCATTTGTTTGCAACTAACGCCGTCCATTGACATTTATTGAAACTTCACTCTACAAAGCTCAAATTTGAAGTGCAATTTCTAAACTGCGACTGTGCCTTCATTTTTAATTCTTTATTTTCATCGTGCATGTAATAACATTTGGCGTGCAGGGCCACAACAGCAGCTGCATGCTTTTTCATAACATTTTAACATTGTAAGTCATGGCAGGTTAAACAGCGCACATTTTTTTTTGGGGGGGAAAAAAGATTAACACTTGCAATTATCGTGCTTAAGAACAATGATTAATCAGTTTGGGCATGTTCAGCTTGTTAAATTTACAGTTAGGTTGGTCTCATGTAAGAATTAGGTTAAGTACATGGCAAAGCTGTACAGTGAGGGTCTAACATGGGTGCGAATGCATTTCTCTTATCCCCTTCTATTCTTCCCTCTATTATGTTTTCTGATATGCATATATGTATGCTTATATTCTCCCTACGATAGAAAGTTATGGGCTAGTACTAGGGTCTTACGCGTTAAACGTTAGCAGGTAAGTTGTTAGAAGCGTATTAGCCAGCATATTCAGCCGCTGACACCGCCAGAGTAGGCAATTTTAAAAACCCAAGGGAGACCAATAGTGGTTTTACTGATTTAGTTGAGTTATCGTGATATCGAGGGCTAGTGGTAGCTCGTGTTCCGGGTGGCTGAGTTTACAATCCTATCCGTGTTGCTCCATAGGAGCAATGCTGAGTAAACGAAACTAAAACCATAAATGCAAAAACATTACACACACAAACCGTGAGAGAGCTTTGTCCCCTGTGCTGTAGCAATTAGCCTAATGTGTTCGAAGTGTGTGGGCCTTTGGTGCTAAGTATCTTCTAGAGGCGTCTGTGTGCTTCTGCGTGCCAGAGGCCGTTTGGGGGCAGTAGTATTATATCTGTGTCCCCTTATTACAATTCGTGTGGAGTGTGGTACTAACGTAAAGCGATAGTAAGCGTTTATGTGGCTATTGTTAGAGTAAAGACAAAAAAAAAATTAAAAAATAAAAACAATAATAAAAAGTAAGATAAGCTAAGCATTCAGTTATAACAATATTGTGCCTTCATTCTTAATACTTCAGAGACATACTATGCATCAAAATGTATGTCTGGGTCTTGTGAATCTCACAATGTAAAGCTCTTCGCTGTAGGATTTATAGTTTTTAAAATACGACCGTTTGAAGATGGCAACCACCAAAATACTCTGACCTGTGTCAGGCTGCAGCAGCAAGTGATGTCATAGACAGGGCCTTTTGAACACCTGCTAATGTTTTATAAATGTATGGTTTAATGTAACTGTGCAACAACGTTGCAATTAAATGTGCTATATAAATGATAACAGTTACTCCGCCCACTCCAGTTGTAGACTACTGGTGGAGGCAAGAACACTTCACACAATTTCCCCAGAAATTGTAGCTTTTCTAGTTATTCTTAATTCCACCTGCAAAATTTATAACTATATATTCTTTAGTTAACTAAGATTTCTAAATATGAAATCTGACCGTGATTTAAATGAATTAAATAAAACCAGCATAATTACCAGTTATGTAGATATTCTCATCAGATGAATAGGTAGTCCCAGAAACTTGATTGGTTGTATGGAGGTGCGTGAGTGATAGAGAAAAGTGGTGTTGGT
>OW240912.1:132609312-132679275 GCA_933207985.1 Pelobates cultripes
AGTCCTCTTCTGCTGCTGCGTCTTGCTCCACATCAACGGATAGGGGAAGTAACAGTGATTAAACTGATAACAATAGTACTAAACACACCACTCCTATCTGGTGGCACATTAGATTGCACGCGCAGTGCCACAAATTTGTTGTGATCTGTGAGTAAGGTAAACGGTTGTCCATACAAGTAGGTTGCAGCTTTTTGAGGGCCCACACCACCGCCATGCACTCCTTTTCAATGGCAGTGAATATACTTCGCTGTGCAAAGTTTTACGGCTTAGATAAGCCCCGGGTTGCTCGCCACCATCTGCTCCGACTTGGCTCAGTACTGCTCCCAATCCAAGCATAGAAGCGTCTGTATGGCCGAGAAAGTGTTTAGTTGGATCAGGAGAAGAAAGTACAGGTGATTTAATGAGCGCCGTCTTGGGCTGTTGGAAGGCCTGTTCACATTCTGGGGCCCATACTACTATCTTGGGGAGGTTTTTACACGTTCCTATATGGCACTTACTGGGCTTTAGGGTCAGTCCGGACTCCCTAATCCGGTCTATTACGGCTCCTATGTAGGTCAGGTGTTCGGGCCAGGAGCTGCTAAAAATGTCTATACCATTCAAGTAGGTGTGTATCAGTGTGTATCAGGGATCCTTAGGACAGGTGTCAATCCATATCTACCAAGTGACCCTATGTTGGGGTAACATTCCCTATTCTGATCTGTGTCAGTGTGTATCAGGGGCTCTGAGGACAGGTGTCAATCCATATCTGCCAAATTGTTGATGACCTATGTTACTTGGGAGTAGCATTCCTATTCTGCTCTGTGTGTCAGTGTGTATCAGGGGGATCCTTAGGACAGGTGTCAATCCATATCTGCCAAAGTGACCTATGTTGGGGTAACATTCCCTAATGCCAACTCTGTCAGTGTATCAGGGGCTCTGAGGACGGGTGTCAATCCATATCTGCCAAAGTGACCTATGTTGGGAGTAGCATTCCTATTCTGCTCTGTGTCAGTGTGTATCCAAGGGATCCTTAGGACAGGTATCAGTCATATCACACTTGAAGTGACCTATGTTGGGGGTAGCATTCCTATTCTGCTCTGTGTCAGTGTGTATCAGGATCCTTAGGACAGGTGTCAATCCATATCTGCCAAGTGACCCGATGTTGGGGTAACATTCCCTATTCTGCTCTGTGTCAGTGTGTATCAGGGATCCTTAGGACAGGTGTCAATCCTTATCTGCCAAGTGACCTGATGTTGGGGTAACATTCCCTATTCTGCTCTGTGTCAGTGTGTATCAGGGATCCTTAGGACAGGTGTCAATCCATATCTGCCAAGTGACCCGATGTAGGAGGAACAGTCCCTATTCTGATCTGTGTCAATGTGTATCAGGGATCCTTAGGAAAGGTGTCAATCCATATCTGCCAAGTGACCCGATGTAGGAGGAACAGTCCCTATTCTGATCTGTGTCAGTGTGTACACGACCACTGATAGGAGACGCGGAAGGTATTAAACTGATCAGAACAATACTAAACACACCACTCCTATCTGGTGTCACATTAGCTTGACGGCGCAGTGCCCCAAATTTGCAGTAAGAGGACCGACCAAGCCTCTTCTTCAATCTCCCTGTTACAAAAATCAATGCCGTGTACACGACCACTGATAGGAGACGTGGAAGGTATTAAACTGATCAGAACAATACTAAACACACCACTCCTATCTGGTGGCACATTAGCTTGACCGCGCAGTGCCCCAAATTTGCAGTAAGGAAGGGACGGTGAAACTCTTCTTCCATCTCCCTGTTACAAAATCAGTACTTGCGTGTACACGTCCACTGATAGGAGCGCGGAAGGTATTAAACTGATAAGAAATAGTACTAAACACACCACTCCTATCTACAATTGTCACATTAAGCGGCCTTGGTACCCCAAATTTGCAGTAAGAGGAGGACCCGACCAGCCTCTTCTTCCATCTCCCTATTACAAAATGGCTGCCATATACACGTCCACTGATAGGAGACGCGGAAGGTATTAAACTGATCAGAACAATACTAAACACACCACTCCTTTTTTGGTGAGGCTTTACAGGACAGAGTGCTTCTCCACGGGACATGTTAACTCACGGGCAGCTGGCTCATCAAGGAACCACAGCAGCTTTCCATGTACAGGTAAGACACGTGCAGCGGTAAGGGTTCAGGCTCTTCTTCCTGGAGGATATGCTGCAAGCCTGTTGAACGAGGTGACCTTGCTCGGGTCCCAGGTGTACGGTTCCTAAAATGGCTGCCATATACCGTCCACTGTCTAGGAGGCCTTGAAGGTGATAAACTGACTAAAAATGAGTACTAAACACACCCCACTCCTATCTACAGGTGTCACATTAAAGCTTTACAGCAGTGCCCCGAATTCCCAATGTGATCTGTGTAGTAAAGGTAAACGGTTGTCCATACAAGTAGGTTGCAGCTTTTTGAGCGCCCACACCACCGCCATGCACTCCTTTTCAATAGCAGTGAATATACTTCGCTGTGCAAAAGTTTACGGCTTAGATAAAAATCAATGCCGTGTACACGTCCACTGATAGGAGACGCGGAAGGTATTAAACTGATCAGAACAATACTAAACACACCACTCCTTTTTTTTTTGGTGAGGCTTTACAGGACAGAGTGCTTCTCCACGGGACATGTTAACTCACGGGCAGCTGGCTCATCAAGGAACCACAGCAGCTTTCCATGTACAGGTAAGACACGTGCAGCCGGTAAGGGTTCAGGCTCTTCTTCCTGGAGGATACGCTGCAAGCCTGTTGAACGAGGTGACCTTGCTCAGGTCCCAGGTGTACGGTTCCTAAAATGGCTGCCATATACACGTCCACTGATAGGAGACGCGGAAGGTATTAAACTGATCAGAACAATACTAAGCACACCACAAATAAGGTTTCTCTCCTGTATGGCTCCTCAAATGATGCTTAAGATTAGAAGCGGCTGAAAAGCATTTCTCACACTCAGAACAAAAATATAATTTTTTAACATTCTCTCCACTTTGAACGAAATGACGTTTGGGAAGAGATTAACATAATTAAACACAGGCAGTAAAAATACAGTTTTTAGCCATACCCTGTAACTTTAAACTACACATCCCATCTTCATAATTACATATTTGGAATCAGCACACTTAAAACATAAACATAACCAAAAATCAGCCAAATCCATGCAGGGGTTAAAAAGTTAGCTGGAGGTCCCTTTATGACCGACTGCAAGCACATTTTCCTGCCCAAAACAGTTCCATAGATTTGGGCTGTGAGGTCGGTCTATTTCAGGCTGAAAAAACGACTAAGTCCCATCGCTGAATGGGACTTAGTCTCTGCAGCTGAAATAAGGCTGAAAAAAAGACTAAGTCCCATCGCCGAATGGGACTTAGTCTCTGCAGCTGAAATAATTTCCCATTTACTGAACCAAGTGGGGAAATAGCCAGGCAGGCACAAAGGGTTTGCACCAGGTCTGGGGACACAGGGGACAATCGTTTAGGGGCCGCGGTCCCCAACAAGTCTGGGGACACGGCCTTAGCAAGCAGTGTCCCAATCTTCCTGATGTCCCAAAAAAGGTGTTTAAAGGGCCAGCACCAGTCACATAAAGAGTCCATAAGCCCCAATATGCCCACCGACAGTCTTAAAGGCCCATACACACCAAATAAAAGTGCATACATTTTCACAATCTCCCAGGGGCCATAGTCATGCGGGAGGAGGCTGGCAAAGAGGCTTCTCCACAACCCAGGGAAACAGGGCAATTTGCCATTTAAAGGGCCCGTTATAAATAGCAGTTTGTAACAAGGTGTCAATCCATATCTGCCAAGTGACCCGATGTAGGGGGAACAGTCCCTATTCTGCTCTGTGTCGTGTGTATCATGGTCTCTGAGGACAGGTGTCAATCCATATCTGCCAAGTGACCCTATGTAGGAGGAACAGTCCCTATTCTGCTCTGTGTAAGTGTGTATCAGGGATCCTTAGGACAGGTGTCAATCCATATCTGCCAAGTGACCCTATGTAGGGGGACCAGTCTCTATTCTGCTCTGTGTCCGTGTGCATCAGGGGCCCTGAGGACAGGTGTCAATCCATATGTCAAGGTGTCAATATGTCATATGTCAGGTGTCAATCCATATTGATTGTGATTTAGGAATGTTAGGTGATTTCTGCCCTTTATGGATTAAAACCAGACTCTGTATCAACTGTGTAATTTTCCATGGGAGTTTTGCCATGGATCCCCCTCCGGCATGCCACAGTCAGGTGTTAGTCCCCTTGAAACAACTTTTCCATCCCTATTGTGGCCAGAAAGAGTCCCTGTGTGTTTTAAAATTCGCCTCCCATTGAAGTCAATGGCGTTTCGGGCGGTTCGCCGGTTCGCGAACATTTGCGGAAGTTCGCGTTCGCCGTTCGCGAACCGAAAATTTCGGGTTCGCGACATCACTAGTACTGACCCTGTATATAGTTGTGTAGTGTTATCATATCCCCTCTGCAGTGCCTTTTGTCTAAAAAAAAAAAAACAAATGCAGAAAGTAACTTTTCTTCATATCTAATATTTTCCATCTGCCTTCTGCAATAGCCTTCTTATCAAAAATGATATTTTGAATTGATACCCCTTTTGATACATGACCGCACCTTACTAGCCTTTCAAATGGCAGACTGGCATTGCATACTTTTCAATTGATGTTATCCCTAACTCAGCCTAATTTATAATAAGTATAAGTGATTTGCGTGTTCTTCATTCCATTGCATTTATCTCTATTAAATCCCAACTGCCACTAGCTTACATTCCCACTCCCCCAAGTTTATCCAAATCCCTCTGTAGAGAAGTTATATTGTAAGACTGTATTAGGTAGGGAGGCTGGGTGGACTTAAAGCAAAATAAAAAATATTTGAGTACATAAGAAAATGTGTGTGAGTGTGTCAGTATCAGCATTTCTGTCAGTGAATGTGTGTCTGTGAATGAGCAAGTAAGTGTCTGTCAGTGTATCTGTGTGTCAGTGAATCTGTGTGTCAGTGAGTGTAAATGTCAGTGAGAGTGTGTCTGTCAGGGAGTGTAATTACCTGTCAATGTGGGTGTTAGTGAATGTATGTGTCTGTCAGTGTATCAGTGTTGTCAAATAAGTGAGCATGTGTCCATCAGTGAGTGCGTGTGACTGTCAGTGAATCTGTGTCTGTCTGCCAGAGTGTGTGAAATCAGCGAGGGTGTGTATGTCAGTGTGCGTCTGTCAGTGAATGTGTGGGTTGGCTAAAACATGTTCATGCCAATGACTGTGTGTCTGGCAGTCAAAGTGTGTGTTGTTGGTCTTAAACAGATATAGGTGTGGCCTTAACAGGAGGGAGTGGGGTACATTTAGATTAGGGGGTGCCGACATTTAGTCATGCCTAGGGAAGCACAAAACCAAAATCAGTCAGTGCTGGGGTGGCAATGTTCCCATGTAGTAGACAATAGCAGAGGGATGCTGAGCACACACAGAGTGTTTCTTTAATGCAGACTTGAGAAAGGCTCTGTGACAGAGCCAAAACGTTGTCAGCTTCAATGTACACATAAAGTCTGCATTGAATAAACACTGTGTATGTTTACAGACATCCTTCTGCTAGTTTCCTCATTGCAGCCTAACACTTGTTTTGTGAATTCATAAAGACTCAACAGCTTTTGTCAAATAGACAAGGGCAATCACTGAAATTCTTCTATTCTCTGGTTAGAGCAGCAGTAACATCACCACTTTACCAGTAAGTGTCTCTAGGTAAGATACCCAATGATATATATCTGCCCACCTCAAATCCTCACAGATTATAAACTTGTTTGAGCAGGGCCTTCTTAACCTATTCCCCTTTCTACAATTATAAAGTGCTGCAGAATATGTTGGTACTATATAAATGCTAATAATAGACAAATAATACATGAGAAGCGTTTTAAATCCAATGCTTCTCACAGAAAAGCACTGGGTGCCCTCAGCATCCAAATTAAGCATACGTTATATTTTGACTAGTGGCATAAAATGGATTTAGTTATTGAGATTGTTACAAATGCTGGTATTGTAGATACTCGTTCGCCTATTTCCTCCCGAACTGCTGAAGCCTGAGGGATTATAGCTCGCAGTTCGGGTGTAGATTCAAACGGTTCCCAGATGAATGCAGCATCCAAGTAGTTTCTCCCCAGCAAGTAGACAGTTACCCAAACATCAGCCTAGACTAGATGAAATGTTCAAAAGGAATGAAGTTTAATGGTGCCACACAGGCTTTTTGCAAATCCCCATGCAAGGGGCACTCCCACATGGACCTTGTGGGGGACCCCAACACAACGTTAACAACCAATCACACCAAGGCTACAAAGTATGACACTCCTCATACATCACACAATCTCTCCTCTCTGCCTGGGAGATAATTGAGTCAGATACAGTGATAACTCAATTATCTCCAGGCAGAATTAAAAAAACACGTTTTCCACAAAACTTAAAAGGTACCCCAAAACACATAACATCCCCCTAAATTATATCCCCTGATAGACCTGATCTGGTTGACCAACATATCCAAAAATCACCCAGATCAGTTCAGGGGTTTTGGAATTCTATGGATGTCTTAATTTGACCGACCGCACACAAGGCTCCTGCCCAGAAATAGTTCCATTAGTTTAGGTTGTGCAGTCTGTCTATTTTGTAAAGTCTTGAAACCAAACAAATACACGAACCGTACCTCTTGGCTCATAGCAGCGTTTGTTCCCCTAGTTCGTGGGAACAAAACTACCGAACAGCGCTCTCCTGGCTGTTTGGGAAAAGGAAGCAGGTGTTTGTAAAGTTTGACCGGTGTTCGGGAAGTCGAGTGTCCGATTTTAGTTCCAGACACTCAACGACCAAGTCTCGCTGCCTCCTTTCGTGCGAACAATATGGCCGCCGTTTTCTCCTGCACGTGGCATTTGATTATATGAACGGCGGCCACACAGGGAGAGCACTTAATTCTGTTCTCTTTGAAGTTAATGAGCCAGGGGGGTGGTCGGTGTTCGGTAGTTTCAACTACAGAACCAAAAAAGTCAAAGTCCCGAAAAAACTTTGTAGTTTCATCACAGAGTCTAATTGTGTCAGAAGTCCATACTGACTTTATGCATAACAGCCACTAGAAGATTTTATATTTCCATTTTCAATGCTGCATGGACAGCTTCCAACCTCAAAATCACTTTTATGAGGTGGAGTGATTTGGGTGCATAGTCCCTTTAATGATAGTTTGCATCAGTTATGCTGTGTAATAAATACAAATATAGGGTGTGATTCATTAATATTAGTTACAAGCATGGATGAAAAGTGACCCAAAGCTGATGATATGTTTTTATGAATAGTTCCTGTTTTCTCATGTTAATACCTGAATTAATAACACTGTTATTGATTTAGTTGTAATTAATTGTGTTTGCAAAATAATTAGGTTTAAGTTATGATTTGAAAATAGGAAAAAAACTTCTGCTTTCTTAACTGATTAAGGTTATTTATCCGTAATTAAGAGCTTGCCATTAGAGTTATTAATTACATATGTAATTTTCTGGAGTTTACAAATTGGTGTGTATTAAATTGATTATTGGCTCAGTTCAATCAGTTAAGCTTACAGTACAATAAAAATACAATAACAATAATAAACAGCAACAATAGCAGCAATATCAACTTCCTATGAATGTTAAATTGTTAAAGGGACACTATAGTCACCTAGACCACTTCAGCTCAATGAAGTGGTCTGGGTGCCAGGCCCCTCAGGTTTTAACCCTTCAGATGCAAACATAGCAGTTTCAGAGAAACTGCTATGTTTATATTGCAGGGTTAATCCAGCCTCTAATGGCTGTCTTCCTGACAGCCACTAGGGGTGCATCTGCGATGCTGGATGCGAATTTCGCATCCATCACACAGAGCGTCCATAGAAAAGCATTGAGAAATGCTTTCCTATGGATACTGTGAATGCCCGCGCACCATTTGCTGCGCATGCGCATTCTGCGCCACTGACGTCTGATGGGGGAGCTGACGTCGGACGTGGGAGCTGACGTCGGAGTGGTCACCAGCGCAGAGAGAGCCCAGCGCTGGAATAAGGTAAGCTGCTGAAGGGAGGGGGACCCTGAGGGTTGCGGCACCCTCAGGGCACTATAGTGTCAGGAAAACTGCTTTGTTTTCCTGACACTATAGTGATCCTTTAACTAAAACCACGGGCTCAAATTACTATGTGGTGTGAAAATCACTAACAACGTCCTTATTATTGGATAAGCTTTTTAAATGATTTAATATTTTAGGATACACTTTGAAAATACATTTTCAAAATATGAAAACATCAAAAAATATAACATAAAAATATATCAATATATAAAATACTATTAAAATAATAAAATATTTTTTTCAAAATATTACAAATGTTTAAATGTTTATCCAAACATATTAAATCATTTGAAAAGCTCATCCAAAAATTATAAATTGGGACCAAAATGAGTTGCATACTGGCTATGTTATGTGTGGAATATCCAATTGCAGTGTATGGATTTATAGTCATCAGTGCTGAGGGAGATGCTGGTAAAACATGGTGTAAGTGGTCAGTTACTGCAACAAACATTGAAACATCATTGCTGTTGGTGCCCATAAAGTAACTAACATAATATATATATATATATATATATATAAAAAAAAAAAAGGTAGGGATCACCATTTAGGTAGGGTAAGCACAGCATCGATCCCAGACCCCATGGTTTGGGGAGCCTAGAATGTATGCATTGTTCTAAGGCTAATGTCTTTGATCGATGGGCAGAAAGATAAATGCCAGCTACTGCCAACACTGTGCAGCACTGCCCCATGAAACACCTCCAGTGGCCATCTGAGGAGTGGCCACTGGAGGTATCCTTAGGCTGTAATGTCTTTTCTCTGAAGAGGCAGTGTTTACATGAAAATGCCTGCAGGGAATGATTACAGTCACCAGAAAAACTGCATTAAGCTGTAGTTGTTCTATTGACTATTGTGTCCTTTTAAGATTAGTGTTAGTGGCATTATGTTATGGTAGTGTGAGGAAAGTGTTAGGACAGCATCATGGACAGGTCTGGGTTAAGAGTGTTAACCCAAATAAATATATTGCTTTGTTTCATTTTGTTTTTAGTAACCTCCTATGCAACTTTACTAGTATTACCATCCATCGCACTGCAAACTGGGTGGATAAAGCGTGACCCACCTGATTAGTATTGGGTTAGTTTACCAACTGACATGCATTGGGTATGGATGAGAGATGCTTGTTATTCACTGATTAAATTATGAGATATCAAGGACTGACACGGTTATATTTGTTGTTTTATTTGTTTATTTTTATGTATTTTATCCTGTAGGCATCACTGACTGGCACCAAATATCTATCAGCACCTAATGTATGGTCCCACTAGCAGTATAATTTACACCAGAAAATTGACCCTTTTGTACCCTGAAACTTGGAGAATTTTCTAGTAAAAGGATAACGGCGTCATCGTGGGTCCTGTGATTTCCTATGGATTGTTCTTGATCCTGTGAGATGCTATTTTTTTTTTTTTTTTTTGCCAAAGCAGATCAGATATGCCAGCTAGTGAATTGCATTTTTTGCACAATGTAATTTTTTGCATCCATTGTCTGGTGGGCTTAAGTGTTTATGTATTTTTTTTTAAATTAAATGACATTATAACATGGTACAGGTATTCCATTTGCCAATACAGTTTGCCTTATTTAACCTACTTCTTATTTACATAAAGTGGACCTGTCATCAAGTGTTTGGATAACAAAGTTCTTCTCAGAAAAGCCATGAAATCTAATCTATACATTATGCTCACAAAATCACTGTTCTTCTGTGCAGAAGATAACTTCTATTCAAGCACCGACTAGTAAAAATGTTATTAGCGTGTCCAGCTATGGGGATTACATTTTGTGATCACATACTATGAATTATGTCAAAAGAGTTCTACTGTTGGCATTTATATATCAATGCTGGCAGCAAAAATGTATTATTTCAAGAGGACGTTCATGTTTTAAAAACCTGTACTGCATGGTGTGACTGACGCTGTACAACGCAAAGCCACTAATCTCAAAGCAGCATACATGTCTGGGCCTGCCTAAGATTAATAAGAGTTTCATTCCCAGGCAGCATCTATTATTTACATTTGCACTCATTAATTCATCCCTTTTCCCAAAACTGATATTCAGAGAGAGTGACTAGAGAAACAGAGATAGTGTGATTCTCTTTTCTTAGCCCCTCTCCCATGGAGATAAGCTATATTCAAAGGATATGCAAGTTACCATAACCACTTAATGTCAATGAAGTGGTTATGGTGCCGGGGTTAATCGGTATTGTTATACCTTTAAGTTTTAAACTGTTTTTGAAAGGTTTAACACTGAAGCAGAGTTCAACATGCACTAGTCCAGCTTCCTTTCTGGAACTGCTTGTCAAATGCGAGTCATTCTTCAAAAATGTACGATGCTGAAGAATACTTGCTATTGGCACCCAGTGACTGTGAGAGTGTATACCACTGCTTGTTGTGCAAATGCTTCTGCTTTTGCTGAACAGTTACAGAAAAGAAGCATTGAACTTGGATTACTCTAATTCAGTTTTAATCTATTCAAAAATGGTTTAACACGTGAAAGTAAGAAGGTGCCCAGGAAAGACATTATGAGGTGGTTATGGTGCTGGAGTATTCCTTTAGGGACATCTGCTTCAGGCTTGGTGTGCAACTCCTAACATTCTTGTACATATTGGGACATATATGTCCATGTGTTGCCTTATTGAAGGAACTGAAAACATTAATCCTAATTTTAACAAAGCACGTATTATACAAGATTGATAATGCTGAAATACGCGTTAGGAGAAAATAATGCCGTTTTGTGGTTCTGAAGGAATGCACAAGTCATACAATCCTTTACTGGCATTAATTTCCCATAAGATATGATAAGAGTTCTGTATACTATAAAAACTTTAACATTTAAATAAGGGGTATATTGATGTAATTCTTTTTAAAGGTGACAAATCTGACCTACAAATAAGAAAAGGGCAAATTAACATGAATATTTGTGCAAAACGTATACCTGTGCTGTGTGTATACCTGTGCTTCCTAATCAATATTAAATATATTCCAAAAGATCTCATGTTTTGTAACTGAAGAAGAACAAGGAAAAGACCAGTATACATCTAAGTAATCCCACATCAAAGCACAGAGCCCAAACCACTTTCACCCCTCCTTGTAATGGTTTTCTTCCTGCAGAAGATCCCTTGTGCCATGGCTTGTGTGAGATGGGACTGAAGGGTGGTCTGATCACAATGCCTTCTTTTGGAAACTGTAGAGAGAAGAAGATGAATTTCAAGTGTATTCACAGCCAAGGGAAGGAGGGGAGGGGGGCTAGTTGACAGCGCCCCCTCTAAGCCTTTTTTCCTACCGCCCTCTCCCCTTACCTGAGTTCAATTCTTAGGAAATCTTTCTCAATGTGGTCTTTTGTCCCAGGGCGTATTTAGGAAATTTCAGAAAGAGATCAAGGTAAAAAAGGAAGCAAAGGGATGGGAGTATAGAGGCTGGAACAAAAAGAGGGCTGTTCTGTTCTCTCCGCTGCCCCCTCCATTCTCTATCCCACCCCCTCTCTTCTTATCAGTATCCCTATCTTCTAGGTTGAGTCCTTCTGTACCATTTATAATGACTTCTCAGTAGCAGCCAATCCAGAGTCTCCCATAGCCACCCCCTCCTCATTTGCCACTGTTTATAAATGAGCCAGCTTGCAATCTGAAAGGAGAACGTTTGCTTACATTTCTATTACTCTATTTCAAGTAGCTCCACTTCAGTTACCTCTAGCACACCTAGGGACCTATTGGTGAGAGCACACCTAGGATACCAAGCTGCCAGGTAAGAAATAAAAGGAAATAACAATTAACTGCTCTATTTCATGCTCAGTGGGACCTGGTAAACCTGTAAAAGTTTATTGTAGTACGATACTTGTTTGTGGGGCAAAAACAGTTAAATGACATTTTATGCGGTTTGTCTTTTTTCTTGCAAATCTTGACCTTTTCCTCCCCTTGTTTTTTTATTTTTCTAAATTCTTATATTAGAATAGATACAATTATTGATGCAATTACAGTTGTTCTCCTTCTTTTGTAACCGTTTAAGGAAAGCACATGTGAACATACTCCATCAGATAAATTATGAATACGTATCAAATATTTCTAACACTTAATGACTAGATCTGAAAATAGTAAAATATTTCATTTATACAGACCACATTTATCCACTGTGAATTGATTTATTCCAAATACATTCCTTTTTTTGTGTGTGTTTTTTATTTATTATTTTTACATTACCAGTTTTAGTTCCCTCATTTGCATTTTATGATATTTTGTTGTAAAATTGTGACGGTCTATTTGTCTGCTCTGTTCAGGCTGTGTGATTTGAGAATTCCTGTAACTGGGACCCAATGATGCACAGTGACATATTATTAGTTGATTTTAAGATTGAGACTAAACATATTCATCATATGTGACGTGCAGGAGATTGGCAGATTATTTATGTTAAGTAAAAGGGCAATAGAGGCAAGGTGAGTAAAGGGCAATAAGGTGTGTGCTGTATCCAAACATAGAGCTATTTTAAATCTATGTTGCACCATTATTGGAACACACATACCTCTTACCCCCGTGATACAGTACTCATGATGATCACCCCCTCTTTCTACACATATCACGACATTGAGTTATTCGCTAAACTCCAAATATTAGCCATTTGAAAACAAAATAGTTCAATCTAAGCTAAATTTGCTGAAATGAAAAGATTATCACTCTTAGTTACTGCTTGGAAATTTTAGCCTAGATTTTGTCATTCTGTTTTCAATTTATTACAATCCAGATTTAGTGAACAGACCCCATACTTTTCACCTCCTAATACAGAGGTATTGGTGCCCATACCTCCCATCTCCTCATAATACAAAGGCATCAATGTACATAACTCCTTCATATTGCACATAGTGCTCACCTCCTTCTAACACACAGATATTTAGGCTCTCTCTCATACCTCTGACATCTTCTTAATAAACAGTTACCAGTGCACTCATATCATATCTCCATCTAATACACGGACATAAGTCCATATATCCTCCTAATACAATGGTATCAAGGTACACACCTCTCTCCTTGACTAGGGCGCATAGCTCACACCTATAATACCAATATCACAGCTTATATCCCTCACCTTCTTATAAAACACAGATTTAATTACACGGTTGTCTTGGCTAAGACATTAGGGATTTATTCACTAAACAGCTATTTGCTGTGGATTTAAATGTAATTGAAAAATGTAAACAAAAACATGATTTTGAAGAATTGGTCATATCTGCTATAGCCACAGCTTGATTTATCACACATTTTAGCATGGAAAAATAGATATTTGGTACAAATTCATATCTGATCTTAATAGACTGCAAGTGATACATATATGATGCAAAACATCAGAAAGCAATTCTGATACCAAGTAATACAATTACAAACACCCATCTATCTCCCTCTAATACACAGGCATCAGGATCTATATCCCTCACGTTTCCCTAATAAACAGGCATCATGATGCATAATTTTACCTCTCTCTAATACACAGATATCAGGACACATACTCCTACCCTATTACAATGTCTATACTGGCAGGTAGGGGGTTAGCAGTACCTGTCTTTGTCAGGAAAGACTCTCAAAGTGACTTCTAAACACTACTGAATCTTATCAAAGAGCAAAACACTCACATTACTGTGGAAAATAACTGATAGGGCAGATATGATGTGGAACAGCACCATTAACTCCTTCCTGGCTAAAGCAAGGGGCACATCAAGGTCATGTTCATGCTATTACTAGATTCAGAGAAAAAAGTGACCCATGTATAAGCTTTCTATAAAGCAATGGGCACTATAGCAGGCACATTTACAAACCTAGACACTGCAGATTAAGAACCATAGTAATGTATGGATTGCTTAAAAATGAATCCTATTTTATTACAGGAGTTTTAACATAGTCCATTTAAGGCAGGGGGGCCCAAAAGGTAAATCCCGAGATGTTTTAAAACTACAGTTTCCATGATGCTTTGTCATTCTGAAGCATTCTAAAGGCATGCAAAGTATTATGGGAGTTGTAGTTCTACAACATCTGGGAAGCTACCTTTTGGGCACCCCTGATTTAGGGTCTTGCTATGTATTTAATACTGAGGACAGGCCTGGATGTACATCTCAAGCACTCCCCTAGTATTGTTTGCTCCTTGTTTTTGGGACATAAGACAGCTCAAATAACATATAAAAAGGAAATGAGAGGTAATAAATAATAATAATATTATATATATATATATATATATATATATATATATACACACACACTTTTTTCCTCATGGAGGTCCCCTTGGTGGGACTGAAACGTCAACTTATTTTTTTAACATGTATCAATAAAAGCTAAGTATTTTACTGTAATCTGGCCACTTCATTTGAAGTCCTTTGAGTGCGGTCATTACCTTGGACATTAGTAACCTTGGATGGGTTACTACACTGACCTTTCACCTTGCTTCTGGCAAAGATATCTCTAATGAGACAGAGAGGGGTATTTTTATATACTTATTAACCCTTAATAGGGAACACATTGGATGGGCAGCAACATTGTAACATAGCTGTGTGATACAAAAAGGGAATACAAATATAAAAAAAAACAAGTCCTGCGTTCAAACTCCCATCACTCCTGGGCAGCAGATTGGGGCTGATGTGTACTGTGGTCCTTGCTGCTGCCCAGGAGTAATGGGAGTGAGCGCAGGGCTATGTTACAATGCAGCCACCCATCCCATGTGTTTCCTATTAAAGGACCACTCTAGGCACCCAGACCACTTCAGCTTAATGAAGTGGTCTGGGTGCCAGGTCCTTCTAGGGTTAACCCATTTTTTCATAAACATAGCAGTTTCAGAGAAACTGCTATGTTTGTGAATGGGTTAAGCCTTCCCCTATTTCCTCTAGTGGCTGTCTCATTGACAGCCACTAGAGGCGCTTGCGTGCTTCTCACTGTGATTTTCACAGTGAGAGCACGCCAGCGTCCATAGGAAAGCATTATGAATTTCCTATGTGACCGGCTGAATGCGCGCGCAGCTCTTGCGGCGCGTGCGCATTCAGCCGACGGGGAGGAGAAGAGGAGGATCGGAGGAGGAGAGGTCCCCGCCCAGCGCTGGAAAAAGGTACGTTTTTACCCCTTTCCCCTTTCCAGAGCCGGGCGGGAGGGGGTCCCTGAGGGTGGGGGCACCCTCAGGGTACTATAGTGCCAGGAAAACGAGTGTTTTCCTGGCACTATAGTTGTCCTTCAAGGGTTAATAAGTATATATGGGTGTATATAAAAAAAAAAAAAAAACCTCTCTCTTTCATTAGAGATATCTTTGCCAGAAGCTAGGTGAAAGGTCAGTGCAGGAACCCCCCGAGGGGGTCTGCCTTGACGTTGGCAGGCGGGGAATTCCCTCCAATGGCCATTGGAGTAACTAAATGACCTCCATTTGTTTAAATATACATAGGGATGTAGGAGAGAGCGCAGGTAACTTTTTATTTGTTTTTTACTGCATGTATTGGGGCTGATGTGTACTGTGGTCGTTGCTGCTGCACAGGAGTAATGGGAGTGAGCGCAGAACTTTGTTTTTGTGTGTGTGTGTGTGTGTGTATATATATATATTACACCAGGACAGACAAAAAATCCATAGTCCGCTATAGGCTCACTCTGCCTAAGGGCCAATTCATTGCGGGATAAAAAGTAAGAGTTCCAAGTGATTTCAATGTGAATTTGAAATCTTTGTCCAAAGTAGCCGAACTGGAAGCACAACTGACTTTATTTTCCAATTCAGCAAGAGAAAATTGAAACTAAAAAGGTTTTTGTTAGGATCTCTAATGGAAAAAGGTTAAACATATATTGTATGGTTTCAATATTATCTAAAAGGTTAAATTTGTTGCATTTTGCAGTTTTAAATGGAATAAGCACTGCAATGGTTAAATCATCATGTTGAGAACTATTAAAGTCTGTTAACACTGAACCCCTTATCGACATAGTTATATTTGCTGCTACAGAAGCACTTGAGCACATATGACTTAATTAGCCTCCTTCACATTGATCAACTCAAAGAAAGTTATGTAATCTGAGTAGTCCTAAAAGTGGAGGAAATCAGCAGGAACATTCCACTGGTTTCCACGCTGTATGTTCCACTTTTAGAATGTTGCACTAAAATTGTTCTATAATAAACTCCATTGCGTTATGCTAACTCCTGGCACCATAACCACTACAGTGCAACCATAACCTTATGCTGTAGAGGTTATGGTGTCAGGAGTACTCTGGCACCCCATCAACGTAGGCAAACTGTTTGCCAACACTTTGCCATCTAACCTGTATTCTGCTGGTCACCTCCTCAATTGAGAGCAAAGAGCTCTCAGTTCCTAGGTAGTCCAGTGGTGCAGGTTGTAGCTAAAAGAGATGGCCGTAGATGGTAGTGCTTAGCTCAGGAGCGCTAACATCAGTTTCCTATAGGAGCTTCTGGCTCTCAATGCAAGTGACTGGCGTCAGGTGACTTCAGGTAAATTGTCACAGTTAGCAGACCGTTTAACTATTTACATTGCCAGATGACCATGGCTCTGCTGGCACCAAATCAGAGTTAGATTTCCACTGGCTAGGAGAAGCAACTGTGGCACTGTGATATTTGCCAGGAGGATGTCAACAGCTTCTCAGTAACATACACATGACAAGATGATGTGTGTGTTTAGCCTAATATTGCAAAAATATAACTGACTAAAAATGGACATTTTTCAACTGGATACATGCTTGCAAGTACTATTGTTTCCTGAGAGTGACCAGTCTACAGTTTATACAATACAGGTTGCTGTATAGCAGGTGTCCATAATCTGTGAGATGTGCCTCCCATGGGGTGGTGCAAAGGCGTAAGTGGGAAGTGACGTTCCTCATTAACTTTTTTTTTTTTTTTTTTTTGAATTTAGTTTCGGTACAGTCGAGTTGTGATATTCAGATTCAAAAAAATGTCAGCGGCATCTGGATAATCAGAAATCGTATAATAAGTGGTAAAGTGGTACAATCGTGTGAGGTTGTATTTAGTAAAATGAAGACGAACTGTCCGTTTAGTTTAATCTTGTACCAAAGCCCCATGCCAGAAATGACTCTCACCACTTTCTTGCAACCATCGCAAGAACAGTAGAAGAGCAGTAACGATAAGTCTGCACTCGACGACCGTTATTGTTATATTGCAATGTACTTTCTGAATGACTGCAACAATGTATTTTTCCAAAACTGTGTCCAATTTTAATAAATGCTAGCTTAGTTAACAGAGGGCTTGACAAATGTTTTTGAAACCATGAGCCAGACAAAAATTTAGGAGCCCGATTTTTTAATTTAATTTTTTTTTTTTTTAAACAAAGCTTTTTTTAAATGACAAAAATACACGATAGTCACCAAAACCACTACAGCAACATTTTCATTACTATTTCTGTTTTATCTGAGGATGTTAAAATAAAATTAATTATTGCTCTTGGAAAGGAGGGGAAGTATGAATTTTAAGTTTACTTTTGGGGCAGCTGTGAGACTAAACAGGTCAAGAACTCCTGCTGTATAGTAACGTGTTTTAAAAGTTTGCCTATGTTTATATATAGGGCTTTCCCATACTACCCTTTTCCTCACAAGCAGTGGGATTTTTTTTAGACTCTTGTTTTTCATGTGTTATTTACCTGGTGCTCCACATGGTGTGAATATGTGACCAGTAGACCGTTGAATCATAGTACTGAAGTGTGCAAAATTGTGACATTAAAGGATTACTCCAAGCGCCGTGGCCACTTCAGAGTCTGAAATGTTAGTATGAGAGCAAAACAATTATTTTCATACATACAGTTGGTGTGACAAAAATATATATAAATAAACGTGGTCAAAAATCTTGCCTGTAGGTATTTGTAAGGCGTTTTAAGAACCATGAAGGCATTACTAGTGCTAAAATTATTTACTAAAAATTGCAACAGAATGTAAAAAGAATGTCTGCATTTGAGCATAACACCTACATACAGTAAATTAAGTTAAATCCTATATTTCTAAAATAAAGGTATTTAAACCTGCTATAGTGAAATGGTACACTTTATCCACTCCTCTCACTTGCTGACTGTCATAATGGTATCACCTAGTGACACTTCCTGAACTGTTGAAAAGGGATACTATAATCACCAAAATAACTAGCTTAATGGAGCAGTTTTGGGGTATAGATTATGCTCTGAAGTTTCACTGCTCAGCTCTCTGCAATTTTGGAGCAAAATTACTGTTTCTGTTTATGCAGTCCTAGCCACACCTACTGTGGCTGTCACTTACACAGCCTTTATGAAAACAAAATGGTTTCACTTTCAATCAGATGTAACTTTAAAAGTTGTTATCGCCTTCTCTGTAAATTATATACAAGAGGGTCTAGCAAGCTATTAAAACAGCAGGAGATAAAAATAAAAAAATTCAAAATGACACAGAATTTGCCATAAAGGAAGTGTAAACAGTAGATGACTCTTTACAGAAAGGGTTAATTTCACTCCTAAATGGCAGAGAATTGAGCAGTAAGTATGCAGGGGCATGTACACCCAAGCTGCTTCATTAAGCTAAAGTTGTTTTGGTGACTATAGTTTCTTTTAATTATGTCATTATGTTAATGACTAGTGACTTCTGTCAGAGAAATGTGTTCCTCGACAGTCTAGTATTCATAGCTAGCTTATAAATGAGGGTGTGTGAGACTTTATGGACTAGATTTTATAATGCAAAATACATGAAAATAAAAACATTTATTTTTCATTCTGGTATCAAATCAATGACAGTGAATTAACCATGTGACTCTGAGATAGTCAAGCAGGAGCTCTTTCCATTCTATTCTCTCACTGTGTAACATTATGGAGGTATGAAACTGGATAAGAGAAGAGCAGGAATGGAGTGTGAATGTGCACGTAATGCAGTCGGTGTCAATTGTGATGAGAACCTAGGGGGTATATACTCCCACCATGCCATCGAGGAATGTTGAAGAAAGCACTGCTGAAGCACTGATATATGGGCAGAGACACCCTCCAGCTTTGTATAGGTGAGAGTAGTTTGCTGACACACTTGCACTACACTTGCTATCTTGCAGACAACCACTAGTGGCACTACCTGAAGTTTGAAATTGGCTCTGCATTAAGACATTCAGCATTAAGGAAAACCCCATAGGAAAGAACTGATGCTTAGGGAAGGCCTAATGCACACACAACATTCGTGCATTAAGCCCCTCCATCGGCTGACCTCAGAGGAGGTGAGGGACAACAGCGCTGGAATTGAGTAAGTAAATAAAGGGTTATTTGACCCTTTACACTGCCATGGGGTTGGTTGAAGGGGGCAGAGAAACACAGTGTTAGGAATACATTTTTATATTCCTAACAGTAAAGTGTTATTTTAAAAGAACATTCTAAGCACCATAATCAGTAGAGCTCGCTGAGTGCCCTGATGCCACCCAATTTTAAATAGTCAAACCGTTTCTACACTGGCACCACTTACCGCTTCAATCACTAACTACAGAGAGCCAGAAGCTCTCTGTCTGATACTTTTAGCCAATGAGCGGTAATGGTTATGGTCCTTGGAGTGTCCCTTTAACAACTATGAAAATTCAAAAAATAGCGCAGTTCACTGAAAAACAGGTGCCTGCAACACATAACATAAGTACAATGAGATCTATCCTTCACTGCAATTTTTCATACTGCTGGTAAATTTCTAGATAAATCTAGCTATATCAGATAAGCGATTTGTATGATCAGTTGAATGTCCACAAATACAAAGGTGCCAAGCATAGATATTATTATTTCCCAATTTAATAGCACTGAGTTTAACACTATAAGGATGCATGAAAGTTTAACCTGCTGGTTATCGAAACTGCAACTTTAAGGATTGAACAGGTATTGGAGATATTGCAGCTGTAACAACATGACTGATTCATTCTACTTCAAATAAATACTATACATTACAATAAAGAACACAGATTGTTAGAAGCATCTATAAACTGCAGTGTACAGACTCCAAATCACTCCAGATAGTTGTCAGTATAATTTTTGAAGAGATGATTTTAAAAAAACTGGTGTTTTTAAAATGTATACTTTCATTAAAGGACCACTATAGGCGCCCAGACCACTTCAGCTCAATGAAGTGGTCTGGGTGCCAGGTCCATCTAGGGTTAACCCTGCCTGCTGTAAACATAGCAGTTTCAGAGAAACTGCTATGTTTACACTGAGGGTTAATCCAGCCTCTAGTGGCTGTCTCATTGACAGCCGCTAGAGGCTCTTCCGCACTTCTCACTGTGATTTTCACAGTGAGAAGACGCCGGCATCCATAGGAAAGCATTGTGAATGCTTTCCTATGGACTGACTGAATGCACGCGCGGCTCTTGCCATGCATGCACGTTCAGCCGATGACATCCGAAGGAGGATGAGAGTCCCCTGAGCCGAGATTTTAACCCCTTCCTCCCCCTTCAGCCTGGCGGGAGAGGAGCCATGATAGTTGGGGGGGACCTATTAATACTTTAGTGCCAGGAAAACGAGTTTGTTTTCCTGGCACTATACTGGTCCTTTAAGTAATCTTTTTTCAGTCAATTCTAAACAAATATATGTAATTAAAATATCAATTTTCTCTGTGACATACTTCCTCTGTGACACATTTGAGATCTTTTTAAAATAATATTGATTTTTTTTTTAAGTTCTTGACAAAAAAAAAGGAATTTCACATCTCTAAGTAGTTCCAGAGTATTATTCTTAGCGAAACAGCTTTTGAATACCTAAAGTAATCTACTGTACTTTAAGTGTAAATGGAAGGATTACGTCACAAAGTTGAGTGAGCTGGTGACAAGAGGACACTTGTGTTATATTGGGAAACATTTCAATAATCCAGAAATAGGAGCCGCTCCCTAGGGAAACTAACACAGGGAAGTACCCCAAACAAAAGAAAAGGTAAGGAAGTCAGATTCTGTCTACAGAAGTAAATAGAAGCTTTCTGTGCAAACCCAAGCAAAAAGTGCACCTGAAAAGGCCATATGCAGAAATGCCCAACAAAACAAAACTGTGCCAAATAAGAAAATACATCCTAAAAAGAGTTCATGTGAATGACAAACTGGTGTACATCATTCTGTAGTTCCAAATAATTGCAGGATAATAAGACTTGCAGGATAATTAGACTTGGGTAGAGCAAAGAAAGCATTGTACTTAATGCAGAGGTTAATGTGTTTCTGTAGGAGACTATAAATAGTGAACAAAAGAGGACAAAAGCGAGCAATTTAGGGCAAAGGACAGATTGCGTGCATGGGTGAGAACAGGGAAGAGAGATGAAAACCTGGGGGAAAGACAGAAAAGGCAAATAGCAAAGAATTGATCATGAGGACTACTTACCCCCTCAGCAGCCCCATAACCCATCCCCCCATTCCCCAGGTGTACCCAATCCAGGAAATCCAGCTATGGGGTCCAAGTGGAATGTTTAAGCTCCTGGCTCTGGTATAAGGGGGGCTCTCATCTTCTCCATGGTTCTAATTTTTTCAATCTGAACAATCCATTTTTTGGAACGTTGGAGGGCATGTGCTGCTCAAGAGGATCGGGAATAGAGTATTGGCAGCATTCAGCATGTGTTTAAGCAGAGATGTTTTTTTAAAGATGGAGATGGGCAGTTTAATATAATGCAGTAGGTATTCTGTAGGTTGGAAAAGGGGGAGGACGCTCCAGTAAGTGGCAAAAGTGACACTCCTCCAGTAGTGAGTTGTTTTTTTATCTAATTTTCCATATAGATTATTTTGCAAGTATAACATTTTGTAGCTGATCGACTAAGAGAAGATTTTTTTATAAGTGTAACCCATGGGTAGACAAAACATATTTTAGACAGGATTACATTGTTAATGTGACAGGGTGTATATAGCATGGTTGGGGAGGTATCACAAGGTTGGCAGATATATTGCATTATTGGAGTGAGTGTGATAGGGCAAGGGGAGGTGAATGTGACAGGATTAAGGGGGTTAATTGACAGGGTGAGTGTGGAAGAGTGATGGGGGTGTGACAGGATTGGGGGTGAGTTTGGCATATTGGAGGAGGGCATGTGACAGGATGAGGAGTGGAGAGCGTGACAGTGAGAGAAAAGGTGAGTGTAGCAGTAGGGGGGATTAATTTGAGTGTGGCAGAGCAAGGGAATGTGAGTGGGTGACAGAGTGTGAAAGGAGGTGACAGAGTCTGAAAGGGGATGACAAATGGCAGAGTGTGCAGGAGGCAACAGGTGGCACAGTGGAAGAGAGGGGGTGATAGATGGCAGAGTGAGGGAGGGGTTGACATAATGTGAAAGGAGGTGACAGTGTGAAAGGGGTGACAAATGGCAGAGTGTGCAGGGGGCGACAGGTGGCACAGTGGAAGAGAGGGGGTGATAGGTGGCAGAGTGAGAGAAGGAGGGGTTGACAGAGTGAGGGAAAAGGGGGTGACAGGTGGCAGAGTTAGGAGGTGGCAGAGTGAGGGAAGGGTGACAGTGGGCAGCGTGAGGGAAGAAGGGGTGACAGGGGCTAGAGTGATGGGGTGACAGGGGGCAGAGTGATGGGGTGACAGGGGACTTAGTGAGGAGTGACAAGAGGCTGAGTGAGGGGGCGACTGGGGGCACAGTGAAGGAAGGAGGGGTGACAAGGGGCTAAGTGAGGGTTGATAGGGGACTGAGTAAGAGGTTGTCAGGGGGCTGAGTGATGGGTTGACAGGGGGCACAGTGAAGGAAGGAGGGGTGACACGGGGCTAAGTAAGGGAAGTGAGGGGTGACAGGGGACTTAGTGAGCAGGTGACAGAGTTAGGGAATGAAAGGTGGCAGAGTGAGGGAGGGGTGATAGTAGGCAGCGTAAGGGAAGTGAGGGGTGATAGTAGGCAGCGTAAGGGAAGTGAGGGGTGACAGGGGATAGAGTAAGGGGTGACAGGTGGCAGAGTGATGGGGTGACAGGGGGCTGAGGGGGGTGACAGGAGGCTGACTGAGGGGGGGGGACTGGGGGGAACAGTGAGGGAAGGAGGGGTGACAGGGGACTGAGTAAGGGGTTAACAGAGGGCTGAGTGAGGGTATGACAGGTGGCAGAGTAAGGGAAAGAGGGGGTGACAGGTGACAGAGTGAGGAAGGGGTGACAGTGGGCAGCGTGAGGGAAGGAGGGGGTGAGAGGGGCTAGAGTGAGGGGTGACAGGAGGCTGACTGAGGGGGTGACTGGGGGCACAGTGAGGGAAGAAGGGGAGACAGGGGGCTAAGTGAGGGATGACTGAGTAAGGGGTTGACAGGGGGCTGAGTAAGGGGTTGACAGGGGGCCGAGTGAGGGGGTGACTGGGGGCAAAGTGAGGGAAGGGGGTGACAGGGGACTGAATGAGGGGGTGACAGGGGACAGAGTGGGAGGGTGACAGGGGGCTAAGTGACGGGTGACAGGGGCTGAGTAAGGGGGTGAAAAGGGGCTGAGTAAGGTGGTGATTGGTGGCAGTGGGAGGGAAGGTGTACAACTACCTTTTTATCCCTGGTGGTCCAGTGTTCTGGCTCCCTGGTGGTCAGGTGGGCTTTCTATCCAGTCTGCAGCTCTGCCGGGCATGAGCTGCGGACTATGTAATAGGAGTCTTGCGATCTCCAGAATTCAGAGCGCTGCCGTGGTAACCCATGACAACGCACTGATTGGACGGAGGTTGCATAATGGGCAGGCCGCCGGGCCCTCTCCCGATGTCAGGCCGTCGGTCATGGAACGAGGACCCGACAGTAAGTCTGCTCTAAGGCAATTTAGGCGGCCACGAGGCCCCCCCAGCGCGAGGCCTTAGGTGGCCACCTAATTCGCTTAATTGAAGAAATGCCACTGAGCAGAAGGGCTAAGGGAAAGAGACCCACGGGGGGACACAGAGAGACAGAGGGTGGCGTGACAAACACAGAGGGGCTGTGGGAGGAAGTGACAAACATTGAGGAACTGTGTGGGAGAAAAACACATAGGAGCTGTGGAGGAAGAGAAACATAGAGGGGCTGAGGTTGGAAGACACACAGAGGGAATGGGGGAGAAAAAGAGACACACAGTGGGGCTGGGAAAGGGGTAGAAGAAACACATGGGGGCTGGGGGAAGCGACACATAGAGGTGCTGGGGAAAGAGACACAGATAGAGGCTAGGGGAGAAAAAGAGACATACAGAGGAGCTGCAGGGAAAAGACACACAGTGGGGCTGGGGGAGAAGTAGGGGCACACAGAGGAGCTAGGAAAGGGACAAAGAGACAGAGAGAGGCTGGGGAAGTGACAAAAGAGACACACAGAGAGACTGCGTGGAAGAGACAGGCAGTGGGACTGGGAGGAAAGAGACACACAGAGTTGCTGGAAGAAGTAATAGACATGGAAAGGGGCTGGAGGGAAGTAAAAGACACACAAAGGGGGGTTGTAGAAAACACACAAAGAGGGTGTAAGACACACAACAGGGAAAAATAAGGGATACAATAAACTAAATGGGGGTGTAAGACAAAAGAGGATTAAGATATACTAAATGGTGTAAGACAATCAAGAGGGGAGCTAAGAGACACATAGGTGAAGATTTGTGTTTTGCCATGGGGGGGGGGGGTGAGGTACCAAATGCATCTTTGCCTGTGGAGCCAAAAATCCTTGCACTGGCCCTGGCTGTGTTGATAAAACTTACTTTACAGTTATTCATGTGTTCATGTGTTGCAGTCTAAAACACAGAATACACTCTCTTTTCATCTTGTAGTGATCAGTCTAAGTGTGCTAAAAACTCCTTATCTGTATGTCTACCTGCTCTGCTTAAAAGAAGGTTCAGATTTCAATAAAAGCAACAAGATTGCTAGAACCTTAAGCTGGTTATTGTCCAGTATTACACTCAATGGACTATTTACATGACTGATAGCACAAAGGGTAGGTCTGTTTGATCTGTGTCCCTTTCTTCCTCACCTTCTACCCTTTATGTGTACACGTCCCCAGGTGAGAGTTTCTGTGTCTACAATTAAATCACAAGACTGCAGTCATTACCTCTGACAGCAGAGAAAAAGGAATACGGCCAGAACATAGGGCCTTTAAAAAAAATGGATTCATTTAGCAGTGCTATGCATCAAGCTAAACATAATATACACACAAAGAGAAGAGTTAATAGAGTTACAAAATTATGACACAATGAATCTGTATGATTAAGGACTACTTGCAATAAAATGGAACACTGCAACAACTAAGGTAAAATAAAGTTTTAAAGCAATATTGTTCCTTTTTAGTTTTCATTAAAATAGACAGTTTTTTTGTTACAATTATGTTTTTGACAATATAAGTAAAAGTCAAAGCTTCAGGCGGCTTCTATTCTGACTATTTTGCTATTGATGGTAGATGGAGGGATCCTCACTTTGGGAGGATTCTGTAGTCTCTCTGGATTTTCCATAGGACCTCATTTTGTACTCCCATTAGAGGCATGAGGGTGTACTAAGGAAGCAGCCCCTGGAACATGAAGCCACAAGGAGCTGGAGACATAGTCACTGATTTAAAAAATAGAGAAGAATATACAGTTGCAAGAAAAAGTATGTGAACCCTTTAGAATGATATGGATTTCTGCACAAATTGGTCATAAAATGTGATCTGATCATCATCTAAGTCACAACAATAGACAATCACAGTCTGCTTAAACTAATACACAAAGAATGAAATGTTGCCATGTTATTATTAAACACACCATGTAAACATTCACAGTGCAGGTGGAAAAAGTAAGTGAACCCCTAGACTAATGACATCTCCAAGAGTTAATTGGAGTGAGATGTCAGCCAACTGGAGTCCAATCAATGAGATGAGATTGGAGGTGTTGGTTACAGCTGCACTGCCCTATAAAAAACACACACCAGTTCTAGGTTTGCTTTTCACAAGAAGCATTAACTGATGTGAATGATGTCTTGCACAAAATAGCTCTCAGAAGACCTACGATTAAGAATTGTTGACTTGCATAAAGCTGGAAAGGCTTATAAAAGTATCTCCAAAAGCCTTGCTGTTCATCAGTCCACGGTAAGACAAATTGTCTATAAATGGAGAAAGTTCAGCAATGCTGCTACTCTCCCTAGGAGTGGCCGTCCTGTAAAGATGACTGCAAGAGCACAGCGCAGACTGCTCAATGAGGTGAAGAAGAATCCTAGAGTGTCAGCTAAAGACTTACAAAAGTCACTGGCAAATGCTAACATCCCTGTTAGCGAATCTACAATACGTAAAACACTAAACAAGAATTGATTTCATGGGAGGATACCACAGAAGAAGCCACTGCTGTCCAAACAAAACATTGCTGCACGTTTACAGTTTGCAGTTTACCTGGATGTGCCACCGCAGTACTGGCAAAATATTCTGTGGACAGATGAAACCAAAGTTGAGTTGTTTGGAAGAAACACACAACACTATGTGTGGCGAATAAAAGGCACAGCACACCAACATCAAAACCTCATCCCAACTGTGAAGTTTGGTGGTGGGGGCATCATGGTTTGGGGCTGCTTTGCTGCATCAGAGCCTGGACGGATTGCTATCATCGAAGGAAAAATGAATTCACAAGTTTATCAAGACATTTTGCAGGAGAACTTAAGGCCATCTGTCTACAAGCTGAAGCTCAACAGAAGATGGGTGTTGCAACAGGACAATGACCCAAAGCATAGAAATAAATCAACAACAGAATGGCTTAAACAGAAGAAAATACGCCTTCTGAAGTGGCCCAGTCAGAGTCCTGACCTCAACCCGATTGAGATGCTGTGGTATGACCTCAAGAAAGCGATTCACACCAGACTTCCCAAGAATATTGCTGAACTGAAACAGTTCTGTAAAGAGGAATGGTCAAGAATTACTCCTGACCGTTGTGCACGTCTGATCTGCAACTACAGGAAACGTTTGGTTGAAGTTATTGCTGCCAAAGGAGGTTCAACCAGTTATTAAATCCAAGGGTTCACATACTTTTTCCACCTGCACTGTGAATGTTTACATGGTGTGTTCAATAAAAACATGGCAACATTTCATTCTTTGTGTGTTATTAGTTTAAGCAGACTGTGATTGTCTATTGTTGTGACTTAGATGATGATCAGATCACATTTTATGACCAATTTGTGCAGAAATCCATATCATTCCAAAGGGTTCACATACTTTTTTTTGCAACTGTATGTGTCCAAAGGAGACTAATCTAGTAGACACCAAGAATATAGAACTAATATTTAAAAGACATAACAATTGATTCAATTTTATTAAATATTTCGAAAAAGAGATTGACCCATTGAAAAGAGCAATAAAAGAGGCTCTATAATAACAGTCGGGGACTGACTCCAAAGTGGACTAGATGAAATATAAACTGAGGGTAATGGTTTCCTGACAGGAATTATATATCAACTGTTGAATATTCATTCACTCTAGCACAACTATATATATATATATATATATATATATATCATTTATCCCTTGAGGCAATACAGAAAGGCAATAAAATGGTACAATGGCAAAACTACTATTGAGAGTATAGTATAATGATCACTGGTTAACCATTAAACAGTGTATCCTTTATATCATATAGCTATATGGTAATCTGGGTTGATAGTAAAAAGCAAAGTGTATATAATGATTTCAGACCTCTTGTGGCTAAAGGTTAAAGGTACTCTAAAGCCCCAGGAGAAAAACGCCACTATAGTAGAAAATCGGAATCGTATAATTTGTTCTCATAACCAATTTGACCTGTAGTGACTTCAGGTTGACACCTAAGAAAGCCTGTTACTCCAGTATAACTATCTATATCATTTACACTAAATCCGTTGTGGCAATAAAGAAAGGCAATAAAAAGACATTCTAAAATAGAATCACTATTAAAGGACCACTACAGGCACCCAGACCACTACAGCTCAATGAAGTGGTCTGGGTGCCAGGTCCTTCTAGTGTTAACCCTGTCTGCTGTAAACATAGCAGTTTCAGAGAAACTGTTATGTTTCACTGAGGGTTAATCCAGCCTCTAGTGGCTGTCTCATTGCCAGCCGCTAGAGGCGCTTCCACGCTTCTCACTGTGAAAATCACAGTGAGAAGATGCTGGACGTCCATAGGAAAGCATTGAGAAATGCTCTTGCCGCGCATGCGCATTCAGCACTGACATCGGCAGGAGAAGGAGAGTTCCCCAGCGCCGAGGGAGAAACGTAGGTGTTTTAACTCCTTCAGCCCTCTTCAGCCCAGCAGGAGGGGACCCTGAGAGTGGGGGGGACCTAAAGACCCTATAGTGCCAGGAAAACGAGCTTGATTTCCTGGCACTATAGTGGTCCTTTAAGGGAATATTCAAATGATCAATAGTCAACCATTTGACAATGTGGCGTTTAAAAAAAATGCTACAAATAAAGGTTACACAGGATGGATGGCTTTAAAGCAGCTAGAAACAGTGTTTCAATAGCCAAATCACACGGAAAGAGAAACTTATTACTGCCTATTACAAATATCCATTGCTAGGTCATAGATTATGGTGAAAGATAGCAGACTGAAGAAATTTATTGCTGCTTAACAAACAATATCGATTGCCAGGTCACTGGCTATAATAGAGTTAGCAGATAAAAGAGAGACTTCTTGTTATCAACCTAACACCTGTTTGAAAACGTTGATATGCCCTTCATAACTCCCAATATAATCATAACATGTTCTATATAACGACCACTGGCTTGCTATAGTTGAATTCTATTATATTCCCCCATAAATAGCATTATTTTTATTATTGTATACAGCTTCGACATTTTCCACAACACTTTAAAATTATACCATTAGGATATTAACAATTAATTGACACAGAAAAATAATGTTGACAGATACAAGCAGAAGACCCTTCTCATGTGAGCTTACAATGTATGAGGAAGGGCTGCAGGAACATAACAGGAGGGACAGCATGTCAGAATGGAGGGAAGGCTGAAAGATATCGTACTTGGACTATGGAAAAAGTGAAGTGTAAAGGGATGGGAGGCACTTTGTAATTGTATTGAGGAAAGAGTTAACCAGGAAGATTGTGAGCTTTAATATAGAAAGTTGTCTTTGGTGACTTGGGGAAAATCTAATAGGATAAGGCAAGACATGCAAGAGGAATGGTGCAGGACTTAAGCAATCTTACATGTAAGAGTTAGTAATTTACTAACAAGTAGAGATGTTGCGAACCATCCGCGAACTTCTCGTGAATGGTTCGCCGCAGTTCGCCACAAACCGTTCGCGGCGAACTCCGGTCAGCTGACACATCCCGGCCAATCTCCGGCAGACCCTCCCTCCCAGACCCTCCCACCTCCTGGACAGCATCCATGTTGAAGCTGCCTTCAACATGGATGCTGTCCAGGAAGTAGGTAGAAGTAGAAGTGTCAAATTCAGAGGAGAGGTTGAGGATAAATAAAAGAGAGAGTAAAGACTTTTTGATTTAGTGGAAAGTAAATTGTTAACTTTAGGAAGGACTCTTTTAGTAGAATGAATAGAGGGTTAATGTTAATGAGTTAATGTTGAGAAAGTGAGTTAGACAGGGGCATACAAACTGCTCTAGAATCTTAGAAGTGAAGGTAAGAAGGGGATTTGGCATACAGTGAGGGAAAAATGTATTTGATCCCCTGCTGATTTTGAATGTTTGCCCTCTGACAAAGAAATGATCAGTCTATATTTTAATGGTAGGTATATTTTAACAGTGAAAGACAGAATAACAAAAAAACAACAACAAAAAAATCCAGAAAAAGTTATAAAATGATTTGCATGTCAAAGAGTGGAATAAGTATGTAACCCCTTTGATTTAGTACTTGGTGGCAAAACCCTTGTTGGCAATCACAGAGGTCAGACATTTCTTGTAGCTGGCCACTAGGTTTGCACAAATCTCAGGAGGGATTTGTCCCACTCCTGTTTGCAGATTTCAAGGCAACTCGAACCTTAAGCTCCCTCCACAGTTTTCTATGGGTTAAGGTCTGGAGACTGACTAGGCCACTCCAGGACCTTAATGTGCTTCTACTTGAGCCACTCCTTGGTTGCCCTGGCTGTGTGTTTTGGGTCATTGTCATGCTGGAATACCCATCCACGACCCATTTTCATTGACCTGACTGAGGAAAGGAGGTTCTCACCCAAGATTTGATGGTACATGGCCCTGTACATCGTCCCTTTTACGTGGTGCCGTTGTCCTGTCCCCTTAGCAGAAAAAAAACCCCAAAGCATAATGTTTCCACCTCTATGTTTGACGGTGGGGATGGTGTTCTTGGGGTCATAGGCAGCATTCCTCTTCCTCCAAACACCACGAGTTGAGTTGATGTCAAAGAGCTAGATTTTGGTCTCATCTGACCACAACGCTATCTCCTCTGAATCATTCAGATGTTCATTGGCAAACTTGCTTTCTTGAGCAGGGGGACCTTGCGGGCGCTGCAGGATTTCAGTCATTCACGAAGTAGTGTGTTACCAATTGTTTTCTTGGTAACTATGGTCCCAGCTGCCTTGAGATCATTCTGTGCAGTTCTGAGTTGATTCCTCACTGTTCTCATGATCATTGAAACTCCACGAGGTGAGATCTTGTATGGAGCACCAGACCGAGGGAGACTGACAGTTATTTTTATGTTTCTTCAACTGTTGTTAGCTTCTCACCAAGCTTCTAGGCGATGGTTTTGTAGCCCATTCCAGCCTTGTGTAGGTCTACAATCTTGTCCCTGACAACCTTGGACAACTCTTTGTTCTTTGCCATGGTGGAGAGTTTGGAATCTTATTCATTGATTGCTTGCTTCTGTGGGCAGGTATATTTTATACAGGTAATGAGCGGAGAATAGGAGCACTCCATTTCTGTGCTGCTTATCTCAGCTAGTTACCTGTATAAAAGACACCTGGGAGCCAGAAATCTTGCTGATTGATAGGCGATCAAATACTTATTTCACTCATTGACATTAATATCAATGTATAACTTTTTAATATGCATTTTTCTGGATTTTAAATTTTTTTTATTTATTCTGTCTCTCACTGTTAAAATACACCTACCATTAAAATTATAGACTGATCATTTCTTTTTCAGTGGGCAAACGTTCAGCAGGGGATCAAATACTTTTTTCACTCACTATATGTGCGTAATTGGAATGAGTAGTAGGGTCAAAATATGGCTTTTTCAGGATGAGAGTGACAATTGCACACTTGAGTGTACTGGTGTAGACAGTTGAAGGTAGAGACAAATTGAAAATATGCATTAGGTATGAGATGAGACTAGTGGAAAGAGATTGGATGAAGTAAGAGGGAATGGGATCAATGGAACATTTGATGGGATAAAAACTTCAGATGAGAGACAAGAGTAAGAAATGTAACGTTGGCAAAAAAAACAGAGTTAAAGGACCACTATAGTGCCCCCACCCTCCGGGTCACACTCCCGCCCGGCTCTGGGGAGAGAAAAGGGGTAAAACTTACCTTTTTTCCAGCGCCGGGCAGGGAGCTCTCCTCCGATCCTCCTCCTCTCCTCCCATTCGGCTGAATGCGCACGCGCGGCAAGAGCTGCGCGCGCATTCAGCCGGTCTCATAGGAAAGCATTCATAATGCTTTCCTATGGACGCTTGTGTGTTCTCATTGTGATTTTCACAGTGAGAATCACGCAAGCGCCTCTAGCGGCTGTCAGTGAGACAGCCACTAGAGGATTTGGAGGCTGGATTAACCCATTTCTAAACATAACAGTTTCTCTGAAACTGCTATGTTTATAAAAAAATGGGTTAATCCTAGAGGGACCTGGCACCCAGACCACTTCATTAAGCTGAAGTGGTCTGGGTGCCTAGAGTGGTCCTTTAAAGCAGAGTTGCGCAGGGCTAGAGGAAAGAAGGGAGATATCATTACAAATTCACTCAGTCTTGTTAGGAAAGTGATATGCAAAATCTTTGGCTGTGAGGTTAGTGTGAGGTGCAGTAGCAGTGAGTGGAGTAAGGAGTTAAAGGTTTTAAAAAGTCACTTGGGGTCATGAAAACAGGTTCTGATATGAAAGGTGCAATACTCTTCTTAGACAAGGGAGAGAATATAGCGATAAGAGCATAGCATGAATGTCTAATGGAGGAGGTATGGTCTTAGACTTTCTCCAATATCATTCTGTAGAATGGGAACATCTTTGGAGATAATGGATGAGCCTATTTCGCAAAGGCTGAATAGGTGACTGCTGCTTAAATGGTGCTTTCATAGATGCAGCTATATCCATAGAGGTAGAGAGGGCAGAACTGTAGAATGAAAATAATAGAGAAGGACAGGATAAAGTTGATATTGGTGAAAGTGGAGACTGGTCAGTAAAGAACAACTGTTACAGATGAAGAGCGCTTGGATATCTGAGAAGTTAAGATAAGGTTTGTAATGTTGAGTGAGGGACACATTGACAGCACAAGTTAGGAGATGCTAATCAAACAGAGGGAAATGTGTGGTAAAGAGGTTAAAGATAAGAAGAGCAAAGGTGCAAAACCTCAAAAGTGATAGCTCCCCTAATAATTAAACATTTTCACCAAAAAGTTGCAAAACAAAAATTCCAATTACTTTTGAATTGCAGAGAATTCTAGATCTTGCCTACTTAAATTAAGAGCATTAATTATATGGTATATGGCACATAATATATGGTATAATTATATAGTATACAATACAGAGTAAAATCTGTCAAGGCCGATTGACCTTGGAATTGAAAAATAACGCCAAAACAGCCAAGGTGGAAAAAAAAAATGTATTTGCCTTTTTTTTCTGGCTAGGCATGTTGCCACATACATGAGCCAAGCTTTCTACAACGACTGTATACATTCAGAGTACCAAAGGTAAATAACAAAGTTGTATGAGGATATATTCTGGTAGCAATTCTCAGCACAGAGAATATTAGAAAGTGAAGTAAATCAAGATTTGTGTCGATTATCCACTCTAAAAGCGTTTTTGTCAGGTCTGCAGCATATTGCATGTTTGTGGTATGTTATATTTCTTAAGGTTGTTTCAAGGAGCAGGGTTTGGTTAGCAATTAAGTAAAATATTTATTATCACTTTTAGTATATAACCCTGCGAGTCTTTTGTACACACCGTTACCCCAGCAAATGGTTAATGCTGCCCCCCTTACCTTTAAGGTAGAGATGGGGAATTAGAGAATTCTACGTCAGATTACTGCATGTATGGTGTGACGTAATTCAGGAAGATAATCCTCAGCAGGACAAAGTTTGGATAACTTGTCAGAACAAGATTAAAACCTGCAATTTAAGGGTCAGTACAAATCCTTCTCTGACCCCAAACCATTTTGTTTACATGAAATTACTCAGTTACGGACTTTTAACTGCTTTGCTGCTGGATGCATGTAAGAGGTAACAAAACAAGGAAGAAGAGAGACAGGAAGATCCACAGGGAAGCATACCCCATTAGAAATATATTTATTTTGTAATGTTAGAGTACTCATTGCTCTCTATAAATTCATGGTCCAGAGTTTTTTAAACATAAAAAACTCTTTTAAAAAAATCTATGAAACCTACCTGTAATCCAATGCTGAGACAGTCTCCTCACAGCAATCGCGCTGCGTTGTGATCATCAGGTTGAATGTAGGGCTTCTCATAGAGGAGTACTATGAACCTATAGAGAAGCATTGAGATGCATCAGGCTGTGTGTGATGACACCAAATATGAAGACCTCGGGAACTCAAGTGCCTTAAAGGCAAAGTGCCTCTAATGACTGTCAGACTTTTAGGTCTCTTTTTTGGACAAAGTAAACAATGGAATTTCTTTAAAAAAGCTATTTTTTTAGATTGTTCAATTAAAGGGACAATGTATGCTCCAAAATCATTGCATTAAGACATAGTGGTTATGGTACTTGAAGTGTCCCTGTAAAACCTAAAGTTATTTTTTTACTCTTAGTACACAACTTGTACTGTTCCATATTTCTACAAATTCCCCTACTAGGATTACTATTTGGTCCTGCAAGTAAAACCCATTTAAAATGTGTCTTTCTAACATCTATGCTGTTATAGAGAAGGCTAGTTAATCATATACTAAAACATACACTATTTACCGCTAATAAATATGTGTAGAAAGACAGTGTTGGCGAGAGGGAAGCTAGAAAAAGATGGTATATGGATGCTTTTATATTTTGGTTTAGATATATAACCAGAATGAAGGAAAAAAGGAAAGGGAGAAACAGACATCTATTATTATACCACAATTGAAAATTCACTTTAAATTAAATTTAAATTGCCAACATATCATATTTTAGTAAATAACCCTATAACATTGAGATCCTAAAGCACATCACAGAAAGGTAAATTGTGGGATACTGCACACATACACAAAATGGATTTTTAAGAATTTAGAATCCAGAACCAAGTCCCCACCATGTGTGATCTTGTGGCTTACAACGAGAAAATTCTTAGTAAATACCAATTGCCAGGAAGATCACTGTGTAAACCTGCTTTTGGTGCCAAGAACTTTCCGCTTTCACACAGATTCAGTGAAAAACCATCTGAAAGAAAAATTGCAGACACATTACTTTTGGATTAGGCTTGCCTTTCAAACAAAAACCAACTTGGATTTTGATACTGTCAAACAATGCCTTTTTAATATTTGCATGATAACTCCGAGTCCAACACTCTATTTGTACTAAGTTTTGCTAATAGAACAAAGTAAACTGTGTTGGGGTGTGGCACATTTTGCCAAATGTGGTTTGTACAACAGTTTACACTAATTTTACACATGTGTGTGTGTGTGCGCACGCGCGCGCATAGACACACAAGCACCTCTTTATTTTAGTATACTAGTGTGCTGTGTTTTCCTGACAAGATAGTCATTTTTCATGAATCTTCCTTTTTTTTCTTCATAGTTAAATGGAGATTACTCTGTAATAGAAAAATAAAAATTGCAATGAAGTGAAAATGTTATTAGTTTATATATTATACATCTTTATTATAGTGTTGATAAGTGTTGATATATTTGAAATACACAGATGTCATTTTAGATATATTACATATCTGAATTGTACAAAGGTTATCATTGATGAATGTTAATAGATGTCACTTATACAGATGTTATTGTAAACATATATATTTTGAATTATACATGCAAATAACCTTACATTTTTACTAAACTATTTAAAAAACAAATAGAACCCTGACATGCAGAACAGATACATAAGATTCAGAGGGACTGGTACTGTTTTAGTGGTGGTTAAAAAGGTTGATCCCAAGAACTAAACCTCCCATGATGTAATGTGAATTCTAGCTCTTCTAATCTGGGGAGAAGCTTTTAGTCACTCATAGTTTAAATGGAAGGGAAAGAAGGGGGGAATTTTTTTTGATCCAGCAGTAGGAATGTTGGAGCAGTTTGGCCCCACCCTCCAGTTAGCTGACAAGCTATGTATATCTGTGACAAACTGCAAGAAACTAGCTTATTCTGGCAAAGACCTGACTGTTCCCATTTTTTTTCTGTGAGAGCTCCTGTACAGCAACAGTCAGCAGGTGTTACTGTGAAGCACTGAGTCAGTGTGATGAATGACATAGTTAGCAGTTCGCACCACTTGCCAGCAGGGGGAGAAATTAGTAAGACTTTTCTGTTGACAATCACATGCAGCACAACTAGATTTACTCATTTTAACAAATCAACAAAAAAATTTAAATTAAATGAAAAGCAAGTGCAGAATTAAGCAAAAAGTACAATATACTCAGAGAAAAGATATATATATACACATATTTTAAGTGTCTTTCATCTTTGTCTTCTCTCCTTTCTCCCTCTAATTATTGTTCATCCCAAGGGTTATTCACTAAAAGGAGAAATATTGGGAATTCTAAGTGAATACAAAGCCAAAATAACAAACTGAAAACAGGATTGATTTAGAGGGTTTATCTAATTTAACAATGTTTGTCTAAATTTTAAAATTCCCAACAATTCACACTCACCTGAAAGACTTGTATTTTCATCAATCACCAACATAGTTGAGATAACAACGTATGTGATAGTAAACACCAAATACGTTGATCATTGTATATATGTTCAAATATAGCTAGTGAAATAGAACAAGATTATTTTAACTAAATTAGGAAATATTAACATCTTAGTTTAATTCTGTGCATATTAACTATACAAAAATTAACATTAAAGGAACACTATTTTACAGAAGGGCCTCTTAGTGACTGTCATATCGACAGCCACTAGAGGCAGGATAACGTGGCAAAGAAAACATTGCATTCCTGCACGATGCTTATGTTTTCAACTGCAGGGTTAAATAGGGTGCACATGGCATCCAGACCACTGCACTGAAACAGGGCCAGATTAAGAGCCCAGTGGGCCTGGTGCTGACAATTATGACGGGCCTAATTACAGAATCATATCGACCAAAAACAATAAAACACTCCCAAGCATCATGTATTTGATGGAGATGGTGCTGGAGAGAAAGAAAACAGCAGCTATAAGAAAACACATACCTTATGCCAATCTCCCTCTAATTTATGTTTTCATCTTTCAAGTAAATCCATAACCCCTAACAGCAGTGTCCAGTCAAGCAGGAAGTCAATGGATATGGTAAAAGGGTGTGCCACTGACACAAATCACGTGACCTGCAAAATGGGCACACATGCCCAAAAAGAGGGTATGTCTGCCCAAAGAATTAGAAGGCCAGTCTGGCATGAATGCATGTCAGGATGCCTGCCAATCATGCAGCTGGCCAACTAAGGGCATACTATGCAGACAGCACCCTGAGCTTGGCATAAATGCATCTAATTATGCGCTCACTCAACGCAAGGACTGTTTCCTAGCACTCGCTGGTCCACTTGTCTTCTTACCTTCTTACTAGCAGGCAGAAGCTCCTGGTATATAGTCTGGGACAGAGAAAAGCTGTATGTAGTGAGTGTAGAAGAAATGGAACATGCCACAGTGTTAGAGAGACCAAAGTCAGCATTACCTTAAAGGATCACTATAGGGTCAGGAACACAAACATGAATTCATGGGCCCCTCATGCCTCCATAAATATAGCAAAATCTTACTATATTCAAGTCTGAAGCTGTAACTCTGCATGCTGTTAGACTCATAAAAACAAGCAGTCTGCTGACATCATTAGAAGTGGTGGCCTGATCCAATCACAGTGCTTCCCCATAAGATTTGCGGAGACTGACAAAGAGGCAGATCAGGGTCAGAGCCAGCATGAGTCAAACACAGCCCTGGCCAATCAGCATCTCCTTATAGAGATGAATTGAATTAATGAATCTCTATGAGATAAGTTCAGTGTCTGCATGCAGAGGGAGGAGACACTGAATGTTTGGATGCACGTTAGGCAGCCATGACTCAGGAAGGATCTCTAACAGCCATCTAAGGAGTGGCCAGTGAAGTTATCACTAGGTTGTAATGTAAAGACTGCATTTTCTCTTAAAAGACAGTGTTTACAGCAAAAAGCCTGACGGTAATGATTCTACTCACCAGAACAAATTCAATAAGCTGTAGTTGTTCTGGTGACTATAGTGTCCCTTTAACTATATTCATTGTCAGCCAGTCCTACAAGTTTTGTTCCCATACACCCCTCTTAAGTTTCCATACTTAAGTAAGATTATGTGAAAAGTAGTTAGGGTTGCCACCTTTCTTGGAAAAACATACCGGCCTTACTAATTTGCATAATTAAATATGTATGGGTGACATCACATGATGTAAATCACAAGGAGTAACATAAGAGAAAATTCTGTAAAATCACCAAAAAACTACTTAGTTTGATTCTGCTGTATAGATGGATTCCTCCCAGTGCCCCCATATGTCGATTACTCCATGTCTCAGTGTTCCTATGTATCAGTGTCTCAATGCCCCATGTCTCCCTGTGTCCCCATGTCACTAGGAAGACGGGGAGATCTGGGGACACGGGGAGACCTAGGGACAAGGAGGCACCAGTGACACTGGGAGAATAGGGGACTCTGGCTGGGACACATGGGGACAATGGGAAAATAGGGGACACTTGAAGACATGGGGACACAGACACTAGAGACACTGGCTGGGGGACATGGGGACATTGAGACATGGAGGCACTGGGAGACATGGGGACACTGAGACACCAGGGCCACAGACACTAGGGACACTAGCTTGGAGACATGGGGACACTGAGACACCTGAGGCACTGAGAGACATGGAGGCACTAGGAGACATGGGGACAGTGAGACACTGGCAGACTAGGGGGCACTGAGACACCTGTGCCTGTGTCATAATGTCTCCCAATGTCCCTTAGTGTATGTCTCCTTGCAGCCTTTCCCCCCATCCCTCACTTCCCTGAGCTGTAGGCTGTCTCTGCAGGGTGAGAGTTGCTGTCTGGACTCTCTGTAGCTGCACCCCTGCAGATCAGTGAGTATAGATAGGCAGGGAGGGATATGCTGGAACTTCCTATCCCTGCCTGTCTCCACACACAGTGACCCCTACTGGCCAGTGCTGGTATTGCATAGTAATCTCTTGTTTATACTGAGAAAAATACCAGCATTTGTATTGCCAGTATCACTGCAATATTGGCACCAACCAGGCAGCCTCAAATACTGGCTGTGCCAATAAAATAAAAGCCAGGTGGAATCCCTAAGAGTAGTGTGTTTTTTTAAATCAATGGGCCTATTCCATGGGCCTGGGCCTTGTTAATCTGTTAATCCGGCCCTGCACTGAAATGAAGTGGTCTGGGTGCCTATAGTGTTCATTGAAAATAACCAAAAGAAAGTGTTACTGAGAAAAAGGCAAACCTCAGTTTTTCAACGTTGGCAACACTGGCCCGATCACCTAAATGGTATATATATATAATGAATATACCAGCAGGTTATGGTGTGTTTATTTGCAATATTGATTGATTTGTTTTTTTTTGAGTTTTAAGGGATTTTTTTTATCTCACATGTTCCTTATAATATGGTTAATATATTTATGGTTAATCTGCATTGCTTTATTTAAAGGATCACTATAGTGCCAGGAAAACATACTCGTTTTCCTGGCACTATAGTGCTCTGAGGGTGCCACCGTCGCCAGGCTCTGGGGAGAGGAAGGGGTTAAAATCTTACCTTTCTCCAGCACCGGGCGGGGAGCTTTTCTCCTCCTCTCCTTCTTCCTAGCGACGTCATTGGCTGAATGCGCATGCGCGGCAGGAGCTGCGCGCACATTCAGCCAGTTCATAGGAAAGTATTTACAATGCTTTCCTATGGACGCTGGCGTCTTCTCACTGTGATTTTCACAGTGAGAAGCACGCAAGCGCCTCTAGCGGCTGTCAATGAGACAGCCACTAGAGGCTCTAGAGGCTGGATTAACCCTCAGTGTAAACATAGCAGTTTTTCTGAAACTGCTATGTTTATAAAAAAAAAAAAGGGTTAACCCTAGCTGCACCAGGCACACAGACAACCTTATTAATCCTTAGTCCTTTAATATCATTTAGTCAACTGCACATACAACACAGAAACAAGTAATGACACATATATTTCTAGATAGGGGGCTCATTACTTAGCACCAAATTGCACTGTTTTTATAAAACTGAAATGCCGAATTTAGGCAGTTTGGCCAAAAATCAATTCACTACAGTTTGGTATTTAGTGAATAAACCCAAATTGCCCAAAATGGTAATAAGGAAATATTAAGGGTAATGTGCCTTTTGTATATGTGTACATTTTAATTTTCTATTTCGTTGGAGTATAGGGAATGGCTTGTCAAGCTCAGATTGGTCTGGGACAGGCTTCTGACAAAAGCCTTTAGCTTTCACTGCTATTGTCTGCGATTACTCTATCTGTTTGCATAACATGAAATTTAATTTGCTGCCTTTTTTATCATGTTTGCTCATCATATTTATTTTTATCATTTTCCTTTCTGTCCATACTTTGAACATTGCACAATGATCACATACAGAGAATGCATGAGCTACTAAATCACAGATAATCAGCACTTTTCATGTTACTATTAAATGCGTTTCAGGATTCGGCCACTACCACAGGGACAAATGTTTCGCTTGTTGTTGCTTTTGATTGTGTCGATATGTTTGCAGAGGTTGGGTCAGGAGCAGAAGGAAATTGGAGTGAAGGTTAAATTAATATAAGTTCCCCACACTGAATGCTCTGTCTCACCTTATGGAGTAATCAATTTGTTTAACCCCATACTTTCCAAGATGGCACCAATTCTACCTGCCCAGCAACTTCCAAAGCATAAATCGGTGGTACATAATTTCTTCACTCAGCTTTATGAATGGGGAGCTAGTAAAAGACCCTTTTCACTCACTTTTATAAATGGGATTCCATCAGAGGACCACTACAGGCACACAGACCACTTCAGCTCAATGAAGTGATCAGGGTGCCAGGTCCATCTAGGGTTAACCCTGCAGCTGTAAACATTTTCAGAGAAAGTAATATGTTGCTGGTTGCAATTGATCTTATTTCGCCTATATAATGCCTGTGCAGTTATCTCCTTGAGAAAGGAGAATTCAGTCCCATTGGGTAATGCCATATGGAACACTAGTCACATTGTCATCATAAACTAAAAATATAGTTAGAAACTGCTATGTTTACATTAGGGTTAATCCAGCGAAAATTACAGTGAGAAGACGCTTACATCCATAGGAAAGCATTGATAAATGCTTTCCCATGGACTGATTGAATGCGCGTGAGGCTCTTGCTGCCCATGCGCATTCATCTCTGACAGCAGAAAAGGGAGGAGATTTCCCCAGCCCCTTCCTCCCCCTTCAGGACAACGGGAGTGGGACCCTGAGGGTGGGCTGGACCTATAGACCTTATAGTGCCAGAAAAACGAGTTAGTGGTCCTTTAATAGATTTACTAGCCTTAACAGAAACCTGGCTCTCCCCCTCTGACACTGCCACCCCTGCATCTTTGTCCTTCGGTGGTCTCCAACTTACCCACACCCCAAGAAACTCTGAATGTAAAGGTGGTGGTGTTGGGTTTCTCCTCTCCCCTCACTGCTCTTTTAAACCTCTTCCCACCCCCCCTTCCCTCTCTTTCCCATCATTTGAAATACACTCAATTCGCCTTTTCAAACCCTTCGCTGCTAACATTGCTGTTATCTATCGTCCCCCTGGTTCCCCTCTTCTCTTCCTTGACCATTTTGCTGCCTGGCTACCCTATTTCCTCTCTTCTAACATCCCATCCCTAATTCTCGGGGACTTCAATATTCCTATAAACCCACCTTTGACCTCTGCAGCCAATAAACTACTTTCAATTACTTCCTCCCTCGGGCTATCACAGTGGGCAAATTCACCCACCCATGTTGCTGGCAATACCCTCGACCTAATCTTCACTTATGCATGTACGGTATCTAATATCTGCAACACTCCCTATCCTCTCTCTGATCACCACCTCTTATCGTTTGCTCTCACGTACCCCCTCACCCAACAACCTCCACCTAACCAGCCTCAACTCAGGAGGGACCTTAATTATCTTGATCTCCAACAGTTGTCAGCTGACATTGATCCACAACTGCTGTCCATCCCTTCCCTATCCTGTCCTTCACTGGCCATCTCCATATATAACTCTACTCTTACATCTGCCTTGAACACTGCAGCGCCACTCCAAGCAAGCACCTCAAGGAGGACCCGCCCCCAACCGTGGCATACTAAATCAACGCGCTACCTGCAAAGATGCTCCCGGTGTGCCGAACGCTCCTGGAGGAAGTCTCGCACCCAGTCAGACTTTCTCCATTATAGATTCATACTGTGTTCATACAGTGCAGCCCTTGCCCTTGCCAAACAGTCATATTTTTCCTCTCTCATTAGTTCATGTTCCCGCAACCCCAGGCGTCTCTTTGACACCTTTAATTCTCTTCTTCGCCCCGCTGTGGCCACCCCCCAAACCAACCTTACTGCTGATAACTTTGCATGTTACTTCACTGACAAAATTGAACAGCTAAGGAAAGAATTCTCCCCTCCTTGCCTTTCTGTTTCTCAATCACACGTTGATCATGCCTTTCCTACCCTTCAGACATTCTCCCCAGCCACTGACCAAGAGGTGGCTGCTCTTCTTTGCTCCTCTCGCCCCACCACTTGCCCGCTCGATCCTGTCCCGTCTCACCTTATCAGATCTCTCTCCGCTTGTCTCGTGCCTTCTCTAACACACATCTTCAACTGCTCACTCTCTTCTGGCATCGTCCCTGCTGACCTTAAACATGCCACTGTAGTACCTATACTAAAAAAACCATCCCTTGACCCATCCACCCCCTCTAACTACCGTCCCATATCCCTGCTCCCTTTTTCCTCAAAGCTTCTGGAAAGACTCGTCTTTACCCGTGTGTCTCATTTCCTCAATTCCAACTCTCTCCTTGACCCCCTTCAATCTGGCTTCCGCCCTCTCCACTCTACAGAGACTGCCCTTATCAAAGTTACTAACGACCTAATCGCAGCTAAATCCAAAGGCCACTACTCCATACTAATTCTTCTTGACCTCTCGGCAGCCTTTGACACCGTTGATCATGCTCTCCTTCTTCAAACTCTGCAATCGCTTGGTCTCTGTGACTCTGTCCTCTCGTGGTTTTCCTCTTATCTCTCCCAACGCTCATTCAGTGTCTCTTTTTCTAATGATACCTCCTCCCCTCGCCCTGTCTCGGTTGGAGTCCCCCAAGGCTCCGTCCTTGGTCCCCTTCTATTTTCTCTTTACACTGCCTCTCTTGGCAAACTTATTACCTCATTTGGTTTCCACTACCACCTGTACGCTGATGACACCCAGCTATATCTCTCCTCCCCGGACCTCTCCCCTGCTGTCCTGCAACGTGTCACTGCTTGCCTTTCTTCCATCTCTGACTGGATGTCCTCCCGCTTTCTGAAACTCAATCTCTCAAAAACTGAGCTCCTTGTCTTTCCTCCTCCTAATACTGATCCTCCTCTTTCGCTCTCCCTTCAAGTTTGTGGTACCAACATCAGCCCATCCTTGCAAGCGCGCTGTCTTGGCGTCATACTTGACTCTGGTCTCACCTTTGAGCCTCACATCCAGCATGTTGCCAAATCCTGTAGATTCCATCTTAAAAACATAGCCCGCATCCGCCCCTTTCTTGCACCAGATACTACCAAGGAGCTTGTCCATGCTCTAATAATTTCACGCATGGATTATTGTAACCCTCTCCTGCTTGGTCTTCCCAAAAGCCGTACTGCACCCCTACAGTCTGTAATGAATGCTGCTGCTAGACTGATTTTCCTCTCTAGTCGGTTCTCTCACACCTCACCCCTCTGCCAGTCCTTACATTGGCTTCCTGTGTGCTATAGGAGTCAATTCAAGGCACTAACTCACACCTATAAAGCACTGAACAACTCTAGCCCCTCTATATCTCCTCACTGATCCACAGGTATGTCCCTTCTCGGTCTCTCCGCTCTGCCCGTGACCACCTCCTGTCCGTTGTCCGCACCCGTACGGCCAACTCGCGCTTGCAGGACTTCTCGCGGGCGGCTCCCTTCCTATGGAATAACCTGCCTACCGCCATCCGACTCTCCCCTAGTCTTGCATCTTTTAAGAAGTGCCTTAAAACCCATCTCTTTAGGAAAGCTTATGGCCTCCAAGACTAACCCCTACCTCACATACCCGTCTCTTGCCCTCTCCTAAAGGGCAGCCCACCTTATTTGATTGCACATTCCTGTCCTAATGTGTTTTACACCCCACCTCCTATAGAATGTAAGCTCGATTGAGCAGGGTCCTCTTCAACCTATTGTTCCTGTAAGTTTATTTGTAATTGTCCTATTTATAGTTAAATCCCCTTTCATAATATTGTAAAGTGCTACGGAATCTGTTGGTGCTATATAAATGGCAATAATAATAATAATAATAATAGCCTGATTGAAGTCTCATTTTTTAAGGAAGTTGCAGGGCAACCTTTTATTAGCAGTTTCACCTCTTAAAGGTGCAGTTCCCTTGTCCCCTTAACTTTGCAATGTAAAACATTGCTGTTTCTGAGAAACTGTAGTGTTTACATTGAGTGGTTAAGTCCACCATAAGTGCAGTCTTCCATAGCTACTGGGGGCCCTTCTGTGTCCCTAACAGAATTTTAATCCATGATACAATGTCTTCAAATATAGGACAGCATTGTTTTTAATCATTTCCTACGGGGAAGTATTAATGTGTGTGACAAGTGCTGTGAATGTGTATTTGGTCCCAACATCACCATTGGAGGAGGCATCACAGGAGACCTAGCCATGGGAGATGTTAAGTAAAAAAGGGGTTTTAACCCTTTCAAGATCAGAGGTGGGGGGCATCTATTAAGTTAGGGACCGGGCATGCTATAGCTTTAGTAATACAGGTTTGTATTCCTAACACTATAGTGTTCCTTTAAGGAAAAATTGAGCACAGCACCCCCTGGCACCATAGCAACTTCACTGCAAGGAAGTTGTTATGGTGCCAAGAGTGTTCTTTTAAGTCTATCAAGTGCCAAAGAGCTCAGCTGAATGAGGCAAGAATTAGAATTACTGAGAATTTAACGTGAATTTAAATGTAGTTTTAAATTTAAGGCCAAAATAGCCAAAGTGGAAAAAAAACTAATTTGGAGATTTTTTCAAATTTGGCTAAACTTTTTTATTTTTCTTGAATGCACTTTGAATTCAAAATGAATGACCCAGCATAAGGTTGCTACTGAGCGTTAAGTTAACTTTCAAAAGCTGCTCTGAAGAACAGCAAATTAAGATGACCTAGTAGTTGAGAATAATGTTACCTACTCCAGGCTTTGGAATTTTGAAGATTTTCCCTGCTCTAGCCTGGGCTAACATAATGAGATGGCATATAATGAAATTGGATAAAGTATTAAAGGATGGCATAGGGGACCATGGTGTAAAATATGAAATGATTATAGATTGAAGGGGTGAAATAGAACTCTAACTAGAAATAAAATATAAAATTATACAGCATATTAGATTAAGGGGTGAAAGGGTATAAACTTATATGAATTACTCAAATGTTGGTATCGCCTGAAAAAAAGTTCTGTGGTCATCCATGCTTTTTTGGGGTATTGCACTAGTTAGATTACAATGTCTTGGCTACAGTGATTCCACTGCCATATTATATCTGTACACAGTGATCAGCCACAACATTAAAAACACCTTGAAGTTCTTCAAATTGCAAGGTGGGACCTCCACCTACGTGGATCGGATTTGTTGTTCCAGCACATCCCACAGATGTGATTGAGATCTAGGGATTTTTGAGGCCAATGCAACATCTTGAGCTCTGTTACGTTCAAACTATTACTGAACAATTTTTGCAATATGCACTGTGTATTATCACTGCCATCCGGAAACACCATTGCCATGAAGGGGTGTACGGGGTATGCAGCAATCTCTATGTAGGTGGAACTTGTCAAAGTAACATGCACATGAATGCCATGAATTTCCCAGCAGATCATAACACTTCCTCAGCTGGCATACCTTCTCTCCATACTTCTGCAGGTATGTAGGCAGTCTGACTGGTCTACGGCGACACAATCCCATACGCAGCTAACTGCAATGCACTGTGTGTTCTGACACATTTCTATTATGTCTAACATTATGTTTTTTAGCAATTTGAGCTACATAGAAACATAGAAACATAGAATGTGACGGCAGATAAGAACCATTCGGCCCATCTAGTTTGCCCAATTTTCTAAATACTTTCATTAGTCCCTAGCCTTATCTTATAGTTAGGATAGCCTTATGCCTATCTCACGCATCCTTTACTGTGTTAACCTCTACCACTTCAGCTGGAAGGCTATTCCATGCATCCACTACCCTCTCAGTAAAGTAATACTTCCTGATATTATTTTTAAACCTTTGTCCCTCTAATTTAAGACTATGTCCTCTTGTTGTGGTAGTTTTTCTTCTTTTAAATATAGTCTCCTCCTTTACTGTGTTGATTCCCTTTATATATTTAAATGTTTCTATCATATCCCCCCTGTCTCGTCTTTCCTCCAAGCTATACATGTTAAGATCCTGTAACCTTTCCTGGTAAGTTTTATCCCGCAATCCATGAACCAGTTTAGTAGCCCTTCTCTGAACCCTCTCTAAGGTATCAATATCCTTCTGAAGATACGGTCTCCAGTACTGTGTACAATACTCCAAGTGAGGTCTCACCAGTGTTCTGTACAATGGCATGAGCACTTCCCTCTTTCTACTGCCCTATACAACCAAGCATTCTGCTAGCATTTCCTGCTGCTCTATTACATTGTCTGCCTACCTTTAAGTCATCAGAAATAATCACCCCTAAATCCCTTTCCTCATATGTTGAGGTTAGGACTCTATCAAATATTCTGTACTCTGCCCTTGGGTTTTTACGTCCAAGATGCATTATCTTGCACTTATCCACATTAAATGTCAGTTGCCACAATTCTGACCATTTTTCTAGTTTACCTAAATCATTTGTCATTTGGCTTATCCCTCCTGGAACAGCAACCCTGTTACATATCTTAGTATCATCAGCAAAAAGACATACCTTACCATCAAGACCTTCTGCAATATCACTAATAAAAATATTAAAGAGAATGGGTCCAAGTACAGATCCCTGAGGTACCCCACTGGTGGCAAGTCCAAGCTTCGAATATATTCCATTAACTACAACCCTCTGTTGCCTGTCACTCAGCCACTGCCTTACCCATTCAACAATATTGAAATCCAAACTTAAAGATTGCAGTTTATTGATAAGCCTTCTATGTGCAACAGTGTCAAAAGCCTTACTGAAATCTAGGTAAGCAATGTCTACTGCACCACCCTGATCTATAATTTTAGTTACCCAATCAAAAAAATCAATAAGATTAGTTTGGCATGATCTCCCTGAAGTAAACCCATGTTGTCTCTGATCTTGAAATCCATGTGTTTTAGATGTTCATCAATCCTATCCTTTAACATGGTTTCCATCACTTTCCCCACTACTGAAGTAAGGCTTACTGGCCTATAGTTGCCCGACTCCTCCCTATTACCTTTCTTGTAAATGGGCACAATATTCGCTAACTTCCAATCTTCTGGGACTACTCCTGTTAACAATGATTGGTTAAATAAATCTGTTAATGGTTTTGCTAGTACACCACTAAGCTCTTTTAATAGCTTTGGGTGTATTCCATCAGGTCCCATTGACCTATTTGTCTTTACTTTTGACAGTTGAAATAGAATCTCTTCCTCTGTTAAACTCAAGTGTAATAAATGACTCATTTATCCTTTTTCTCAACTGAGGTCCCTTTCCTTCATTTTCATCTGTAAATACAGAACAAAAATATTAATTGAGGCAGTCAGCTAGACCTTTATCCTTTTCTACATACCTTCCTTCTTTTGTTTTTAATCTAACTAATCCTTGTTTTACTTTTCTTTTCTCATTTATGTATCTAAAAAATGTTTTTCCCCCCTTTTTTACTGACTGTGCTATTTTCTCTTCTGTGTGTGATCTTATAACTTGCTTAGCCTCTTTCTGCCTAATCTTATAGATCATTTTGTCTTCCTCACTCTGGGTTTTTTTATAATTCCTAAATGCTAACTTTTTGTTTTTAACTATTTTGGCCACATCTGTGGAGTACCAGAGTGGTTTCTTGAATTTTTTTTTTTTTGCTTTTACTGACAAAGTAAACTACAGTAGCTCTTCCGGGTGATCGGCCAAGATTGCCTATCCATGTGCCTCAATGAGGCTTGACCGCTCATGATCCGGACGCCAGTTCATTGGTTGTCCTTACTTGTACCACTTTTGGTAGTTATTAACCACTGTATACTGAGAACACCCCACAAGACTTGTCATTTTGGAGATGCTCTGACCCAGTTGTCTATTAGGCCCTTGTCAAAGTCACTCAGATCTTTTTGCTTGTCCAGTTTTCCGGCTTCCAACAAATGAAATTCAAGAGTTCACTGTTCACTTGCTGCCTAATATCTCCCACCCCTTGACAGTTTCCCTTATAATGATATAATCAATTTTATTAACGTCACCTGTCAGTGGTTTTCATTTTGGGGCTGATCAGTGTACATAGTTCACCACAAATGCAAACAGATAGTGCAACATCATTTTGGTTATTTACATGCATCTAAAAAAAAATATCTGGTAATCCTCACAAAGGCCCCAGCATAATTCATCTTTGCCAGCACTAACAAGTACAAGCAGAGCGGCAATGTCTGTCTTTGTACTCTGCCCATGAATACAAGGGTGCAGAAAGCTGGAAAAGACACGGAGCTGTCAGTGAGCATGCAGACAAAAGAGGAGCAGGTACCATGAGATAGTTATTTCATATCTGAAGGGATCATCTTTGACAAGGAAATGGCAGTAAGCCTGCAAGATGCAAGGGCCAATTTGCATTGACGCACAAATGAACCGTTGTGTAACAGTGTCACATTCACAAGAGACAAATGGTACAAACACTTTTTAATGTAACTGAGACGGAATACAATTGCCACACACTGTTAGACCCTTTATGTTACTTCTGAGACGTATTACAAGAACTGTTCGAGAAGTCTCTGTAATTGGATTGACACAATACTTTCATTTCTGTTTAATGCACATGTTCTATTATATTGTGTCTCTATTGCTTTTAATCCTTTAATTGCTCATTCTGGTGATTTATAGGTTATTTTAAAAATTTAGCTGACCAGGAAAACATTTCCATATGGATGCATTGTGTCTTTGGATTGTGTATCTATCTATAGATTTTGTAAACCAGGCATTTTGTAATGGATATTAGCTCTGTTGGCTCTCTCGTCATCTTAATTATATTTATCACCTTTCTCCTGTTACAGCTGCTATATTCCAGTATTAGCCACCCAAGCACACATAAAGCTTTGTCATTCAATCCTAATAGGGCACTGAACATACACACATACACTCACACACACGCTTCCAGGTCTATAAGCACAATGTGACATACACTATACCCACTCAAAAAAAACCTCAGGTAAACAATGACCCATTTTTTTCCACACTGATATCCGCTCAGGATATGGTACAAGTTGAAAGACAACAAGCATGAAACTGTCCAGGCTTTCTCAAGGATGTTTGATCAGGCGGCGTTTAGGGACATTCTGTGATCTTATAAAACAGCAGATGATATTTCCCAGCATAAACCCAAATAGTACTACTGGGCTCATATTCTAATGACAGCATACTTGGCCAAGTTATGAGTTAAACAAAATTTGTGCCCGCTCTGCGTACCCCATACATGTGAGGCAGCATCCAAAAACAGTAGACCTTCGTCATTTTCATGATTCAAATTTTTTTTATCAGGACCTATTTTTGGAGAATAGCATTGTACAGTATACCTGTAATTATTTTTTATATTTAATTGGTAATCATTTCCTTTGAAATGTTACCGGAGCACTTGTCAGTTCTCTCTCCAAGACATATGGCTAAAAGTTAACTTTTTTCCATAGAAAAAAATCAACAGTGTTTGCAGAGTTTCTCCTTATTTTAGGTCTTTGGATAAATTATCATGTGATATTGAGTGGTTTTATTCTTTAACTTTAAGCTTTAAATCAACGTTCCCAAATTTCTAAATTCTGATTTGCTGCTTTTTCCAGGCAATCAAGTCTTTTAAGAGGGATCAACAGCCATTGTATCACCAACTGCTTGGACCCAGATATGAGTAAAGCGCGGCCTCGATATATTGTTGATCGATCCATATATTCTCTTGAGCTCTTTAATGAGGACTATGAAAAAAGGAGTCGCAGTTACCCTGTTGGGGGTAAAGCTCGAAAACTATTTAGGTGACGTATTAACATCTGAATATTGATATAGATGGACCTGCTCATGTTTGCTGTAATGGAAGCAGTAAGACATATTTTGGAAGACTGAGTAAATGTTGTTATTAATTTCACACTCCTGAGAACACAATTAACAATCTAATGTAATGTCTACCCTAAACTATAAAATAAATTACATAACAGAACTTATTGTGTGGGTAATTTAGGTCTTAATTTGATATTTTCACATAATCTTTCCATATAATTTAATATTTTTGGATACACTTTTAAAATGATTAGATAGTATAAAAAAATATAATTTTGTTTTATATTTTGAGATTTTGAATACATAGTATATAGTACTATAGATGTGATATTTTTTGATATTTTTTTTAATTTTGGAATTTTGCAGTGCATATGCTGATTACAAACAAGTTAGAGGCACCACAACGGCATTCCTCAAGCATAGCGTCACATGTTACAATTAGGGTATTTAGAAAGGACTTGCACTATTTTATAATATAATAGAAACAAGATAAACATCAAGCTAATCAATCATGTCTAACTACGAGAGTAAACAAAGGAAGGTCATAATATTAGCTAGTACAGTGAATTGAACTAGATATGCTCATTAAATGTTGATAACCTGGGTATCTAGTCAGACAGGGTGATACAACAAAGTGTTACAATAGGTAAACATGCTATTAAGGTCGCTGTTAATGCACCCCTGGGTGCAGTGTCAGTAGTAAGCTGTACTGCAGTGATATTAGGCAGTGTATGGAGAGGTAGCAGAAATGAAAAGCAAATCATAAGAAAAATATGGGATATCTAGCTTAGTTCAGTGGGAGGAGAGTGGCTGTCTCTCCCCTGTTCTGACTCCAGTAGGCCCTAACCTACCGCCGCTGTTCTCTGTGCCTCAGAGCATCGATTAAGGTATCCACAGGTATGTTAAGGTGCCCCCAGCGTGGGAGTCGCCTTGAGTAAAGGTCTCCAAGTTGCCAATCCAGGATATCACCGGGTAATCAACATTGGCAGCAGGAGCTCGTGAGATGCACGTCTTGCCTGTTGCAGTCCAGGCTCCGCACCCCCCCACACCTCCCATTATTTTTTGATATTTTAATATGTTGAAAATATCATTTGAACATTTAATCGAAAAATATTTAATCATTTGGAAAGCTTATTCAACAATATTAAATTGAGGTCTTAATTTGGTAATCAGTGCATATAGGGATAATTACTGATAAAGCAGCAATATGGTTCTAAATTTGGAATTCTGCACATGCTGTAACCTGTTTTATTAATTAGTTATCATGCTGAATTCTGTGTTGGGTACTATAGCTTTTTTGAATTTTGCATGAGAAATTAGAACTACTTTACTCTATCTTAACATTGTTTTAACATTTAACATTAACATCCCTTTATTTTAGCTGTTCTCCAACCAAGCTGAAATCTTTTTTCTTTGGACTATTTCCCATACTCACTTGGTTGCCCAAATATAATATAAAGGAGTATGCCCTTCCAGATCTCCTTGGTGGACTCAGTTCTGGCACCATTCAAGTGCCTCAAGGTCAGTTATAGTAGCAAGGGTCTAATCTTTACTAAGTGAATACATGTGTTTGGCAGTAGTGCAAAACAAAATTTCTTTCCTGTTTCAGGTATGGCTTTTGCTCTTCTGGCTAATCTACCTCCAGTAAACGGTCTATACTCCTCCTTTTTTCCTCTTGTTGTGTATTTCTTCCTTGGAGGAATTCCTCAAATGGTACCAGGTAAGGAGACAGCAATCTAAGAGCATTAACACCACAGTATCTTTTAAAATAATTGTTCCTACTTATGTTTGTGCAATTCCTTAAGTAGAAATAATTATTTTAAAAAAAAATAATAGTGTGCAGTATAGATGGGGTTTCCTAATTTGCATGTGCTTCTCTTATAACAGGCACCTTTGCTGTCATCAGCATCATTGTGGGAAACATTTGTCTACAACTGGCCCCAGAATCCGATTTCCAGTATTTTAATGAGACTTCAAATGAAACTATCACAGACACAGTGGCAATGAACAATGCACGGATGCAAGTTTCAGCTACCCTGGCCTGCCTGACCGCAATTATTCAGGTAATGAAATATCAGTGTTCTGTGGCAGTAGTAAGTCCAAACTGGATACAATTATGTCCAAGAGGTGTGATGGAAATACAGTGTAGGAAATGGCATTTGAGCCATGTATACAGATAGCAACTGTGGATAGCCAAAGTCTGAAGGATGGATGAAATAATAAATGCTGAACATAAATTTAAACCAAGAATCAGGTTGACTTCACGCTTGCATGATAATTTATACGTTTACCTTCTTTATAATTTACAATGTCAGTCAATTTGAATGTCTGTCTGTCTGTATTCATCCTGAATCTAACAATGTAGGCTTCTGTCTCATGTTTCTTACATTGCTAATGCATGCATTGGTTTATTGTCTTTACCATCAGATTGCCCTTGGATTTATGCAGTTTGGCTTTGTTGCCATTTATCTTTCTGAGTCCTTCATTCGTGGTTTTATGACAGCTGCAGGTTTGCAAATCCTCATCTCTGTTCTCAAATACATCTTTGGAGTGACAGTTCCACCCTACAGCGGCCCCCTGGCCATTGTCTATGTATGTATATACCATGCCAGCCTTGAATGACTGTATATCTAATAATAGTTGCAACTAGTTATGTCACTAATTCTCTGTCCCTTCCAGACCTTTATTGACATCTGTAAGAAACTCCCACAAACCAATGTGGCATCTTTGCTCTTTGCTTTGGTCAGTTCCGTGCTTCTCATCATTGTCAAGGAGCTAAACCTCAAATATATGCACAAGATACGCTTCCCAATTCCGATGGAAATCATTATTGTACGGTTTGCCTGTTTTTTCCCCCCCTATCTCTCTGTTTCTCAGTTGTCATATATTGTTCTTCAGAATTTACTTAATAGTTAACTTCTTACTAGTGTATTAGCTGTGTGGCATGATGCAAAAGTAATATGTCACTGGATGCAATTGATCGTATTTCGCCTATATAATCCCTCTGCAGTTATCTCCTTGAGAAAGGAAAATTCAGTCCCATTAGGTAATGCCATACGGAACACTAGTCACATTGTCACCATAAACTAAAAATATAGTTTCTGTCAAAACTAACTTGCTTGATCTATTTAAACATAGTCCATTCAATTTCATTTATGAGTGACACTGTGATAAACTGCTTGTGAAAGTATAAGAGAATGAACCCGTTCCAATTTAGTAAAGTATGGGTAATGATTTCAAATATGCAACAAACTAACAATCTTTAACCATTTGAATTGGTGGGGAACATGGAGACAAAGGGAGGTTTTTAAATGAAGGTTCAGTCGGTTGCGTTGGTTGGAGGGATAGAGTTTAATACTAGATTCTTGGAGTTCTGGAAATGCTAGTGTTAAGGTCTAGGTCATTTGTGCTTAAGGAGCCTAAATACTAGGATATGATGGATACATGTTTTAACAATCTCATACTTTGGATCCTCAATGAAGGCATGTTTCTCTTGTTTCTTTCAGGTCATAATTGCGACAGCTATATCTGGTAGCTTAAACCTCCCTGAAAAGTATAATATGAATATAGTGGGCCAAATCCCTCTAGGGTAAGTACATAAAATTAAAAATGTATGTAAGAAACTAAAATCCACTATTCCAAATTAGTACAATGTGCAGGTGGTTAGAGTTTCACAGATATACAGAAAGTTTATAAAATAAAAAATGGAAGGGGCAAAGCTGGACACCACAAATCCTTACAAATAGTGTTTTAGCAAGATACAGCCAGAATATTTCCTTCCTTTGGCAGTGGTTTGAACCTTGGCCCCATAGGCAGACGATCCAAGAAGCAAAGGCCAATGTCATCTGAAAAATCTCCTAATATCAGATATATTTTCTTCTGAGGCCTTGAGACCCAAGATGGTGTTGTTTCAAGAGGGTAGCTCGACATCCTTTGACAATGTTTTTTAGATCCAGTTGAACCTGTTTCATCTTTGGATGACTCTACAGTTACCTTTTTGGAAATAGAAGAAATAGAAGATCCAAGCCCATCAACTGAAAAGAAAAAATAAATAGAAAGTGACAATGCAAATTCAAGATATGCGGTATTGCAGGCTCATTCTATACAGGCAAACAGCCTCAATTTTTCCAGTACCTAATAGCTTCCTTGCTACCTTACAAGCAGACCAAATCAATACAGCTGGTTTGAGCATACCACATGACAAAACATGCCAGGGCTTCAGGAGCAGAAGGTAGAGGTGTAATCACAGTATTTCAACATGTGGCTAACCAGGGCACTCTTAAGGCCACTGTACAGGGTAAACAGCCATACTTCTCTAAAACCCTTTTAGGAAACTTACTGTAACGGAGCTCCCTGTACTCCGACCGAGTACCCTCTGTTGACAGATGCTCCTAGCGCTTCCTGAGGACTCCAAGCGCTGCAGCAGACACCACAACCACCGCAGACTCCGCAACCGCCGTATCTTGACTGGAGTCTCGCCGTCTTCCTTCCACCCTGGATCAGCTCCTGTCCTCCAGGACTGTGTGGGAAAGAACTCTTCCTTCCACCCTGTATGAACCTCCAGCATCCAGGACTGTGTGGTGAAGACCCCTCCTCCAAGGAGAGCGTGTCAGGAACAAGCTCTTAAAAGAGCTAAGTGACTCAAGCTCAGGGGAGCATGCAGAGCATAGCAATCCCTAGTGTGATTATAACAGCTCCCTCCAATAATGAGACAAGGCTACATTTAGAGGGATCAAGAAGAACTGTCAAAACCTTTATTTCCCTTGGGACCAGCCAATACAGTCACCACAATAACATTGTTGTGAAACCTCAATAAAATCACAAACAGTCAAACCATATCAAGCAACACACAGTGACTTATCACAACACAATGGCACATTTTAAAGGGGTGGGGGAGACAATATTTAACAGTAAATATCTCACCTGCCTGCAGAATTAGCAATATGCAAATCTACCCGAATATGCAAATGAACCAGTCTTGCAATTCAGGTAGTGCATATTGCTGTTGCTACCAACAGAGGGCACTAGACAAGCTCCATAGCCAAACCCACCTAGTTGGTAGCAAACCTCAGCAATACAAGAGAGCAGGCAATACATTACACAGTACACACACACACACTATAAACAATTACATAACACACACCCTGCACCTATAATGGGTACAGGGTGACTAAAACATAAGATAAATAAAGCATCCTACATAAATAGTCTGTCTGAAGGTAGACTAGGGGCTTTAAAGCCAGATACATGAAAGAGTCATAGTCACAGGGGAGGAGGCTGGCAAGTAGGCCTCTCCAGGACCAAGTGGCGAAGGGCACTTCGTCACACTTACCTTCAGAATCTTTGACTCAGCAGAGCAGGGAATCCCTCATATCTATGTTTGGGAAATGTTCCCCGGACATAGATTAGATGGATTCCCTGCTCTGATGCATTTTTCTATGTTCGGGGAAATTTCCCCAAATGTAGACATTTACGCACCAGAGAAGGGAATCCCTCAAATCTATGTTCGGGGAACATTCCCTGAACATAGATTAGATGGATTCCCTATTCTGGGGCGTTTTTCTATGTTCAGGGAAATTTACCTGACTGTAGACATGCGCACCAGAACAGGGATTCCCTTTAACCCCTTAAGGACACATGACATGTATGACATGTCATGAATACCTTTTATTCCAGAAGTTTAGAAAAATTCCCAAAACATACACCAGCTCTCTAACGTAGAATCCCCACGTTAGAGAGCTGGTTGTAAGAGTGAGCCGTCGTAAAACAGGTAGGTCGTAAAGTAAAGACCACCTGTACATAGACAGTATAGAGAAGCGGCCAAAAATCTTCTTTTAGCAATATGCTTATCTCTCATCAGCACATATAAACAGTGATATATTAAAGGACCACTATAGGCACCCAGACTACTTCAGCTTAATGAAGTGGTCTGGGTGCCAGGTCCAGCTAGGGTTAATGCTTTTTTCTATAAACATAGCAGTTTCAGAGAAACTGCTATGTTTATATTAGGGTTAATACAGCCTCTAGTGGCTGTCTCATTGAAAGTCGCTGGAGGCGCTTGCGTGCTTCTCACTGTGATTTTCACAGTGAGAAGACGCCAGCGTCCATAGGAAAGCATTGTGAATGCTTTCCTATGAGACTGGCTGGCTGCGCGCTCGGCTCTTGCCACGCATGCGCATTCAGCCGAGGATGAGGAGAGGAGGAGGAGAGCTCCCCGCCCGGCGCTGGAGAAAGAGGTAAGTTTAACGCCTTCCTCACCCTAGAGTCCGGCGGGAGGGGGACCCTGAGGGTGGGGGCACCCTCAGGGCACTATAGTGCCAGGAAAACAAGTATGTTTTCCTGGCACTATAGTGGTCCTTTAAGTTTCAGTAGTACCCACTACCACTGTTTTAGCATACATTTCTCCATTAACCTAAATAAAATATTGTTTCCATCTTTTTAAATAGACACTATAGGCACTAAAACAACTGTAGCTTAATTTTGGTGTTTGGCTCATGTCCCTGCAGTTTAATTGCTCAATTCTCTTCCATTTAGGAGTTAAATCACTTTTGTTTCTGTTTATGCAGCCCTAGCTACACACCTTCTCTGGCTGTGACCTATACAGCCAGCATGGAATAAATAGTTTCCTTTTCAATCGGATGTTAACTTGATTTAAAAGTTTGTATCTCCAGCTCTGTAAATTGAATTTTAATCACACACAGGAGGCTCCTGCAGGGTCTAGAAGGCTATTAACAGAGCAGGAGATAAGACATTTTAAATTAAACAGACTGGATACTAAAGTAAGTTTAAACATTAGATATCTTTTTTACAGGCAGTGTTTAGGAAGTCTGTGTAACTCTCATGCATGGAGGTGTTACTAGGGCTGTATAAACAAAGTGATTTAACTCCTAAATGGCAGAGAATTGAGAAGTGATACTGCAGGGACATAATCTATACACAAAAACTGCTTAATTAAGCTAAAGTTGTATGGGTGTCTATAGTGTTCCTTTAAGTCATTTTCCTCAAAGCGTTAACATTCCTCTAAGATCAGTGCTGTTATGAAAGTATTATCTGAGGTAAATGACAGCCACCTTCAAATTTCATATCCTAGTATTGTAGCCCATATTGATTTCTAAATCTCTAACAATCAGAAACAGGTTCATTCTAATTCTGGTGTAATTCAGATAGAGTGGACAATACACATTGATCTGTATTTGTATCTGCTTAAGCTGTCTCACTCTTTCTTTAGACCTGTAGGAACATCTAAAGGAACAAGGCTCTTTCGAGATGTGATATATTTGTGGCCAATTCTTTTTTTGGTATTTGGCAATCATTCATTCTACTACAGTTTTATCCTTTGTGAATTAGTGCATCCATACATATTGTATTTAATTTGTTTAAGGAGAAAAAGTGATTATTTTATGCCATGCGTATACATAACACAAAATTAAATATAAATTACAAATGTAAAAAAAAATAAATGTAAAACATTTTTTTTCTCAGTTTTACATTTAAGACATTCTACACAAGTGCAAAGAAAGAAGACTGACTCAAAATATCTTCACTAATAAATCCTGATTGCTAAAATGCCCAATATGTCTAAAATTCCAATATGGTTTTTAGAGGATATAAAACAAATATTGCATGGAGTGAATTATGTTTTAAATGCTAAAACTCTGCAAAATGTGTAGTATTCACTGGATCCAAAACTGCTACATAAAAGTATTTGTAGAAGGTACATTCCCCAGGCTTAGTGATGTCCTGAACGGTTCGCCGAACGGTTCGCCACGGATGGCGAACATATGCGCTGTTCGGTCCTTCCCCTATGTCATCATTGAGTAAACTTTGACCCTGTACCTCACAGTCAGCAGACACATTCCAGCCAATCAGCAGCAGACCCTCCCTTCCAGACCCTCCCACCTCCTGGACAGCATCCATTTTACATTCATTGTGAAGCTGCATGCTTAGTGAGCTGTCCAGGAGGTGAGAGGGTCTGGGAGGGAGGGTCTGCTGCTGATATGTTCGCCATCCGTGGCGAACCGTTCTGCAACCGTTTGGGACATCACTACCCAGGCTACTTAGAGGATTACTCTAACCACCATGACCACTTTAAATTGGCTTGTTATATATTTTTTTATTTGGGGGAAATTCACAGGGCATGTGTTTGGTCCCACTACTGTACACACCTAATATTTGTATCCTGCTACTCTTCTTGAGTACAGTGATATACCACAATGAATAACTTTGATCTTAACCCTGCCCATAATTTGCCCATGAAGATGCCCCTAATCCATCCCATACTACAACAACTAATGCTATCCCTAACCATACCTATAATGCTACCCATAACCAAACCTCTAATCCTACCCCTAATTCTACCCCTAATCCAGCCCATCCAGTCAACTCCAAACCCTGTCCCTTATCCAGTCCCTACTTCCTCCACCTAATCTTACCTCAGAGAGTTTCTCCCTGTTGAAATAAGTATTTCCCAGCTCACACCAGTAAAGAGGATTATGTAAGCATTCTGTACTGTGTGAATGCAGCATTAGAGGGAAATCTCTTTTATGCTGTAACTTCTGAACACAGTGACCAGTGCTGGGCAGCTGACAAAGTTTAGTGCTGATCACTGGACACAGAGGCATGCAGGGAGACCTGACCAGTGTCTCTTCATGCCCTGAGTGTCTCCTTCATCCAGGAGACAGGCTCAGAATCAGAGAATCACCGCTGCTGAGCGCAATTGATTATTTAAGGGATTTAAAAGGCTATTTATAGCTCTCACTTTAAGCACTACACATAGCTCAGGTATCTAATGATACCTGGCACACCCTGGTGCCAGCAGGGATTTAACCCTGCTGGTACTTTTAATGCATGAAGGAGGAGACCATCAGACGGTGCTTAAATGGTTTCACATCTCATAGGAATTCATGAATATGTATTTCTAACCTTCTTGGGTGTAATAGTAAGAGAGTTGTTATGTAAAACATTTACATTAAACTTATTTAAATAGTCTTCTGAAGGACCATTCGAGAATTGTCAACTGTTAACATTTTACTCTCCAAAAAATGTCTTGGTGATTTTGAGGTTTAGATCATATGCGTGCGCAGCCTATTGCATATGGGTGTGAACCCTAAAGCACAAACACACACGCCGCGTATATATACATATACACATACTGCTGTGTGTGTGTGTGTGTGTGTGAGGGTGCTGTGTGGGGGGTGCGCTGTTTGTGTGTGTGAGGGCACTGTGTGTGTGTTAGGGTGCTGTGTGTGTGTGTGTGTGTTTCTGAGGGTGATGTGACCCTTTGTACAGCACTACGGAATCTGATGGTGCTATATAAATAATAAAATAATAATAGTGTGTGTGTGTGTGTGAGGGTGCTGTTAGTGTGTGTGTGTGATGTGTGTGTGTGTGGGGTGCTGTGTGTGTGTGTGAGAATGCTGTATGTGTGTGGGTGCTGTTAGTGTGAGGGTGCTATTTGTGTGTGTAGCGGAGAGGTAGTATAATCCACGCTATCTCCGCTGAGTAACAGGAACAACAAAGGATAATCCAGGGGAATCAGCATGCAGTAATCCAAGTAGCACTGTAGTAACCCTTCCTTGCCAAGAACTAGACGACACATAGGCTGGGAGTCAACTTTATTTCAGCTCCACAATTTATACAAGTCCCCATGCAAGGGGTTTCCTGAGTTCCCTCCCAGGGGCATTCCCAGAGGGGACTACATGGGGGACTTATTGTACAAGACATTTCTCCCATCAGGCACTGCTGCACGAGAGGGATCCTCCCACAGGAATGTACCGTTAAGTGGATTATCCCTCCGTGCAGCAGAACCTACAATTTATATTAAAATGTATAACTCTTTGAATATACGGTCTATTTAAACGAATGGACGTTCGGTAGATAGCTGGGGTCTGAGCGCATCATTCGTGAGATTACCGCTCAGATCCCAACTAAAACAACCGAACGCCGCACAAAAACACATTCATTAAAACATATCTTCAAAAGACGGATTGCATGTAAGGTAACAGGATACCGAATGGCCCGGACCTCCCGAACGGCCTGGAAGCTCAGCGGTGTTCGTGCCGCCGAGTAGCCATTTTTAGTACCATGCGCTCGACGACCAAACACCGCTGAGGGAACAAAGGATCCAAGATGGCCGACCGCTGCATGGTCAGTAGTCGAACGACGGCCACCTTGGAGTGCCTCTAATTACCGTTTGCAACATTGTTGCAATCGGTTAATAGGCGCCACACGTCTCTAAGTGTGTGGGCTATTAAATGATGGTTCATTCGGTTCACGAACGGCCCGCAAAGGTGCCGTTCGTGAAATGAAAGGAAATCAGCTATCTGCTTTCAGCAGATAGCCAAGGCAGGAAATACAGTTATACAATTGCATTACATTATACGCTGGAATACACATAACACGAAAAACATACAGGCAACCCTTAAAGCGACAGTACTTAAATAATGTCCAAGTGGCTAGGTTTGCCACAGTGTGTATTTGTTTGGAGGGACTGTGGGGGTGGGGGGACCCTTTAGGAAATAGCCCATGCTGCTGCAATCTCTGGTGGTCCAGTGGTGAGTGAACTCTAGCCTGCGGGGCAACGCTCTGACCTCAAGAGAGGAACCAGGCAGAGCTTCTGGCCTGAGTTCCACGGGAGGAACATAGTGCAGTTTGCGGGGATTAGGGTGTGTCCACGCAGAAATCAGCCAGTCCATTGCCAAGTGGATCTACAGAAAAGACAGTATGATGTCTGAAACACGATGCCTGTCTGTGCTCATTTGCATATCAAGCTGGTAACTATGGGATAGCTAGGAAAAAACATGATTTCTTGAGAGTCTGTGCGGAAATAAGACTTCTCAAAGTCCAACTTGAGATATGCAGATGAAGAATAACAGCTATTTTTTCTATCTGTACCGTGGGGAGTTTTATTGTGTTTTATCGTGGGTCTGACCAAACTCTTTATGGTACTTTGATTTAAGCATTTATATATAGTAGCTCACAAAAGTGAGTATACCCATCACATTTTTACACATATTGTATTATATCTTCATGTGTCAACACTGAAGAAATTACACTCTGCTACAATGTAAAGTAGTAAGTGTACAGCCTGTATAACAGTGAAAATGTGCTGTCCCTTTAAAATAACGCAACAGAGTGTTATTTCATGTAGCAGAGTGTCATTTCTTCAGTGTTGTCACATGAAATTATATAATAAAATAGTAACAAAAATGTGAGAGGTTTATTTACTTTTGAGAGATATTGTAGCTATGTACAGCATAAATGATGGGATCTATTTTAAAATGACTTAGACTTGTTTCATTCTTTGCAGATTTCCTGCTCCTACCCTGCCCACCGTAAGTCAGTGGGGCGATATGATAGGCACAGCTTTTTCTCTGGCTATAGTTGGGTATGTGATTAATCTAGCGATGGGCAGGACTCTTGGAGCTAAGCATGGCTATGATGTTGACCCAAACCAGGTGAGATCTCTATAGATTGACACAGCTGGGCTTTTGTGATTTTTTTTATTTTTTTTACTATGGATACAAAATTACTATTAAGCAATGGTAACAATCTCCACATTCAGCCACTTGTCTGTATTTGAGTTGCATCTTAGCAGCCATAAGAGTCAATTGTTAATTAAAAGAACCTACACTTCAAAATAGTATACACATTTATTAATTTCCAAATGATGTTTAACTGCTGTAAAATGTGTCATTCAATATATGAATATTATTTCTATGTGACTACCTGTTTGTCTGCATCTGTTTATGTGTGTCTGTTCATGTGTGACTGTTTGTGTGTCTGTCTATCCAATCTCAGAACTCTGAAAAGTAGTCTGATTGTAGGTTTCTAGCAAGTGATTTTCAAATTTTTATTTATTTTAATATTCTTTATATTTGGTGCTGATTGCATCCTTTGTATTATTTTTAAATCTTTTGGAAAGTTTTTTTGTTTGTTTGTTTTTTTTACCATGTAGAAAACCAATAACTGGTTGGAAGAATATAAAATAGCTGAATAGTCTTTATAATGTTATGTACCTCTAGGTATATAAAATGAATGCGTAGATGCAACTAAGCCATTTAGTATATTGCTTTATTTTATAACGGTATAGTGCTATATATTATTCTGAGGTAACTGTAAGCAAATATCAATTGTTGCCAAGCTCACTTAAATGGACACTATAGCCATAAAAGCAACTTTAGCTTAATGAAGCAGTTTTGATGTATAGATCATGCCACTGCAGTCTTACTGCTCAATGCTCTGCCATTTAGGAGTTAAATCACTTTTGTTTCTGTTAATATATCACTAGCCACATCTTCCATCCATAGTTTTAAAGGCTCCTGTAGTGTCTAGAAGGACTAACCTCTAAACTAAGGATCAACAGAGCAGGAGATCCTAAAATTCTAAATTAATTCTAAATTAAACATAATGTGCAAAAAATGGAGTTTAAATATTAGAACTCACTTTACAGGAAGTGTTTAGGAAGGCTGTGCAACTCTCATGCAGGGAGGTGTGACTAGCGCAGCGTAAACAAAGTGATTTAACTCCTAAATTACAGAAAATTGAGCGGTGATACTGCAGGGCACTCCAAACCCACTACTTAAAGCTAGAGTTATTTTGGTGCCTTTGTTGTGTCCCTAAAAGCTTCCTGAAAAGAAGTAACTTAATTTACATAAATAATCAATTTCTCTGATGTGGACACATCATGTATGTGTGGTTTCCAGAATGCGAGTTCCATGCACTGTTAACCTTGTATAGATTTTGCCTGTGCTGAATATATATTTACATATTTCTTACAGGAAATGTTGGCTCTTGGATGTAGTAATTTCTTTGGTTCGTTCTTTTACATCCATGTGATTTGCTGTGCTCTGTCTGTAACGCTCGCTGTAGATGGAGCTGGAGGAAAATCCCAGGTAAGATGTGCAGTCAACCCTCATTAGCTCTGCTAAGAACTGACTAAGGGTATAATCAGTCCAGACAAACTTCCTAAGAAAACTGAGAGAAGGATTAGCATGTCAGAAGGCCCTAGGCAAGTTATGGTGTGCCCCCACACCTTCAGAGGAATTGTGAATGGGGCCAAACCCTAAGCAACAGGCAGCACCTCTGTGATGACTCATGACGTTTAAAAATAGCTGGGTGCTAACCACCCCCTGACTTGTAGAGCTCTACCCACTTAACCCCATGAGATGCCGTGCTCTGTTCAAAACCAGCTGTATCTCCAGTCATTATAAAGGATAGAGTGAAAACATAAGCGTAGCAGGCACAAGTTTTTACTAATACACATTTATTAGTATATCTTTTAATGACAGTCATTATTATTTATTATTATATATATATAAAACTAGGGACAGGGAAACTACAGCGTTAGGAATGCAGGTTTGTATTACTAACACTATAGTGTTCCTTTATGAAAACAATCATACTAATTACAAATATATTGAGCAATAATAGGAAAAGCATTTTAAGCAGGAGTATAGTTTAAGGGAAATTACCCAGCGCTCTAGAATTTATTTTATAAATTCTTATTAATTTGACAATTGGAGCTCTAGAAAATGTTTTATGATGCACTTGGGTGGGTTATAGAGGTATAATACTTGGATAGGCTTTTAATTCAACAACTGAAAAAAAGCGATACATTTGGCCTCATTTTACAAATTATATATAATAGTTAAAGTAGCTAATATTATTCTATCTTCACCATTCTCTATTAATTTGTATTTTTTTTTTTGCTCATTAGATGGCCAGCTTCTTTGTGATGATGGTGGTAATGGTGACTATGTTGGCACTTGGAACGTACCTGAATCCTTTACCAAAGGTATGTTTCTCTAGTTTTGTTTGTCCGCATGAATGATAGTATATGCCCTGCTATTGCTTAAGGTGACTATGTTATAAAACACATTGTAAGAATGTATCATGGTTTTCTGATGAATGATTTCCGTGACAGCAGGCACCAACTTTTGTCATTCAATTTTTCTATTCCAATTTTCTGAATTTTTTTTATTATATAAAATAAAAGTTTGAATAAATTATAGCCTTTTTTGATATTTTAACAAAGGCATATGTTTCTCCTGGCCTATTATTGCTCCATAATGGTAGCCATCTTTAAATACTTTTTGAATAGAAGTACCACATATCTAACCAAAGCCCATGTTGGTAACTAAGAGTGTGTGTTCATTAACAATTGCAGATGGTATGTGCAAGTTCTCCCAAAAATCTGCCCTGTGACAGTTTTAGGCCAGTGAAGTGAGCATGTTCTTGGCTGATATCTGAGATGCACTGTAAAAGTTGTAATAAATGTAGTTTTTTATTTTCAATAATAATAATAAATACTATAAAACATTTATTTTGATTTATTGCTGAAATGCAATAATTTATGGGCATAGGATTTTGCTCAGTCTATTAACACACATTTCCACTTTCTTACCCAAGAAAAAGGTGCAAATCAAATTCTAATTTAAACACAAAGATAAAGCACTGCGCTTACAGCAGCAGTAGCTTAGTATCCAACAGCTTAAAATACATAGTAAAAACAAAGAGAACGTTACCTGCACTCTGGCCTAAATCCCCATGTACATTTAAACAAAATGGAGGCTCTTTAGTTTTATTCCAATGGCCATTTGAATATATAAGCTCACCTGCCACGTCATATCTAATGGCTAGTGTAGGAACTCACCTATTGAGGCTTGCCTTGATGTGGCAGGTGAGCTTATATATTCAAATGGTCATTGGAATAAAACTAAAGAGCCTCCATTTTGTTTAAATGTACATGGGGATTTAGGCCAGAGCGCAGGTAACATTCTCTTTGAATTCTAATTTAAATCATACATCATTTAGCAGCTACTTTTATCCTGTTCTGTAATAATTAAATGTTGTAATCATATATCTTGTTTCCTTCTCTTGACACATCCTGTCTTTGCATGTCTACACATCCATTGTTCACTTACTCCTTCCTACCTTGCAGTCTGTCTTGGGCGCACTGATAGCCGTGAATTTAAAGAACTCGTTAAAGCAACTGGCTGATCCCTTCTACCTTTGGAAGAAAAGCAAGCTTGATTGTGTAAGTCATTCTGTCTGCCCTTTAGAAAAATGTGTGTTAAAGGGAATGTTTAGATTTTGAAATTCATATTTTTTTTGTGCACTTATACAATGAGGTCAAAAACATTTGCAAAATGTGATTCTACAACTAAGCAGATCTACCCCTATTTTCCTAGCACAAATTTCTTTATTTTGCTGAGCAAAATATCATAGAGAAGCACTGCTGACACAGGAAGCATGATATAATATATTATGAACACTTGATCAAATAACAGTTTCTGGAATATACTACTAAAAAAGCTAGACCTACATGGAAATAAATATTAGCAAAAATATACTTTATATATAACATCATTGAATAATTTAATATCTGATATTTTACAAATAAATGTAAAAATAAAATACCATAAAATTGTGGAGAAAAGATTTCAGAAAAATGCTTCTATGATACTGTTCAGACAAAGCCCACACTCTGGAAATTCTTCTATCTTCCTGAGACAATCTCTGCAGGCTCAGTAGGCCTCCTTAGTCTTCCTGTAAGATATGTATCTTAATTCACACAGAGGCTGCAAGCAGCGATGAAGCTCTGCACAGAGAAAATTAGAAAGTTCTAAAAGTAAACACTCTGCATACCAATGCTGAATGTGAAATAGTGCTAAATTGATATATCTTTTTATGGGGAGGTCACGTGGTTAACCGCAATGGGAGCTGTGGAAGAAACAATTTTATGTATTTCTTGTAAATAGCAGAGAATTAAAATGTCAAAGCAGTTCTGTGTGACTTTAATTTCATCTGCCGCCAATGCCAAAAACATACCCATTGAAATTATGCCAAAAATATACCCATTGAAATATGTTTTATTTAAAAATATTTTGAGTGCTGTGCCTTATATATGATGTAGTCAGTTAGATATTCCCAATTTGTGGCTGTGGTTTGTGTTTTTTTTCTCTGAATCAGCTCAATTTACTGGAGCACAAGTTGTGTGTTTTTTTTTTTGTTGTTATTTTCGATATGGGTTGCAGCAATGTTACATAAAAATTTCTATTTACTAAATATCGTCTGCTTACTAATTAGCGTAACTTTGATTTCCGGGCCGGAGAGTAAGCGTTTCTATACTAGATGGCATCTCAGTTTTACAGGCTCAAAAATAAAGCCCTTTCGGTGGCATAATTGCTACCTTACCCTTGGTCTCACTAGGTAAACTATACCAGTGCAATAACTCCCTATCAGTGCTGTAGTGGAGATCTGCTTGACATGCTGCTTTCTTCTGTGGCACTGAGACTAAAAATAATAGGAGGTTTGAAACTAAGATTTAAAAAAATTTCACTCTTATAAGGGTCCAGGAGATGCCCATTCTCATGGACCCTAAGGAGTTAACCCAGTTAGGGAATAATGCCCTAAAATATATAGCCCCCATTAGAATGGCTCAGAATGGTTTAATCCCCTTAGTAAAATATATGATCCCATTAAAGGGCACAGGAAATGCGTAGTCTCTTGGGCCCATGCAATGACTCTCCCAGGAGCTCTTTATTAATGTACAATGTTTCACTACCTCTATTTTAACTGGGGTTACACTTGTGCACCTGCATATTCCATTTTGCACCTGAGCTCACTCGTTTTTGTTTATCCATTCTATGACCATGCTACATATTTGTAAAAGGGACACTATAGGCACTTTTACACACTACTCTTAGGTTTGCCACCTAACTGGTATTTTAAGGCACAGCCGGTATTTGAGGCTGCCTGGCCGTGACGGCATTGCAGTTATACCGGCAATACAAATGCAAATATTATTCTCAGTATAAACGGAGATTATTCTGCAATACCAGTACCGGCCAGTAATAGTACTGTGTATGGAGAGAGGCAGGGATAGGAAGTTACAGCATCTCCCTGCCTCTCTCTACTCACTGATCTGCGGGGAAGCAGCTACACAGCACAGAGAGTCCAGACAGCAGCTCCCAGTCAGCAGAGACAGATTACAGCTCAGGTATGTGAGGGATGGGGGGAAAGGCAGCAGGGATACATGGGGACACTGAGACACTAGGGGACACTGTGAGACATGGGGACGCAGAGACACATGGGGACGCTGTGAGACATAGGGAGACACATTGGGACATGGAGACACTAGGGACACAGTGTCTCCATGTCTCCCAGTGTCCCCATGTCTCCCAGCCAGTGTCCCTAATGTCTCAGTGTCCCCTAGTCTCCCTGTGTCCCCATGTCTCTCAGTGTCCCCATGTCTCCCAGTGTCCCCATGTCTTCCAGCCAGTGTCCCTAGTGTCTGTGTCCCCTTGTCTCCCAGTGTCCCCATGTCTACGAGTGTCCACAAATGTCTATGTCTCCCAGTGTCCACATGTCTCCCTGCCAGTGTCCCTAGTGTTTCAATGTCCCCATGTCTCCCAGTGTCTGTGTCCCCATGTTTCTGTGTCCCTAGTGTCCCCATGTCTCCCAGTGTCCCCATGTCTACGTCCACAAGTGCCCCATGTCTTCCAGTGTCCCCAAGTGTCTGTGTCCCCATGTCTCCCAGTGTGCCCATGTCTCCCAGTGTCTGTGTCCCCGTGTCTCTGTGTCCCCAGTGTCTGTGACCCCATTTCTCCCAGTGTCCCCAAATGTCTGTTTTCCCATGTCTCCCAGTGTCTCCCAGTGTCCCCAAATGTCTGTTTCCCCATGTCTCCCAGTGTCTCCCAGTGTCCACATGTCTCCCTGCCAGTGTCCCTAGTGTTTCATTGTCCCCATGTCTCCCAGTGTCTGTGTCCCCATGTTTCTGTGTCCCTAGTGTCCCCATGTCTCCCAGTGTCTCCAAATGTCTGTGTCCCCATGTCTACGTCCACAAGTGCCCCATGTCTTCCAGTGTCCCCAAGTGTCTGTGTCCCCATGTCTCCCAGTGTCCCCATGTCTCCCAGTGTCTGTGTCCCCATGTCTCTGTGTCCCCATTGTCTGTGACCCCATTTCTCCCATTGTCCCCAAATGTCTGTTTCTGTAAAAGCACCGCAACGCTGACCGGGCCCTCTGAAAATCCATACCCATCGAGTGGCCCTAACAGCATGGGCCACCCGATGGACCCCTTGAACGGCGGCAGTTTGCCGCGTAGGCTGGGGCCGCAAAACATGATGGCGGCACCCGGTCGCAGAGATCCAGAGGGTGGCCGGCGCCCCTGGAGTGATGGGCCCGGTCGCAGCTGCAACCCCTATTTGTATGCCACTGGCTCCTTGATAAAGGCTCAGTGAGGAGCTGAAACCTCTCCATTTGATGTCTTCAGGGATTGGCCCTCCTTTTCTGGAGCACCCTGCATAAAGTATTCACCCTTTTTTGGTGTGTGTGCATTATACTCTTGTTTTTTTTTTTTGCAAGTTACATTTTCCCAACCTACTTATCTCTGCTCAAATCGCGCGAGGCTCATCACATTAAGTTCAGCCCTGTTTTTCGTGCTTACCTAATAAAACCCCCTCAGTCTTAACCTTGGGCATGCAGTGACGAGAGAGAGTTACCAGGTATGCACAAGAACAGAATCCCGGAGGGCAAAGAAAAAGGCAGTGAGTAAACATTACTGACAGACTACTAAAGATGGTGCCAGATAAGAAGAAGTTCTGGTGTATAAATGAAGAGTATTTACAAGGTAAAAACAGGGGTGCAAAGATGTAAAAAAAACTAATTGGGGCAGCTAGACTGCAAAAAAAGTTATGGGAAGAACATTAAAAAGTACATATATCCATGATAGAGCTGCTTTAAGATCTATTAAAATGATAGGTCGATATATTTTTATTATTTGTGCCCAGGAGTCTTGGCCCTATTTAAAACTCTTCACAACACAGCCAACGGGGTGGTACAAGAGGAGGGGGAAGGACTTTATTATTTTTGTATTTATTTATCTATTTTAACATGGACTGACTGAGTTCAAATAGATGAAAAGGCCAGGTTTTGGTGCATAATATTAAATATCTCAGATAAACTTTCAAGCATGGTAGCTATACCAAGTAGCCAATTACAAAGTTGATACATATAACAATTATGTGGAACTTGCTGAGATGAGGGACTATTGCAGGTTCTGCCTCTGCAATAAAAGTATTTACAAAAATTAGCAATTTAAATTGCTAGCTCTTGTTTCTGGGCTAATTGTCCTCCTTAAAGGTCAACTTTTAATTTGTGCATTTAATTTCCAAGCAATGAATTCAGTAGCAACATGCCTGTTTAACCCCTTAAGGACCAAACTTCTGGAATAAAAGGGAATCATGACATGTCACACATGTCATGTGTCCTTAAAGGGTTAAACTGTCATGCATGTCAACCTTTTAAAATCAGGAAATTGCGTAGAAAAGTGCACTATAGAAGGGAAAATTTCTCTTGAATCTGAGTATAAAAAAATTAGCATTTTTGATGAAAATACCTATAAAGTGGAATTACAGAAATCTGACCACTCTGGAAAAACATAGCTTTTGCATTTTTTATTTATAGGTGCACATTCAGATATATTATCAGAAAGTATTGCCAAGTCATGATAGCATATAATTGAGTGTTTGCTTTCAAAAAATATCAACATGCTTGGAAGAGATGAGAAATGATAAAAACCAGGAAGTGGAATATCAAAAAATGAAATATAGAGAAACAGTTGGGCAATAATCTTGTGTGCAAATAATGAAAAGTAAAACAGTGCAAAGTCACATGTGTCACTGTACTTATGAGCTTATTGTAGTCTGTGGAAATGATCTCAGAAGTGTTTTGAGCAATGATTTGCCAGAAGTCAAAAACAAAAATCCCTTCTCTTTTAAGGTTTATGTTAGCAAGTTTCTGTTCTTGTTCCAAGATCTCAAATAGATCTCCCAACTCTTTGTTGTTTGTCTACATGATAGATTTAAGATCAATTTCAGTTTTATTAAAATAAACTGAATGTAACATTATTTCTATAAAGCGCTGCTCGAAGATTAACATATGTTAAGGACATCCAGGATTACGATAAGTAGGATGTAACGAGATAGTGGGGCCAACAAGTGACCTCTGCTGAATTAGAAATATAATCTTAGACTATAATGTGTAAGCTGCCCGTTTTATTTTCACAATCTTCTCCCATTACTTTGTTTCAGAATCTGACAGATGTATCCCTGGAAATAAGTGAGGTTAAAACGGGTTTATGTGAATACTGAAAACCTGAAACATCAACAGGGTTATTCACTAAAGTGAGAATGCAAAGTGAATTCAGAATTCATTTTACATTTAACCAAAAAGAGAATTGAAAAACAGTCTAGTCACTAAGGGGTTAAAGGGTACTACAGCTGTTCTGGTATCTATAGCATGTCCTTGCAAACATTTTCATGTAAACACTGCCTACATTACTGCCTAGGACAGTGGCGTACACACAAACCATGGGGCCCCGGTGCGAAAAT
>OW240912.1:132679375-132719684 GCA_933207985.1 Pelobates cultripes
GGCAGTATGTGTGTATTGGGGGCAGTTTGTGTGTATAGGGGGGCAGTTTGTGTGAATGGGGGCCAGTTTGTGTGAATGGGGGGGCTGTATTGGGGGCAATGTATGTGTGTGTGTTTTTTTTTTATAATATATATATTTTTTATTTAATTAAAATAAATATCCTATGTCCCCCCTCCCTTCTTACCTTTACTGGGGAGGAGGGGGGACATATTTCGTTCCCTGGTGGTCCGGTGGGGGATTCATTGGTGGTACCAGTGGGGAGAGTAAACTCTAGCCCGCGCTCCCGGGCTAGAGTTCACTCTCGTGAGATTTGGAGCGTTGCCGTGGTAACCGCGGCAACGCTTCAAATCACACGAGAGGAGGACCCGGAGGAGCTGCAGGCTGAGCTCCGGGTCCTCTCTCGCCTCCCTCTCCCTCCCCTGCCGGCTCTCAGCACAGTGCCTGCAGACCGGGGAGGGAGATCTCTGATCTCCCCTCCGGTCCGCAGGCACATTGCAGGGCTAGCGCCTGCATGTGCTGCTGGCAGGGGAGGAAGAGGGAGACCGGCGGATTTCTCGGGGGGGGGGGGCAATTGCCCCGTTGCCCCCCCCCTCCCTGGATCCGCCACTGCCTGGAGATACCATTGATCTACCTTTGATTAAATCTAGTGTTGTACACTGATCACTGGTGACAATCACATTGGTGACAGTGGCTGGGTCTTTGCACTTAAACCATAACTATGATTTATTGTGAAGTTTTAATGGGATTATGCAGGGCCAGATTAACAGCCCAGTGGGCCTGGTGCTGACAATTATGATGGACCTAATAACAGAATCTTAACAACCAAAAACACTAAAACACTCCCAAGCGTCATGTATCTGATGAAGATGGTGCTGGAGGGAAAGAAAACAGCAGCTATAACAAAACACATACCCTATGCTAATCTCTCTCTAATTTATGTTTTCATCTGTCAAGTAAATCCATATCCCCTAACAGCAGTGTCCAATGAATGGGCACGGTAAAAGGGTGTGCCACTGACACAAATTGAATAACCTGCCAAAAGGGCCGAACATTCCCAAAAAGAGGACATGTCTGCCCAAAGAATTGGAAGGCCAGCCTGGCATTAATGCATATCATTAATGCCATATGATGCAGACACCACCCTGAGCTTGACATAAATGCGTCTAACGATGCGCTCGCTCAGCTCTTTCTAAGGACAATCCCCAAGCACTCGCTGGTCCACTTGTCTCCTTACCTTCTTACGAGCAGGCAGAAGCTCCTGGAATATAGTCTGGAACAGAGAAAAGCTGTATGTAGTGAGTGTAGAAGAAAGGGAATATGCAACAGTGTCAGAGAGACCAGCATTACCTTAACTATATTCATTGTCAGCCAGTCCACACAAGTTTTATTCCCATACATCCCTCTTAAGTTTCTAGAGTATGTGAAAAGTAGTTAGGGTTGCCACCTTTCTTGGAAAAACATACCAGCCTTACTAATTTACATAAATAATTATGTATGGGTGACATCACATGATGTAATTCACAAGTGACATAAGAGAAAATGCTGTAAAATAACCAAAAAAACTACTTGGTTTGATTCTGCTGTATAGATGGATTGCTCCCAGTGTCTCAAGTCTCCCACTGTCCCAGTGTCCCCGTGTCCCCATGTCTCCCAGTGCCCTCATGACTCAGTGTCCCCATGTTTCGATTACCACAGATCTCAGTGTCCCTATGTATCAGTGTCTCAGGGCCCCATGTCTCCCACTGTCTACCAGTGTCCCCAAGTGTCGTGTCCCCAGGTCTCCCAGTGACCCTATGTATCACAGTGTCTCAATGCCCCATGTCTCCCTGTCCCCCCCAGTATTCTCATGTGTCTCACTAGGACACTAAGAACATGGGGAGACCTGGGAACACAGAGACACCAGGGACACTGGGAGACTAGGGGACACTGGCTGGGACACATGGGGACACTGGGAAAATAGGGGACACTTGAAGGCATGGGGACACAGACACCAGGGACACTGGCTGGGAGACATGGGACATTGACACACTTGAGGCACTAGGAGACATTGGGACACTGGGAGACTAGGGGGCACTGGGAGACATGGGGAGATTGAGACACCAGGGACACTGGCTGGCAGAAATGTCTCTGTCATAATGTCTCCCAATGTCCCTTAGTGTCTCAGTGAACCCCATGTCTCCTTGCAGCCTTTCCCCCATCTCTCACTTCTGTGAACTTTAGGCTGTCTCTGCAGGGTGGGAGTTGCTGTTTGGACTCTCTGTAGCTGCTCCCCTGCGGATCAGTGAGTAGAGATAGGCAGGGAGGTATATGCTGCAACTTCCTTTCCCTGCCTCGCTCCACACACAGCGACCCCTACTGGCCAGTGCTGGTATTGCATCGTAATCTGTCTATACTAAGAAAAATACCAGCATTTTTATCGCCAGTATGACTGCAATATTGGCACCGATATTGCAGCCTGAAATACTGGCTGCGCCAATAAAATAAAAGCCAGATGGAAACCCCAAGAGTAGTGTGTAAAAAAATAAATAAAAAAACAAACAAACAAAAAAAAACAATACATTTTTAAATCAATGGGCCTATTCCATGGGCCTGGAGCTGCAGCTCCATTAGCCCTTATGTTAATCCGGCCCTGGGGTTATGCCAGGGCACTAGATGGAAGCAGCGTACACATAACATCACTACCTCATCACAGAAGTAGCTAACTGAAGCCCAAGGAAGGGATTAGGCCAAGAATAATAACATTTTTGATTGTGTTCAGTTCTTTTTTTGCACCCTCCTTCTTAGACTCTGTCTATTTCATATTTAGACAAACATGCAAGATTACATTTAATCAGTTCTGGTAAATTAATCCCCCCAGCCTCCTTAGAAAACAACAGTGCATCTAATGAGATTGAATTCTCATTTAGGTGCCAAATAGCAGCATTTATTAAAATGTAAACAGTAGGATAATGTAGTGCTCTACTGCCACTAACAGGTAACAGCTAGTATTGCATAATATTGAGAAGGGTAGGTCTTAACAATTGACAACACTGGGGAAAAAAGTAAGGACATGCCACTTAAGTGTAATTAAATCACTAATATCAAATGGATGCAGAACCTGGTTTACAAAAATCCTTCAAATTAGAGGAGCAAACACAAATTTGAAAGTCTTACATAGAGAATTAAATACAATAATATATAATAAGGAAAATATTCAAACTTCCTAGGCTCTCTTTCAGTTGTCTCCCCCTCCTCCCCCCCACCCCAGTGATCCCCAGTTGCTGCCTTCCCATTTGTATGTATGAGGATTAGGGGTACATCACTATATCCCCAAGCGCCATTTATGCGGAATACACTGAATATATGCACCTTGTAATGGTACTATGCACCTTTACATGCAATACCAATGTATAGTCACCAAAAGGTAGTTGAACATTTTAAAGTGAAATATGTTTTAAGTTAATTCCTGACCTTCCTAGTAGTTTGCTGCTCACATTAGCCACCTGGATTCTGGTTCTGGGCTAGCTAATTATACCTCTTAATTTTGGTCTTTACCTGCATATACACAAAAAACCATAGATATACATACACACAATCACAGGCATACACAACAGGCACAAACACACACAATCACAGACTTACACATAGAATCACAGACCTACACACAATGTCATATATACACCCGTAATCACAAGACAAACACACTTAAGCACAGACATACACACAAAATCAATTCATACACACACATTTAATAATTAAGATGTCCACCCTGCCTCCCTACCTTGCTTTGGGAGGACTAGAGAGGATCCTCTCCCTGGTGGCTATTGGTTGGCAATGGGAACACTGTGTTCTTCCTGAACAGAGTGATGCTAAGGCGATGTCTCATCCCGGCTGCTGGCTCATTCCAGGACACGCAAGGGAGCTGAGCAGGGAGACCCTGCCTCTCTTGCCAGCTGGACTCCCCACCCCCTCTTCAACACCAGACACAGAGATATTTTGGCAGTAGTTGCTTTGAAAGTAGGCAGGTGTCTACTCTGCGCAGTTTATCTATAATCGGGTTACTCCTTGAGTGCTGGCACTCCAGGCAGTGGGTTCACGGGGGAGGTTTTTTGCATCACAGTGTCCCACTGAGAAGGGGTTGGGGCCAGAGGGAGGATGTTTGTGATCACCAATGACAAACATACCCCTCTCAAAGTGAGCATGTTGGTTCTGCTGAAGAGCTTTCACATTAAAAAAAAAAAAAAAAAAGGCCCTGTATTTGTTCTGCACAGCACAAGCAAATGTATAAACATGCTTGTACTGTTTGCTTGTGACTTGTCTATGGTGTCTCTATAAGTGGGATACCAGAGGACAAAATGGCCAGGAAAGCATATTGTGCATGTGTTTTGAGCCTGCTTGTGGGATTGTGTGTGAGCTGACTGTGGTGTTTTGTGTAAACAGGTCATTTGTGTTGTGATATGTGTGGCTAGGTGCTGTAGAGAGTAAGTGTGTGTATAGGGGGGAAGTGTGTATATGGGATGTAAAAAGTGTGTCCATTGGGGCTATAGTGTAAATGTATGTAGGTTATGTAGTGTGTAGGGGTTGTAAAGAGTGGTATTTAGGGAATGTAATGTGTTTGCTTACAGGTGATCTAGTGTGTGCATAGGGGATTCAGAGTGTGTATGTCAGAAATGTAGTGTGTGTTTAGGTGGTGCAGTGTGCAAATATAGGGGCTCTATTGTGTGTAGATGATCGTTTGTGTGTGTGTGGAGAACCCAGACTGTGTATAAGGGTTCTAGTGTGTGTATGTGTAGAGGATACAAAGTTGTATAGGTTATCTAATGTGTGTGTGATGGGTGCAGTGTATGTGATGGGTGCAGTGTGTGTGTGTGTAAGGGGTGGAGTGTGTGTTTGAGGATTGCAGTGTGTGTATGTGTGTGGGAAGTATTGTGTGTGGGAAGCAATATATGTATTTTTTTTTTAAATTAAAAAAGTTCTATACTTTATGTCCCCCCACCCCCCTTCTTACATTTGCCCAGGGAGGGGGAACCTTGCTGCAATCCCTGGGCAAAGGTCCTAGTGGTGAGTGAACTCTAGCCTGCAACTAGTGACGACAGAGATCACTCTTGCGAGATCGAAGCATTGCCACAGTAACTGCGAAATGATGAGCTGCTGGAGCTCCCGGGTCCTCCTCTCCCTATCTACTCCCTTGCCGGCCTTGAGGGAGATCTTTGATATCCCTACTTGCCAGTCATGGCACACATCAGGGCCACGCTTTATTGTGCCATCCCTGCATGGGTTGGCAGGAGACACTCTCTGATCTTCCCTGCTGGCCTCGGCCCCTGGCCATTGATGCCCACCAGGCATTTGCCCAGTTTTCCCGATGGCCAGTCTGGTCTTGGTCTCACCTACTTGAACACCTGGAAACATTAGAGCCCTGTTAAACTATGTTACTGGGGAACCAGACCAGGGTGCTTCTATGATCATAATTACTACAACAGGCTGTTATGGTTATAATGCTCGTAGTAACCCTTTAAGCTGTATTAGTTCTGGTGCATAGTTTTTCTTTTTAATTAATCAAGGAAGTAAGAGTTAATTAGTTCCCTGCCTCGCAACATCAGAGTCACATGTGTTGGTATTAAATTGGGTGATTAAGCAGCACTGCAATGGAATGGAAATCAGTACATTTGGGAAGGAAACGGTGACAACTATTAAGGATCTATGATCAATTCCTGGTGTTTGTGACAAGTCAATATACTGCTGTAGTCCTATGGACTAATAGATTCTTCTATGAAGGATGCTTTCAGAACCACTGCTGCAGCTGAAAGTTTCAAATAGCCATTGGCTTATTAAGGAGGCTCTGTTAACAGTGACTTTAAAAATTAGCTCTGTCAGTACAAGTGGGAAATATTGCAAAGAATAATTTAGAGCTATAGACACTGTTGTTACGTGGATTAAAGGACAATCAACGGTGAACCACCTACTTAAACATTGCTTACAATGGCTTTCTGGCTGGCAAAGCTTGGTCACATGACTGGTTTTGTGCCAAGCATGCAGCCTGGAATTGTGCCATGCCTCTTATCTGTCAAACTCCTTATTTATTTCCAGACTCAGCCAGACAGTCTAAATACTGATAGTTATCTGCAATCAGACAAGAGAGAGAGAAGGTGGACAAAGAAACATACAACAGTAAAAAAGTGGCATTGTGAATTTAGGGAGTACTTAAATAATGAACATATAGTTAGCTGTTAGTTGTTTTATTTTTCAGAGGCACAGAAAGGCAGTTTACACGAATGGATGCAAATTTCCCAATTCCCCATGATTCCTAATATGCTGTTTGAAAGAACTGTGTTAATTCACCACAGGGACTTTAATCACATGGATCATACCTTTATAAACTAGATAGACATAACACAACAAACAATAACATATGCTAACTGCCTTGGCGAAGGTGAAATATAGAAATTAAAAACAAATAAACAATAACACAATAAGCGTAATAATATAATGTAATAATAATAGAGCATAAAGCTACTCCATCTCCAGTTTCCCTATCCGTTCTAATTTTCCAAGCAAGCTTTAAATATTGCATCATTGTTTCATTGTTTTTTCAGTTTATATATTCCATCTGTGTGAGTAATGTGAGAGTATGGTATTGTTTATTCTTCTTTTGAGACATATAATGAGTGTTTCACATATGCTTTTAGGGCAGCAAACACTAAACTTGCTATGTGTTTGTTGTAATATTGATCCAAGTATCACTACTGAACAACTTCGGTACTATAAAAGACATAGACTGTATGCATTTTTATATTGACCATCTTCGTTTTATTCTTGCAGTGTGTCTGGCTTGTCAGCTTTTTCTCCACCTTTATCTTGGGTCTGCCATATGGAGTGGCTGTTGGAGTGGGGTTTTCTGTCTTGGTTGTGGTTTTCCACACTCAGTTGTAAGTACTGTATCATGTATCTTCTTATACAGTTATGAGACCGGATGTATATACATCTCAAAAAGGCTATTGAGGATGAGGGAACACTACCCACTCTATTACACCTGCCTGTCAGTATATGTCCATATATAATGGGCATGGGACCTAAATATTTTATAGTCTTATTGTACCTTGCTAGGGTTAAGTGTGTACATGCAGGAAACACATTAGGCTGCTTTATTTGTTATATTTCCATTTTTCTGGGTTTTTTTGTGTGTAAGTGTTGAAGATGCTGTTTTCACTTTAAAGGGACACTCTAGGCAGCAATACCATTACATCCGAATGTAGTGGATTTGTTGCATAGACCCTGACCCTGCTGTCTGACAAATGTAAACATTACCATTTCCGAGAAACAGAATGGCTGTGAAATGGACAATCAGTCAAACAGAGCGCAACTAGAGTCACTTCTTTATCAAGACTTTAAATAATTTAAGTCCTCACATTCTGAGTCATCACGCTAATCATGAATGCTTCTCATAGAAGCATTCCATTGCTGACCCTGGCACTTGCCAGGCATGCACAGTTAACCCCTATTGCTTTTCTGGGATCAGACCAGAGATCAACCAGATGGATGATCTTAGAAGAGAATGTGTGACTGCCCAGGAGACTGCTTAGATATGGATAATAGGGTTAGGGAGAGACATTATCTAAAATCAAGGAGCACTAACATTAAAAATTAATATATTAATTTCAATGTTAGGGTGTTTCTTTAATGAAGTACTAAATAAATTGATATATTTTTATATAACTGCCACAGATTTTAGCGACTTTTTTGCTACGATATTCAAGTTTTCCATTAGCAGGCTCCACCTTCTATATTTCCATCTAGAGTCATTTTGTGGAATAATCATTTTAACAGTGCTGCAGAATATGTTGATTAAAAAAAAAATGTTAATAATATTAATTTTCATATACTATTATCTAATACTATAAATATAAAAAAAAAAAAATTTTGAGATGCGTATAGAAATAACACATATGCAACTAAATATGAATCTGTTTTCTCCTGTTTTGTTACTCTTACAGTCGAAATGGTTCAGCACTTGGTCAGGTTTATTCTACTGACATTTACAAAAACCCTAAAGTGTATAGTAAGGTAAGTGTTAACGTCCAATCCACCTGTTTCTCTCTATGCTTGCTTTTATCAGTTAGGTTTGTTTACTGTTATAAGGATTCTAAAACAAAAAAAACAACAAAAAAGTCAAACTGTAGACACTAACTTATACAATTATTCTTTTTTTAAATATAAATATTTTAACAGGGAACAGGTCCATAAGAACACTTGAAATGGGAAAATATTTTATTGCTAATGTTTAATTTAAATTTATTAAAAATGCTTCATATAAAATTTATTAATATGTGAAGTAAATCCATATTGGCAAATGCAAGCAATAAAAAATGTTTAACTTTGTAACAAAAGCAGCGCTTTATATACTCTTTTCAAGATTTTTATAAAGAATGATTGTATTCCTAGAAAGGAGCTTAACATGACAACGATGTATTTCATCTTTCGTATTAATGTTGCACATTTGGCATTCATGTACGAAACTACAAATTTTGGAGAACTGAGGAAATGGACATTTTAGTCCAAAATGGATGAACTGGAAAAATAGCTGACTTGAACAATTTTTAAATACTTCTACTTTGATGTAAAACTTTTCACCATTTAACAACTTGCCCTGTGAGGTTATGGCATACCTGGGATCTCTCTGTGTCCTTCATTGGGGCTTATTTTGACATTGAGTCTTGCATTTGGGGGACCACCCTTTACTATTCTTGGACATGTGGCTGAGAGCTTAGAAGAACTAATTGAATTCATGTTTTCTGTAAAGAGTTATCAAATATTATTTGAAGAGACCGTATTCAGACTTAGATAATGTGACATTTGAAGGGATGGCAATGAGAGAAAGCACGATGTCTGCTTTGAGAATAGGTAGTAACAATTTTAACACTGACAAAATATACTGATAAAATAGTGGTAAAAGTGCCAGACTTATAGAGGGAGTCTCCTAAAACATCAAAATTAAAAAGACAAACAACTGTCAGCAATAGAACAATGTTGAAAATTAGCTGTAAAATAGTACTAGAAATAATTATATAAATTTTCTGAAATTGAAGGTTGCTTGTAGGGTCAAATTTCATCATTCAATAAAAAAAAAAAAAAAAGAAATATATAAATATATATAGTAAATCTGTTTAACTGATCTGAACAGGAATTTATTGCATGCTTTTGAATTTTATATTCACTTGTATAAACGCTATATTACAAACTCTAGAGATACAGATATGTGCAGTATTAATTTCACAAAGGATTAATCTCCATTTAAAATGTCACATCCCAAGAATATAGTGCCAATCAAATTACCAAATACATATTAGATAAGGGGAAAAACAACTCCCAATAGTGTTATACCATTTTATAATATCACTGTATAAAAGGCTGTAGCATGTTACGCTTTGCTCTAAGGAAAAAAGTATACGACTGTATGAACCCAATCCCGGGATATATTCAAATCAAGTACTAGCAAAATTATATTGAGATGCAAATGCAATTAAAATCACTGTCATTTATTAAAAAACAAGGAAGTTTCAAATACATCATAATTTATTAGAATTTTAGGTGAATTCTGCAACTCCACCATATGGCCAAATCATGAAACAAACAAAATGGACATTGGACAAGCTATTTTGTTTGTTGTACGATTTAGAGTTCCATCTGTGTCACATTTTTTCGGTTCCTGTCTTGCCAAGCATAGCACGAACGTATCTTAGACAGGGCACTAGGACCCTACAGAATATGCCCACAGTGGTCTGGCCTTACAGCCTGGATTCACCATTCAGCATACATTCACCTCAGGTTGAACTGTCAAACAGACCCACCCAACTTAACCGACTTACATCAGCGTCAATGGAGTTGGGAGGTCTGTTACAGTGAGGTTTTTTTTTACTGTGGAGCTCTGTGATACAGTCATACACACCACACATTACTGTGAGTTTTAATGTTGAGGAGGTCACGTTTTTTGCCATAGTTTTAGTACACAATAAAAATCTCAATAAGCAGTATAAATTAGAAAAAAAACAACCTTTCCAAAGCTACACAACTCATAGTGTGCCATGGGTGAGTGTCAAGAATCTACAAAGGAAAAATGTTTGTGCTTGTATGTGGAGGCTCGGTGTAAATATAGTATATGTGTCTTTTACATGGTGGTGGTGGGGGTAGAGAAAAGAGGCAGCAAAATGCATATTTTCTTGTTGTTCTGACTAGAACTACAAGGGTTTATTCACTAAACAGCAAATTGTCTTGGAAATAAAAACAAAACACATTTCAAAATTTAGGTCAAAATTCCTAGAATTTCTTACTTGCAATGCAATTCACTATTCTGTGCTGTGTGTGACACTAACTATGCATTGTGAACTTATGAATGCTGCCTGAAAGTTGGTACGCACTTGACATATATCCTGACAATTACCAAATTATGACACACTAGCCCTTGGCTCTCACTAACACAAAAAATATTCCTGCATATTATCAAAACATCTATAGTAATGCAAAGGCTCAAGTTGTGACTAATGATGTGTCTCATTTTGGAAGAAAATGGGCTATATTTGCATTTTCATTATATAACTTATGGTGCTGTTTTATTTTGTTTCTATGGTTTTTAGGTGCAACCTATTGACGGAATTAAAATTGTCAATTACTGCTCCCCTCTATATTTTGCCAATTCTGAGATATTCAGGCAAAAGGTTATTAAAAAGGTAACATTTTCTCTTTGTTTGTTTGTGTGAGTTTAGAGCTGAGTTAACCTCGACAGACTTTCCTCTCTAGAATATAACATTTCGGTTCAATTGCTTATTCCTGATTTTCACCTAGCATCCCTTTCATCAAATAACATGTTTTATAGTGGTAAATGTAATTACTACACTAATGTTTCCTATTAAGTATTCCTCTATAACTCAGTAGAGATACTGATATTTTCAGATGTTCAAGTGGGTCTTGAAAAGGTCTATGTTACTAGCCAGACCTAAAAGTAACTCACCACATCATACCTCCTAAAACTACTACTTTAACTGCTGCATTACTAATGGGAATTTACAGGGCAGCAGCATGTAATGTGATTTCTGATTCTGATAAAAGTTAATTACTGTAAAGTGAGGGTACCAATACATTATTAACATTGACTGTGTCTAACAGCCTGTCTGGTGGGGCAGGCTGTTTCTTTGCTGCTGTCAAAGAGCATGGGAGATCCTCATAGACAGTAGGAGTTCTATGGCACACTTGCCAAGGTAGAATTTCTGCTCATTAATGTCTGCAGGGTGAGTGGACATTTTCAGGCATGTTGTAGAGCAAGCATGTCAAATTCAAAGGCTAGCACGGGCCAAATAAGCAAGGTTTAAATTTATGTGGGCCACAAAAAAAAACTAATTACATTTTCATAGAAACGTACAGTGAGGGAAAAAGCATTTGATCCCCTGCTGATTTTTGAACGTCTGCCTACCTACAAAGAAATGATCAGTCTACAATTTTGATGGTAGGTATATTTTAACAGTGAGAGACATAATAAGTATTTGATCCCCTACAAATCAGCAAGATTTATGGCTCCCCGGTGTCTTTTATACAGGTAACGAGATGAGATTAGGAGCACTCTCTTAAAGGGAGTGCTCCTAATCTCCACTCATTATCTGTATAAAAGACACCTGTCCACAGAAGCAATCAATCAGATTCCAAACTCTCCACCATGGCCAAAACCAAAGAGCTGTCCAAGGATGTCAGGGACAAGATTGTAGACCTACACAAGGCTAGAATGGGCTACAAGACTATTGCCAAGCAGCTTGGTTAGAAGGTGACAACAGTTGGTGCAAATATTTGTAAATGGAAGTAACCAAATTACTGTCAGTCTCCCTCGGTCTGGTGCTTCATGCAAGATCTCACCTCGTGGAGTTTCAATTATCAGTGAGGAATCAGCCCTGACCTACTTATTGTTAATGATCTCAAGGCAGTTGGGACCAAGAAAACAATTGGTAACACACTACACCATGAAGGACTGAAATCCTGCAGTGCCCGCAAGGTCCCCCTGCTCAAGAAAGCACATGTACAGGCATGTCTGAAGTTTGCCAATGAACATCTGAATGATTCTGAGGAGAGCTGGGTGAAAGTGTTGTGGTCAGATGAGACTAAAATCAAGCTCTTTGGCATCAACTCAACTCGCCGTGTTTGAAGGAGGAGGAATTCTGCCTATGACCCCAAGAACACCATCCCCACCGTCAAACATCGAGGTTGAATCATTATGCTTTGGGGGTGTTTTTCTGCATCAAAGGGAAGAAGTACAGGGCCATGTACTGTCAAATCTTGGGTGAGAACCTCAGACAGGGCATTGAAAATGGGTAGTGGATGGGATTGCAGCATGACAATGATCCAAAACACACAGCCAAGGCAACCAAGGAGTGGCTCAAGTAGAAGCACATTAAGGTCTGGGAGTGGCCTAACCAGTCTCCAGACCTTAATCCCATAGAAAAACTGTGGAGGGAGCTGAAGGTTTGAGTTGTCAAATGCCAGCCTTGAAACCTTAATGACTTGGATGGGATCTGCAAAGAGGAGTGTGAGAAAATCCCTCCTGAGATGTGTGCAAACCTGGTGGCCAACTACCAGAAACATCGGACCTCTGTGATTTCCAACAAGGGTTTTGCTACCAAGTACTAAGTCGGATGGGTCAAATAGTTATTTCACTCATTGACATGCAAATCAATTTATAACTTTTTGTGACATGCGTTTTTCTGGATTCTTTTTTTGTTATTCTGTCTCTCACTGTTAAAATACACCTACCATTAAAATTATAGACTGATCATTTCTTTGTCAGTGGGCAAACGTTCAAAATCAGCAGGGGATCAAATACGTTTTTCCCTCACTGTAGGTTTGTTTGGAAAAGTACAGTTTAAAAAAATCCCAGCATCACCCTCTACTAAACCCCAGCACCCTCCTCTACTAAACCCTGCCCTTGTTTAAAAAAACAACAGTATTAGCCAACAAGCAGACTCTAATCACATCGCCGATGCCAGTATGCGACTCCGGAGTTCAACCTCTGGTATACCCTCAATGGCGCCGTCCGCACCCTGTGCCAAAGTGGATCATCCCGCTACTCCTTGAAACCCTGTAAAGGTGGAGCACGTTGACGTCACATAGGAATGTGATGTGGCATTGCATGCCTCCGTGCACCTCCAGGTCCTCCACTGTCCAGCCGCAGCCATCCCAACACTGATCGACACATGCATACTTACAGACACACACACTGACACACACACACACACACACTGACACACACACTCACTGACAGACACACACACTCACTGACAGACACACACACTCGCTGACAGACACACACACACACACTCACTGACAGACACACACACTTGCTGACAGACACACACACTAACTCACTGACAGGCACACAAACACACTGACAGACACACGCACACAAACACACAGACAGACACACACACACTGACAGACACACTGACAGAAACACACACTCACTGACAGACACACACACTCATTGACAAACGCACACACACCAACAGACACACACACATACTGACAGACAGACACATTTACACATTCTTGCGCATACTCACAAATCATTTAATTTATTTCTGATTGCACCCTACCTTTAGGAGCTGGTGTATGGCCTCTCCCTGGGGTCTAGTGAGAATCTTCTAGACCCCAGGAGGTCTCCCTGCTTCTCACACGTGCAGTTTAGCGATGCTGGGCCAGAATGACGTCATATTCGGGCACCAGGCATCACCACAGTGGGCGCACGAGCAGTGAGGAGCAAGAAGAGCAGACTGAGCTCCCTTGCTTTTGCCAGCTTCCTCTCCTCCCGTACGGGTACATTTTAGGAGACTAGGCACCTGCAATGTGGGGAGAGCAGGTGCCTTCTCTGCCTTATTAGTAAGCATGTACTCGCTGCTCGCTGGGCCGCAAAGATATTCATTGTGGGCTGTGAGTTTGACATGCTTGATGTACAGTAAATATGATTATAAAGTCTATAGGTAATCCAGTGGCTCACAATTTGTTCAGCCTAAGTTCAAGGTCTTCCTAAATGACTTTATTTCTATGTTCCAGACTGGGTTGGATCCTTGCAAGGTCTACCTCACAAAAAAGAAGTACTTGAAGAAACAAGAGAAAGAAGAGCACAAGAGACAGCGAGGATCTCTGTTTATGAAGAGTAAAGTAAGCTTATATTGGACATATTATTCGGGAGCTGGGTTATGCTATACAAGCTAGAATTTTAAGTGAACTTCAGTCTTCTATGGAACAATGTTAGACTTTGTGATGACTGGCTTAGGGATGCACAACTTTAGACCTCATGTAACATATATCTAAGGTTAAAAAGTTCAAGCCTAAATATTAGTCAATTGGCTGCCACCATGACTTAAAATGGTCAAGGTGGCTGAGCATCATTGTACAAACTATTTAAAAAAAGAACTGTAAATTGCTTTCTGGAAAAACAAACCAGATCCTAGAGAGTTCATATGCCAAAGGCCAAACTTTTTCTTTCACCAAAGTCATCATTTTACCCAGTTAACATATGATTCCAATTACACTCATTTACCTCTCAGAATTAATTAGGAACCCTTAATTAGACCCAGGAAGAACCTCTTGTGGCTGTCCAAGTGACTGCCACTGGAAGAGTCCATATGGAGCAATGTAAACACTGCCTTTACTTTGAACAACAGGGTTTGATTAAAAATCCTGCAGGGACTTACTATACTCGCTAGAACAAATTCATTAATCTGTAGTTGTTCTGGTGACTATAGTGTCTCTTTAAATTCAAATTAGTTCATTTTAGATTTAATTTTAAAGAACGTAAAGCCCTTCTCGTAATCACTAACAGAGCTGCAAATATTCTAGACAACAGCCATGATATAGTTCATTGTTATAAAAAAGAAAATGAAGGATTGTAAGGTCTTCTTCTTGCCCCCCAAAACATCACAGTTATGTTGTATTAAACAATTAGCATGTCTGGATCCTCAACATTCTTCATCTGGATAGAATGTTACTCTCTACGTTAAAACATTGCTCAACATCGAAGTAGATAATTAGACACTAGTTGAATAAAGATTGCAGATGAGAAATATCAGAAACATCTATTCAGCTCTAGAATGTTTTTAACAGAACCAATCTAAAGTTAGTCACAAAGATAATGCTAGCTCAAAACAGATGCGAGCTAAAATTGCTTGTCTTATCAATGCTTTGTTCTTGTCTTCATGATACAGACTTTATCACTGCAAGAGCTTCAGGAAGATTTTGATGGTACTCAGCCCACAGACTCCAACAACAACAGCACAATGAATGGGACAAGCAATGCGATCAGTTACATCGCATCTAATACATTAACAGTGGGTTCCTCGGCACTGCCAAATATCACAAATGGTGTGTCTGCTCCAGCACAAATTGAAGATCCTATTATTACGGCTCCTCCAATTGTTAATTTCCATACTGTCATCATTGACATGAGTGGAGTATGCTTTGTAGACCTCATGGGGATCAAAGCTCTTGGGAAGGTATGTTTTATTTATGTTTTGGGTTTTTTTTCTTGGCTTGTTTTATACCCATCTTTATGAAGTATTAAATTTAGCATATTTAGTCAGTATTTTATGAAGTATTATATTTAGCACTTTTCATGTGTGATGTATGTGAATTACACACAAAACCAGACAATATTCCTTTAAACAGGGGTTACTCAAATATTGAACTGTTTGCTACTTGCTTTGTTTATTGATGTGAAATATCTGGTTGCTATTGCTGCATAATATGCTGTAATTATTTTATTGTATATAGGTATCCTATGTATCAAGTAGGCCGGCTCACCAAGGGTGGACCATGCAGGGGGCACTGTAACAGTGCTCTGTGCATGTTCCTAATAACCTGAGCATAGTGCGATCATGTCTAATGATATGCTCTCACTACACTTGTCAAAAGCAGGATACCAGGGAGCAAAGCCATGACAGCAGGACAGGACCTGAAAATTGTAAATTAGTGATGCAGAAACCTTACTCGACTGATACCTGAGCTATTGTTGTATGTTAATAATAGTCCAAATAATCTAAACATTTTACTGCATTCTGTTATATTCTAAACATTATACTACAGTGTTTAAATAACTAATAACAACAATACTTTTAGAATCAAAATGGAATTGTTTTCCATTTTTAAGGCAAGATTGAAAAAAAGATTCAGTTTTCATTTTATTTTAGATCAACATTAGTAAGAGAAATGTGCTAAAAGAACACAAAATAATGCAATTTTATGATAATGCTTGCAAAAATATGCAAACAATAAATGAAATATTCCTGCACTTGCTAAAAATCTCTTTGATCTGTAGTTTTTGCAATGGCATCTGCAAAGATCAGGAAGTGGTAACTATAGCTGCCATCTGGGCTGCCATCAGATATTTTGGGGCCCCTCAAGTTTTGGGCCACAAGGATGAGGTGTGTGCGTGTATTAAATGTGGTGTGTGTCATCGATGCAGTATGTAATGTATGTAGTGTTTGTGTGTATAAGATGCAGATTGTGTGTTTGTGTGGGGGATGTAGTGTGTGTATAGTGAATGCTGAGTGTGTGTTTGTGTAGTGGATGTAGTGTTTGTATAGTGAATGCAGTGTGTGTGGATGTGGTGTGTGTATAGTGAATGCAGAGTGTGTCTTTGTGTAGCGGAATGTAGTGTTTGTTTAGTAAATGCAGAGTGTGTCTTTGAGTAGTGGATGTAGTGTGTGTATAGTGACTGCACAGTGTGTGGGTGTGTAAGGATGTAATATGTGTATAGTGACTGCAGAGTGTGTTTGTGTAAGGATGTAGTGTGTAGTGACTGCAGAGTGCGTGTTTGTTTAAGGATGTAGTGTGTGTAAATGTTAGTGTATAGTGTGTGTAAATGTTGTGGGGCTTCATACTGGGGGGGAGCATGTAGTATTTTTTTCATTTATTATAAAACATTTTATTTTATTCCCCCCACACAGCGTCTTACCTGAGGCCAGGGAGGGGGGAGATCACATTCCCTGGTGGTCTGGTGGTATGGGTGGGCCCCTGGCTACTTGTACACTGCAGGGGTCCTCGTACACTCCATCTTCACTTCCCAGCTGCTCTTCTCTGTCTAACTCTTGCGAGACTTAGGGAAGATCAGAGCAGCTGGGAAGTGGACATGGAGTGTGCTGTGCCCCTTGCAGTGTACAGGCATATGCCCTCAGGCATAATTTGTCCATCATACAAAACTAATACATATTTTCAGTGCAATATCCAAAAAGTGAATACATTGACCTGTGTCAGCATTTTCAATAACTGTGCCCTTTTCCCTCTTAGCTGTGCTCCAGTTATCAGAGAATTGGAGTGAATTTCTTCTTAGCAGATGTACAAGGTAAACCTCTTTGTTTTTATAGTGGTAATGTTTTGAGCACTAGTGTGGGGATAACCTAACGTTATTAAGTCAGTGAAAGAACCTAAATTTTCTTTTATCTAGGATATGCTTGTGTGTTTTTATTTGGTGAAGGAATAGATGAATACCATAGTGAATATACTTTTATGACTCAGAATACAAAATGACAAGTGTATAAGACATGATCTGTACCAAACATGAAATTCTGTCTCCATTCAACTCTTTTGTCTTGGTTCAGCTCAAGTATATGATGACATTGAGATTGGGGGAGTCTTTGTGGAAGGTGGTCTGAACCGTGATCACCTATTCCTCACTGTGCATGATGCTGTTCTACATGCAATGGCCAACAACACAGGAGCCAGACACACGGCCTGTACAGGCAAGGTATGGAAAGATTCCCCCAATTCAAATATCCGTCTTTTGCACTATGCATTTCTGTTTATCCTTTTTTTGTTGTCTGTTACTGTGTTCTCTTCTGAATTTCCAACATACATGATCTTTCTCACCCATCGTTCCTCCCATACCTTGCCCCTCTGTTGATCCTTACACTGGCTTCCTGTATCATAGAGGGATCAATTCAAAATACTAACCCTTACCTATAAAGCTCTAACCAACTCTAGCCCCTCTTACATTTCTTTCCTGATTCATAGATATGCCCCTTCTCGGTCTCTCCTTTCTGCCGGTGACCTTCTCCTTTCTGCTGCTCGCACCCTTACTGCTAACTCACGCTTGCAGTACATCTTGTGGGAGGCTCCCTTCTTTTGGAACAGCCTGCCTACCCCCATCAGACTCTCCCCTAGTCTTCAATTGATTAAGAAGTCCTCTACCTATTGTTCCTGTGTCACTGTGTAATTGTCTCATGTATTGTAAATCCCCCCTTTTCCTAATATTGTAAAGCGCTGCGGAATAATAATAATAATAATAATAATAATAATAATAATAATAATTCAAACCTGTAGCTTACCTGCCCAGACATACCTCTGATATGAAAGATACAGTAACGTGATTCACTAGCAAAATGATTAGTCGTGAAAAAGGCATTATGAGCATATGAGTCCAACAACTGTTCTGGAAATTATTTCTGTTAATTAACGAAGGTGATGATTTACATATACTGTACACCAAAAGTTGGTATACTAAATTGCAAACAGTTTAACAGTGTAGCAATGACAAAATATATGCAGAGTTCATTCATTGTGTAATATTAGGCTATATAATCACTGACACTGTCATTGACACTGCACTCGCACCTGGATTGGAGATTGATGCATAATGAAAAGTCAGCCTACAGGGAGCCTTGGTGCAGCATGCAAGCATAATACTATATGAAATTCAAATACAGTTTTTTTCATAAATTAAAATGGCTGGCCAGACATCTAAATATACAATAAGTAAAACAACTGCTTTATGTTGCCGCCAGTAGACACGTGATAGACAATTTGCTTGCAGTTTTTATTTAACCCCTTAAGGACACATGACATGTGTGACATGTCATGATTCCCTTTTATTCCAGAAGTTTGGTCCTTAAGGGGTTAATGGAAATTATCCAAAGTATTAAGTGCACGAATATAATTCTAGATCAGATCTATAGTTCTAACCTAAGTATATACTGTGTACTCTAGCCAGTAAAGTCCAAAATTCAACAGCTACAACGAGGATAACATTGTTCATATTAAAATATTATACCTGGCTGTAAGTAGTTGACCTAATATCTTGCTCAGGAATACCATTAAGAGTTTTATAAAGAGACTATCACCACTTGTTTCTAACAAATTATATGAAATTCTGTTCATTATTTGTTTGTTTTTTGTAACAGTTATAGTAATAATGGTTTCTGTCTACTATAGAATGCTGGTGACGCAGATATTCGTATACAGGATACTCAGGATGAGATCAGTGATGATTATGTAAACCTCGAGGAGGTGAGTTAAGAAAACAGCACACATAGGAATAGATGGCGTTATACGATTTTCTCTTGTAGTTGAATAGTCCATGGTAAATTTGTTATTCGATTACCAGAGTTAAGTTTATCCTCCAGTAATAGAATCCAATTCACAGATAAAAGGAATGATTTTTAAAATTTTAGTTTCTATGTGATTGATATAATTATTTTACTGACTTTTGTTGCATAATAATTTGCATTTTTTACATGTATACTAGTCCAAAAATTGTGGCTAATTGGCAATGGAATTAGAAAATGCAGGCCAAGCTGGGAGCATGAAAATTACTGGAGGCAATGAGATTTACATGTTAAGTGATGGACACAGTTTTTAAATAAAATATTCCTTAAATCTGAGAGAGGTGCATGCAGGCTCTGTGACTGCTGAAATTCGAGTTAGTGAGGAGAAAAAAGGGGAATCTTTATTGAAGCAAAATCGTAGTTAAGGCTTGCGGGGATTAATTAATCTGATGCATTTCAGGTCACCTCAGAGATGTGTAAGTCTTAAAGGGACACTACAATCACTAGATTCACTACAGCTTAATTTAGGGATTCTGGTGTCTATTGCCTATCCCTGCAGACCTTTTAATATAAACACTGTCCTTTAACCCCTTAACGCCATTACGGCGTTCTATGCCGTCCCGCATTAAATGGGCTTTAAAGCCGTTGCGGCGGCTTTCACCCCCAGGAGCCAGGATTTACTCACCTCCCCCGCGATCCTCTTCTGGAGGGCTGCCTGACAGCCCAGGCAGCCCTCCCATGGCAAATGAGGCCCCCAGGGGCTGTGGATCTGCCAGCAGGGGGACTGTCTGGAGTGTCAGACAGTCCCCCTGCTGGTGGGAGGTGTAAAAAAAATAATTAAACATGTTTAAAATTAATTAAATGTATTTATATATATATATATATATATATATATATATAAAATATATATATTAAGAAAAAAGCACTGTACCTTGCACTCAAACTCCATATATCCAAACCGGGTGCACTCCCAGGGCTCCAAATATCCAAATAGCTGAATCAAAGGTTGCACTCACGGATTCTTAAAACATAGCTTTTATTGTGTACTCCTAAAAAAATCGACGTTTCAGTCCTATTCAAGGACTTTCATCAGGATCATAGAAACATAACATAACAATTCAACCATATATAGGATGCAATAAATGACAATAACTCACCACAGGTGCCATGAAACAACCGGCATCCCGGTCGGGAATGTGCGCATGTGCCGAGTAGCCCCTCCCCCCGGCGTAACGTGTGACGCCGCCGTTGCTATAGTGACGCGGTCAGCGTATACTATATTGAAGCCGGCATCTGAACCGGAACTGTGCAGTGATGCGGAGAGGTTCCGCCCCCAATGTGACATCATTACCATAGTAACGCGGCTGTGAATGAGAAGCTGCAACACATCAATATGGAAACAAGCTTATCGAAAAATGATAACCTAGTTGTGAACATCTAGGCTACTATGGAACATTGACATACCAAATGTGATTAAGCCAAGTGTAAATGTGATCTATGTATATTAATAAAGTGCAAATGGGTCATTAAAAGTGCTATCAAAATTATCTCTTAAAGTGCCATATACGTGCATAATATTTAAAGTGCCACAGTGCAAATGTAATCATGTTGTGACCCACTATAATTAATATAAATGTATATATTAAATAACCCCAATGATTAGAGATTAATGTTAATAAATTAGTCAAAAAAGATATATACATATGGTTATATAAGGCTTTTTTACACGACTTTTTTTCTTATTTTCTCTTTCTTGTTTCTGCTCCTCTGATATTCAACAAATATGTATTTTCAAACAATTGTTACAACAGCACTATTATATTCTACATCAAAGACTGTTGAACACATTTCAAAACAATAACTATTGATGCTTGCAAAACAAAGATGATTAATTATATAATAAGAGGGCGGTCACAGGATAGTCATGAAAAATGCACATAAAAAACCTAAAATACACACAAATATAAAATCATATATAAAAGAACATTAAGGGGCATTCAGGCCAAAAAAGAATGTAGCGACAAAGCTTCATTTAATCCTTTTGGAGACACAGTGTCCAACTCATGGATCCAATAGGCTTCTCTATTAAGTAGCATCCTCCCCCTATCACCCCCTCTTCTAGGGTTAGGGATGTGGTCAATAGCCACAAATTTCAATGTAGCCAATGAGTGCTTTAGTTCAAAGAAGTGTTTTGCAACCGGTTTATCTGTAAAGCCATCCCGATATGCCAGTCTAATAGAAGATCTATGTCCCCTAATTCGTTCGCAGATGGCCGTCTCCGTTTTCCCAATGTAACATAAGCCACACGGACAAGACAGTTTGTATATTACATGTGTCGTCTTGCAAGTAATAGTATATCGAATAGTATATTTTCTATTATTGTGAGGGTGAAAAAAAGTTCTTGCAGGTGTCATGTGGCTACAGGTCACACAGCCAAGGCAGCGAACAGATCCTCTTATTTGTTCCTTCGCTATATTCAAATAGCTTTGGGAGGGATCCGTGTGTACTAGCATATCTTTTAGGTTTCTATTTCTCTTATAACAGATTAATGGCTTTTCTTTAAACACTTTCGGGAGCGTGTCGTCACTCGACACGATCCTCCAATTCTTCCTAATGACCGATGCCACTTGAGAAGTAGACTGGTTGTATACCATAGGGAAAACCAAATTAAGAGGTTTCTTCTTTGTTTCAATGGCGCGTGCATTCAATGCTTCTTGTAGCGCTGTTTCCAACATAAATTCGTCATAACCTCTATGAAGAAATTTATTTTTCATTTCAAGAATCTGGACATCCCTAATTGCTACTTCCGAATTGTTCCTAATTACTCTTAGGAATTGTGCCTTTGGTAGTGAGTTCTTCAGAGCCCTGGGATGTGCGCTCTGGTAGTGAAGGAGTGTGTTCCTATCTGTAGGTTTTGTATAGAGGGAATATTGAAAATGTGTTGCTCCCAATGAAATTTCCAAATCCAAATAATGCACCTTCTCTGTGCTAATATCCGCCGAAAATCTTACTGGGGTTGGTAAAAGATTAAGATCTTGAACCAGTTTGTGGGCTGATTCACACGTTCCACTCCATATGATGAACAGGTCGTCAATAAATCTGTAGTACGCTATTATATTACTTTGGTACTTCTCCAATATATGTTCCTTCTCATACACATACATGTATGCATTAGCATACATCGGCGCCATAGATGCGCCCATTGATGTGCCAGCCACTTGTAGGTACCAATTATTTTCAAAACGAAAGTAATTATTCTGTAAAGTTAGAGAAAGTAATTCCAAAACATATTCTATAGGGGGGCCATGGTAGACAGGAGATTGAATCAGGACTTGCCGCATAGCTTCTACCCCAGCATCATGTGGTATCACTGTATATAGACTATGTACGTCCATTGTTATTAGGACTGGTCTATAATTACCATAAGATAATTCATTGATTTTGGTAATGAGAGTTTGAGAGTCTTTAATACAGGTAGACAGTTCTCCAACTGGACCTTGGAACAAATAATCGAGCCATTTTGCAATAGGCTCTAAAACACCATCAATGGCTGACACTATAGGGCGTCCTGGCGGTGATTTTGGATTTTTATGAATTTTTGGAATCGAATATATGATAGGCGTGCGGGGGCATGCTTTAATAAGAAAATTATGTAATTTGGAATCAATATAGCCCGATCTCAGGCCCATTGATAAAACATCTTCAATTTTATTCTGAATATTGATAGTGGGATCTCCATCTAACAATGTATAGGTGGTTCTGTCTGATAGTTGCACATTCAGGTCTTTAGCATAGTTCATATAGTCCATAATGACGATTCCACCTCCCTTGTCAGCCGAACGGATGACTATTGATGTATCTGTTGCTAATCCCTTTATAATTTTCCTTTGTTGTTTTGTGATATTGTGTTTCACTTTACACTCACGTTGCATAAGGGTTTGGACTTCTTTATTGGTCATGGAGAGAAAAGTCTTAATGGACGCCCTATTAGATATAGGGTCAAATGTGGATTTGGCCCGAAAAACATCTGTATCTGCTGTATTACGTTCCATTGTATTTGAAAAAAATTCTTTCAATCTCATAGTTCGCCCGAACTTATGCAATTCAATCTTCCACTTGAAAACATCAGCCTTAGATGTAGGCACAAATGAAAGGCCTTTACTAAGAAGTTCTATCTCAGTTGTATCAAGGGGTCTTTGAGAAAGGTTAAATATAGGGATTACCTCCTGCGTGGGGGTTTCCCCTGTACAGGTGTTCTTTCCTTTACGGCCTCGCCTCGTTCTTGGTCTACGTCGACCCTGAACCGGCTCCTGGTTATTGTACCTGCTTCGTCTGTGGCTAAAAAAAGTGCTTTAGAAGCTTCCATGATGTTTCTGGTATCTGAATCAGAGGCTGACTCTCCTGAGGTTACGTCCACTGTTGGGACCCTAGGTCGCTGTATCCTTCTGCGTTGTATCCTGGGTCTATTGGCTCTAATGTTACCAGTGAGCCAACCATAGACTCTGTGTTCCAAATAGTCTTGTGTGACTTTCTCAAATTTCTGTTTTTTAAATCTCACTAATTCCATCTTATATTTCAAAACTTCCTCTTTAAGTTTTTGTATGGTCTTTAATCCTTCAGGTGTAGCCAATAATGTTGCGTATTCAGTCTCTAATTCAGTGATTTTTAAGTTAGTATCCATCAGATCTGCCTTCACATCTCTAATAATGATGAGCATTAGGTCAAGTGATGCTCTGTTCAACACTTGCGTCCATTCTCTGCAAACCGTGGCTTTAGATCTTCCTATAGTTGGAACATTTAAAATTCTGAATCCCCTAGGGATACGTTTAACTCTATAGTAATCCGAAAGGAAAAGGCCGTGTAGGTCTAGATCTATTTGTTTCCTACGTAAGCGTAAAAGCTTAAAGTATATATCTTTTGTAGTAAGCTGATATGGAAGTTCTGAGCTAGACTGATGCCATAATATGTCATCCGCTTCTTCTTTGGAGAAATACAATGTCTCTGCCTGTTCTGAATATGCCCCCGCCTGTACTAAAAATTCATCCATAATGAAAAAAGCTTGCTGAATAAATTGTATGAAATTGGCTACTATGGCTTTAAATTGCTGGAATTCTCAACACAGCAATATATAGATACAAATTTTTTTTTTAAATTTTCCAAATATTGGTTGGTGCATAGGTTGGGGTAAAATGAGCCCACACCCCTACATACAAAGAAAAAAGCACTGTACCTTGCACTCAAACTCCATATATCCAAACCGGGTGCACTCCCAGGGCTCCAAATATCCAAATAGCTGAATCAAAGGTTGCACTCACGGATTCTTAAAACATAGCTTTTATTGTGTACTCCTAAAAAAATCGACGTTTCAGTCCTATTCAAGGACTTTCATCAGGATCATAGAAACATAACATAACAATTCAACCATATATAGGATGCAATAAATGACAATAACTCACCACAGGTGCCATGAAACAACCGGCATCCCGGTCGGGAATGTGCGCATGTGCCGAGTAGCCCCTCCCCCCGGCGTAACGTGTGACGCCGCCGTTGCTATAGTGACGCGGTCAGCGTATACTATATTGAAGCCGGCATCTGAACCGGAACTGTGCAGTGATGCGGAGAGGTTCCGCCCCCAATGTGACATCATGTGTGCGCCGCCATCGTTACCATAGTAACGCGGCTGTGAATGAGAAGCTGCAACACATCAATATGGAAACAAGCTTATCGAAAAATGATAACCTAGTTGTGAACATCTAGGCTACTATGGAACATTGACATACCAAATGTGATTAAGCCAAGTGTAAATGTGATCTATGTATATTAATAAAGTGCAAATGGGTCATTAAATGTGCTATCAAAATTATCTCTTAAAGTGCCATATACGTGCATAATATTTAAAGTGCCACAGTGCAAATGTAATCATGTTGTGACCCACTATAATTAATATAAATGTATATATTAAATAACCCCAATGATTAGAGATTAATGTTAATAAATTAGTCAAAAAAGATATATACATATGGTTATATAAGGCTTTTTTACACGACTTTTTTTCTTATTTTCTCTTTCTTGTTTCTGCTCCTCTGATATTCAACAAATATGTATTTTCAAACAATTGTTACAACAGCACTATTATATTCTACATCAAAGACTGTTGAACACATTTCAAAACAATAACTATTGATGCTTGCAAAACAAAGATGATTAATTATATAATAAGAGGGCGGTCACAGGATAGTCATGAAAAATGCACATAAAAAACCTAAAATACACACAAATATAAAATCATATATAAAAGAACATTAAGGGGCATTCAGGCCAAAAAAGAATGTAGCGACAAAGCTTCATTTAATCCTTTTGGAGACACAGTGTCCAACTCATGGATCCAATAGGCTTCTCTATTAAGTAGCATCCTCCACCTATCACCCCCTCTTCTAGGGTTAGGGATGTGGTCAATAGCCACAAATTTCAATGTAGCCAATGAGTGCTTTAGTTCAAAGAAGTGTTTTGCAACCGGTTTATCTGTAAAGCCATCCCGATATGCCAGTCTAATAGAAGATCTATGTCCCCTAATTCGTTCGCAGATGGCCGTCTCCGTTTTCCCAATGTAACATAAGCCACAAGGACAAGACAGTTTGTATATTACATGTGTCGTCTTGCAAGTAATAGTATATCGAATAGTATATTTTCTATTATTGTGAGGGTGAAAAAAAGTTCTTGCAGGTGTCATGTGGCTACAGGTCACACAGCCAAGGCAGCGAACAGATCCTCTTATTTGTTCCTTCGCTATATTCAAATAGCTTTGGGAGGGATCCGTGTGTACTAGCATATCTTTTAGGTTTCTATTTCTCTTATAACAGATTAATGGCTTTTCTTTAAACACTTTCGGGAGCGTGTCGTCACTCGACACGATCCTCCAATTCTTCCTAATGACCGATGCCACTTGAGAAGTAGACTGGTATATATAATATATATACACATCTTATATATGTGTAACGTCAAACATAGTGTATTTTAATGTTAATATAAGTACATATATTAGTATTAAAATAAACTTAGAACAACATTACATATATATGATGTATATATTATATATATATATAATACATCTATATAGATTTTATATTTATATATACATGTATAATTACAATGATAAATAAATAAAATGAATAAATCAAAAATTAAATTTAAAAAAAAAAAAAAATTATATATACATATGTAAATTCATTCTAACTGTATTTTGTTATTAATATATATATATATATATACATATATATATATATATATATATATATATGTAACAAAATACACTTAGAATGACATTCTATATCTATCTATATATAAAATACAAATAACCGCAAATATATATATATATATATATATATATATATATATATATATACAGATAAATATATATAATTACATAAATAACTACATAAGTGTACACGTAGACTTTAAATACAAATATATGTATATATATTAAAATTCTACGTGTAAATTTAACTAATATTTTAACATAATTATGTAATTTAATTTGTTAAAATTTGATTGACATGCCTGACAACCCAGGCAAAAAGTGCAGAGAATTTGAATTGCAAGCACGATATTTAACCCTGTAACTTTCCAAGACACCATAAAACCTGAACATGGGGGTTACTGTTTTATTTCGGGAGATTTCACTAAACACAAATATTAGTGTTTCAAAATGGTAACTGTATTAAAACAATGATATTTTTAGTAAAAGTGATTTTTTTTGTTGCATTTTTCACACACGAATGACACTTTTACTGATGATATTATTGTTGTAATACAAGTTACCATTTTGAAACACTAATATTTGTGTTCAGCGAAGTCTCCTGAGTAAAGCAGTACCCCCCATGTACAGGTTTTATGGTGTTTTGGAAAGTTAGAGAGTCAAATATAAGGCTTGCATTTCATTTTTTTCACATTGAAATTTGCCAGATTGATTATGTTGCCTTTTGAGACTGTATGGTAGCCCAGGAATAAGAATTACCCCCATGATGGCATACCATTTGCAAAAGAAGACAACCCAAGGTATTGCAAACAGGGTATGTCCAGTCATTTTTAGTAGCCACTTAGTCACAAACACTGGCCAAATATTAGTTTTTTGCTTTTTTTTCACACAAAAACAAATATGAACGCTAACTTTGGCCAGTGTTAAAGTGTGACTAAGTGGCTACTACAAAAGACTGGACATACCCCACTTGCAATACCTTGGGTAGTTTACTTTTGCAAATGGTATTCCATTATGGGGGTAAATCTCATTCCTGGGCTACCACACGGTTTCAAAGGTAACATTACTAATCTGTCAAATTTCAATGTGAAAAAACTGAAAAATGGAATGTGCTATATTTGACCCTTTAACTTTCCAAAACACCGTAAAAACTGTTAATGAGGGCTACTGTTGTACTCGTGAGACTTTGCTGAATCCAAATATGTGTTTTTTTGCAGTAAAAGTTAACAGTATTATGACATTTACAGCTAAAATGTGAGGTGGAACTACAACTTTTTAAAAATAATTTACATTTATCAATTTTTTTTTATTTTATTCATAATAAATTATGTTTCATATATTAATATTTGATATGAAATGGAAGCCCTGTTTCTCCTGCACAAAATGATATATAATAAGTGTGGGTGTCTATAATAGGAAAGAGGTGAATTACAGTTGAACAGACATATAACGCAAATTCCAGTTTTTGTTTACATTTTGTTTTGATCAGAACATGTACTATTAACTCTGTCCTGAAGGGGTTAATGTTACATTGCTGCATAGTAACACCTCTTGTACCAGTCACTCAGACAGCCCCTAGATGTGCTTCCTAGTCCACTGCTGCATGTGTTGAACATTCCCCATAAAGATGCATTGATTCTATGAGGAGTTGCTTATTGGCACAGCTCAATGTTTTACTATGCATGTGCAATAGCCTCCCAATGTTTTCCTATGGGATAGCATTGGATAGGTTGAGATCATCAAGTCTGTAAAAAAGGTGAGTAAAAACACCTTTCAAACCGATGCTATGGGGGCCAATGACCTGAATAGTGGATTTAACTCTATAGTGTCAGAAATACATGTATGTGTTCCTGATACTTTAGTGTTCATTTAACTATGATGTTGCCTAAGTAAAGGTTCTGATTTTTTATCCCTGAGGAGGAATCTACTCTACTCAGGGCTACTCTAGGAGTGTTTCTACTTAACTGAAAACTGGAAGAGTAGCTTAATTAGAGAATATTTACATTTCAGAATGTCTTCCTGACCCTATAGTGTTAAAACCACCATCTAGAATCCCTGCCTCCCCCTTGCCTCCCTAAATATAGTAAAATATTACTAGTATGTAAGTCTGCAACTGCTGGCTTTGCCCCTGTCTTCTGCTGACCTGCTTGTTGTCTGCTGACATCATCAGAAGGGGTGGTCTAAAGCCAATCACAGTGCTTTCTCATAGGATTGGTTGAGACTGTCAAGGAGGCATATCATGGGCAAACCTGCACAAATTAAACATAGCCCTGGCCAATCAGCATCTCCTCATAGAGATGAATTGAATCAATGAATCTCTTTGAGGGAAAATTCAGTGTCTGCATGCAGAGGGTGGAGACACTGAATGGCAGTGCTGCTTACTGTGCAGCACTGTCCCAGAAAGCACATCTAGCAACCATCTGAGGAGTGGCCAGTAGAGTTATCACTAAGCTGTAATGTGAAAAGACAGTGTTTTTTCAGCAAAAAGCGAAAGGGAATGATTATACTCACTAGGACAAATGCAATACGCTGTAGTTGTTCTGGTCACTATAGTTTCCCTTTAATATTTAAAATTCCCTCCTCAGTTATAATGCCTTCCTAATTGAATAATTCTTAATAATTATTATTTATTAAACTGTGATTTTTTTTTTGGTTTAACATTTGTAATTTAATATTTGTATTCAAATATATTCCACTTGTTCAGCTCAGCTATTTTGGACTAAAATGAAAAATTCTTTGGACAATTCCCAGAAAGTCCCATTTAGTAATAGTATAATGATTTCACATTTAATAAAGGATTTTTTTTATAATTTATTAATTTAACATTGTTGTCCTCTTTTCCAGGCAATGTTTGGCAGCATGTTTCAAGCAGAAATCCAGACAGCTCTCTAAGGATCACTTAATGAGAACTGTTCTGCACAGCGGCAGATCCCCCTTTCCCTCTTACGTTACCTGCAGAGCAGATTCTTGCAGGCTTCATTATAACAATTACCTGGTGATAAATGCAACCCTGAGCTTCCATCTTATCCATGCAAAACGCGAGGGAGACTCTTGTTCCAGCTGCGTTTAAGCAAACAGCAGAACAAACTAACTCAGGTGACATGAATAGGATTCATGCTCAAACATTATCAGCTGCTAACAAAGAATTGAGGTTGGACCTTAATAATATTAACGAAACCCAGTACATCCTTTTGTCTTCTCTGATCTTCTTTTGGCTAAAGTTGACTTTCTATTTGGACTGTTGGTCACTCATTAGAAACCTTTCAATCCTTGGAATAAAAAAAAAAAAAGAAAAGCAATTTAAAAAAAATCACTCTATGCAATTATAGTATGTCCTATGAAGAAACTGTGGTTTTTGTTTTTTCACATCACTCCGCGCATGAATGGATTTAAATCTCTTGATGGATCTCTCCGCTCCTTGAAGTTTTCTACAATTATCAGTGTCCATTGACCTGAATAAGAACGTGCAAGATATAATCTAAAACATATGAAATAACCTAGTACTCCTGGGTGCAGTAAGGCTTCATATAAACCTTTAATGGTTCTGCTTTTACTTTAAAAATGTACAGCCTCTCTTTTTATGAAACTTATGAATATCATATAATTGACAAGGCTTTTGCCTTCATTCTGCTGGAAGAATTAGCAGCAGACACCCCTGTATTACTAAGGGTGTATAAAAATAAATTGCAGCTATTAAGGTATACTAACCACTCCAGAAGCAGAACTGTGGCAACTAACACTGTATGCTGCAGTTGAAATATGGGGTGCAGAGTGTTTATAATGTATATATAGATAAAGAAATTAGACACATTATTTATTTCATCTCCTTTATGATCTATCTGTATTTTCAATGCTATGTTGCATGCAGGTAAAAAAAAATCTTGCATTAAATTGGTCACTAAAGAGTGACACCTTTTATTGACTAAATTGTGTTTATTTGTTGCTATTGAAGTGAACTTTTAAAGTGTCAACATTAGCCCTTTTAGGCTGTGTCAAGGCTGGCTAGAAAGTATGAAGTTTTGTCACAAATTATTAGAAGTGCAATGTATCGCAACACTCACTACATTTTCTAATATGTCCGTTTAATTCCAGTGTAGCATCTAACATGTCCTTATGTCCTCTTACTATAATTCTCATGACCGGTGTATCGTCGCCATATGGGCACCCGGAACCTTGGACAAACCCCCCACTTACCTACCCCAATAAAACACGGACACTAGGGTATATGGGTAAAATTGTTCACAGCTTTATTTAAATATATAAATAATAATAACTTAACATAGAAACTTTTGGGTCATTGCCCTATGCCCCGCCCTTACTTAAGTATCCTTCCGTTAGGTATAAAAGGCAATGACCCCACTATAAATAATATATATATATATATATATATATATATATCCACATAGCAAAGGTGACCAGCACTCACGGATTCATTATTAAGTTAAAACATCCAAAGTTTAATGAAAAATAAAAAAGATTGTTGACAACTCAACGTTTCAGTCTTCCTCTGGGACTTTCATCAGGAATCCCAGAGGAGGACTGAAACGTTGAGTTGTCAACAATCTTTTTTATTTTTCATTAAACTTTGGATGTTTTAACTTAATAATGAATCCGTGAGTGCTGGTCACATTTGCTATGTGGATATCTAGTTTTTCTCTAGGACTGCAAGCACCCGGTATGTAGTCTTTGAGTCTGAGTGCGTGGATTTTGTGTATATATATATATATATATATAACATTATACCAACATAACATCACTTAAAGTGCAAACCATTTATTATAATTTAACCATGGTAGGGGTATACCCGGACACCCCTAGCCCACCAGGTTCTAAGCCACCAACAGGACTCGAAACCTACCAAACATACCAATAACCATTAACATAACCTTCCTACTGGGAAGCCTATTTCCTCTCCTAGAGCTCCCTATCCCGCTGCTGTGACAAAATGGGAACCCACTATGGCCAAAAACCCAGGGAGCAAGGCTGGGAAAAACTCAGCCAGGTAGGCAAGTTAAACGTGATTTTTCCAAAATGTCTGCCTACTTATATAGCCCAGTCCCTTAAACCTCCATTAACCAATCCCACTAGCTTCCTCCTATGCCTGCCTCCTAACCCCTGTCAAGGCCCTATTCCACTAAGCTGTGCTTTTGCTGCATGGCGCTACTGTAGGGTCATATTTTGTACTTATGTAACTCTTACAATTGCCCCTTTTGCAGATCATAAAACTCACAGAATCTTCTTAATTAGTTCAGAGGGTTGGTTTTTTTTGTAATGAAATTAAAGCAGGTGATATCTTGAAAAAATTTAACCTGGTTACAGAAGCGGAATATAGATTAGATACTCATGGGAGATTTTATTCATGGATGTATAGCGTTTCTCATCTAAATACATACACACTAACCTTTTATAGACCTGGTTACATTCTACATCCTGTATGCATGACCCTATGTAGCTATCACTAGAAGAAAGGTGGGGTGATGGGGTAGGCTAGACATGTGATTGCTAGTTTCTTCAACATTAGCAGGAACATTACAATTGTATTTCAAATCAGCAACCTTGAATAAAGGAGATAAGAAGAGATTTCAGACAGAATAAACTGAAATATTGAACCATTGCATTGCAACACAGCAACATATTCTATGCCATTATCATCCTTCATCAGCCCCCATGTAAGCTCTCAGAATAAGTACCATTTCCGCCAGTTATCTTAAATGGACACTTAAGTCACCAGAAACATTAACGTTTAATGTACTACTTATCAGGCATTTAACCTGTCATTTCTCCTTATGTCCATCTCTGGCTGTCAGTTGGACTGACATTAGAAGGACTTCCTGGACGAGGTCCTGCAATCTTTGCTATATATAGAGATGGCAAAGGATCCCCATAGAGATGCATTAGGCATCTCTATGAGGAGATGCTAACTAATGCAGTGTGGTAATTTGCTGCACATAAGTACTAGCATCCCAACACTTCCCTATGGGGAAACATTGGATTGGCTGAGATAATCAAAACTGAGCCAGAGAGGTGGGATGACAGCATGGATTCCATCAAGCTGGGAGAAATAAGTTAAGTTACACTTTGTTTTTTTTCTCCACATGGGTGGAAGTTGGTTAGTAATATAAACAATTAAATTATCTACACTAAAATGAATGAAAGGGGTCAAACATTACTGGGAGATGGGTTGATTTATCAGAAAAATAATTTAGCATGGGCTTTAATTGGACAAGGAATCAAGATCATGACTCTCCTTTCCTTGACTTGTGGACTGCAAAGTGACACTGACACCCTAATTAAAAAAATATTGGGTAAAATAAAATATGCAGTTAGAGAAGTGGGTATGGTTTATTTGAAACATAAGTGTGCAGTTGGCTGGGGCTGTGAGAGTTGAAGAGAAACTTAAGTGATTAGTGGGAAGGGTGGGAATTTAGAATAACAGCATCTACTGGGAATAGTGATTGGGAAAGTGTAAGGTTGTGGAAGTAAGAGGTAGGAATGGGACCATTAGTCTGGAATAAATGTTTAGTAGGAATACCCAATCATAAACAGCAAAATAATTGGAAATAAAACAAAAATAAAAAATATGTAGTAACAAAAAACTACCAGTAGGTGTCACCAGAGGTTAGGAAAAAATATATCGAAATTTTGTCTTTCTATGTCTATTAATAAAACTTAACTTTTAATATGTTAATGCACAAAATAAAACAAGTGTGACAATCAATATTAAAAATAGGGTCAGTAGTCACAAATCTGTCTGTAAGATACCAGTACTGTTGTGGTTTAAATTCAGCAGACAGCAATGTTTTCTCTCAGGTCTGAAGACAAGGAATGGACACAGCAGAAATACGAGCTCGGAGGGCAGTACTCATTCACACAAGTGTATGGCAGAATACTACACCTAATTTTAATGGGGAGAACACAGATCTTATAACAAAATTCTGTACACATCCAAAAGGGGTTGTCTTCACATAATACAGTCATGTCCTGTCAATTGCATATTCAAAGAACTTAAAGCACATTTGGCATTAGCTGGTCAAAAGGTGTAACTTGATTAAACAAACACTTCCCAACAAGGTGTTAACAGGATATGCAGTGCAGGGGGGGAAACAAGAAGAAGATACAAATCAGGATCAAAGGCCAGCTGTTATAGAGCATCCTGACATTACTCAATCAACTGTGTAGTGTGACACAGGAAAGGTGCTCATTAATCCATATCAAGTACAGATCCTATTTACAAAATTGAGCCTCAGGACATCTAATTGGTAATTGCCGAGATCTGCACTGACAGAATACTGATATATATTTTTTCCTAACCTCTGATGACACTTACTGGTAGTTTTTTTGTTACTACATATTTTTTATTTTTGTTTTATTTCCAATTCTTTTGCTGTTTCAGATATATATATATATATTAGGGGTTACCCCCCCATTTTCTCCTACTACCACTAGATTGTTCACCCTCTAATTAAGGCTCGATTAAAGCTTTTGTTCTAGGAATACCTAATGGTTAATAGGAGTAACAGAAATCGTAGGGAAGATGTTTTAGTGACATACCTGACTCCCCAAGTACTACTTCTCAACCTGATCTGAAACTTAAATGATTATTAAGAAAAGTGAGAATTTAAAGTGAATATCAAACTTAAAAGTACACTATAGTCACCAAAACATCTTTAGCTTAATTAATCAGATCTGGTGTATAGATCATGCCCCTGCAGTCTCACTGCTCAATTCTCTACCATTTTAGAATTAAATCACTTTGTTCATTGCAGCCCTAGTCACACCTCCCTGCATGTGACTTGTACAGCCTTCCTAAACAATTCCTGTAATGTGAGATCTAATGTTTATACTTATTTTAATTGCAAATTATGTTTAGTATAGAATTACTTATCACCTGCTTAGTTTATAGCTTGCTAGACCTTGCTGAAGTCTTCTGTGTGTGATTAAAGTTCAATTTACAGAGCAGGAGATAAAATCGTCTGAAGTTCTCTAGTTAAGATTTAAACCATTTTTTGTGCAGGTTGTGTCAGTGACAGCCAGGGGAGGTGTGGCTATGGCTGCATGGACAGAAAAAAAAGTGATTTAACTTCAAAATAGCAGAGAATTGAGCAGTGTGACTTACAGACATGATCTATACACAGAAATGCCGCATATGCATGCTCTGAACCCGCGTGGGGGAAAAGTTAAATAAAAACTGAGCTAAATGGGTAGGTAGGAAGTGGGTATGGGCAAGGGGAAGCTCAATATGTCTATTGCCAACTTGCTCTGTGGGCTGACGCCGGACTAATTATATGCATATTATTGACATCAGGCAGTCCAGAACAAAGTTCTGGGCTGCCAAATACATGTGTGCTGTCGATGTAGCTAGCCCACGGTAAGCAAGTGCCAATATCTCAGTATGTGCAGTGTTTCAAGCAGAAATGCTGCACATATTGACTCCTACGATCATGACCACTTCAAAAAGCAGAAGTAGTTATGGTGGTTGATTTAACCCTTTATCCAAGAACACAATTTTTCACCTAAACCAACTGTTTCAGCTTTAATAGAAAACTTTTGTGTGGAACTGTATGAAATGTCTTAGCAAAATCCAAGTAGATCACATCCACTGAAAAAACCCAATCTACAGGGAGTGCAGAATTATTAGGCAAGTTGTATTTTTGAGGATTAATTTTATTATTGAACAACAACCATGTTCTCAATGAACCCAAAAAACTCATTAATATCAAAGCTGAATATTTTTGGAAGTAGTTTTTAGTTTGTTTTTAGTTTTAGCTATGTTAGGGGGATATCTGTGTGTGCAGGTGACTATTACTGTGCATAATTATTAGGCAGCTTAACAAAAAACAAATATATACCCATTTCAATTATTTATTATTACCAGTGAAACCAATATAACATCTCAACATTCACAAATATACATTTCTGACATTCAAAAACAAAACAAAAACAAATCAGTGACCAATATAGCCACCTTTCTTTGCAAGGACACTCAAAAGCCTGCCATCCATGGATTCTGTCAGTGTTTTGATCTGTTCACCATCAACATTGCGTGCAGCAGCAACCACAGCCTCCCAGACACTGTTCAGAGAGGTGTACTGTTTTCCCTCCTTGTAAATCTCACATTTGATGATGGACCACAGGTTCTCAATGGGGTTCAGATCAGGTGAACAAGGAGGCCATGTCATTAGATTTTCTTCTTTTATACCCTTTCTTGCCAGCCACGCTGTGGAGTACTTGGACGCGTGTGATGGAGCATTGTCCTGCATGAAAATCATGTTTTTCTTGAAGAATGCAGACTTCTTCCTGTACCACTGCTTGAAGAAGGTTGTCTTCCAGGAACTGGCAGTAGGACTGGGAGTTGAGCTTGACTCCATCCTCAACCCGAAAAGGCCCCACAAGCTCATCTTTGATGATACCAGCCCAAACCAGTACTCCACCTCCACCTTGCTGGTGTCTGAGTCGGACTGGAGCTCTCTGCCCTTTACCAATCCAGCCACGGGCCCATCCATCTGGCCCATCAAGACTCACTCTCATTTCATCAGTCCATAAAACCTTAGAAAAATCAGTCTTGAGATATTTCTTGGCCCAGTCTTGACGTTTCAGCTTGTGTGTCTTGTTCAGTGGTGGTCGTCTTTCAGCCTTTCTTACCTTGGCCATGTCTCTGAGTATTGCACACCTTGTGCTTTTGGGCACTGCAGTGATGTTGCAGCTCTGAAATATGGCCAAACTGGTGGCAAGTGGCATCGTGGCAGCTGCACGCTTGACTTTTCTCAGTTCATGGGCAGTTATTTTGCGCCTTGGTTTTTCCACACGCTTCTTGCGACCCTGTTGACTATTTTGAATGAAACGCTTGATTGTTCGATGATCACGCTTCAGAAGCTTTGCAATTTTAAGAGTGCTGCATCCCTCTGCAAGATATCTCACTATTTTTTGACTTTTCTGAGCCTGTCAAGTCCTTCTTTTGACCCATTTTGCCAAAGGAAAGGAAGTTGCCTAATAATTATGCACACCTGATATAGGGTGTTGATGTCATTAGACCACACCCCTTCTCATTACAGAGATGCACATCACCTAATATGCTTAATTGGTAGTAGGCTTTTGAGCCTATACAGCTTGGAGTAAGACAACATGCATAAAGAGGATGATGTGGTCAAAATACTCATTTGCCTAATAATTCTGCACTCCCTGTATATTCCTTTTTTCTTTTGTCAATCTTCATTTTTTGCTGTGCACAGATGTACAAAACACGTTTGTGATGCCACGACAACAATAACAACCTTCAGTATCAGACATAGTATAACATTTGCAATCCATTCACAATAAGTGCACAATTTTGTGTAGTTAATGAAACAGGCTAGGCAGATGTGTCGAAAATGTGGGATTACTCAAACATTGTCATGCCAAACAGAAAGTAAAACAAAATAGCACTCACTAAACAACATAAGTGGGAACATGAATGTAGTAGCAGTACACCCTGAAAAGCATAAGGGAGAGCACATCTGCGTCACAAAGCAAACTCTGCCACACCACCTATAGTACCATCTCAACTAATTCTTATCCTGCAGCGTGGCAACTGGCCTCCTGTGAGAGCGTCCCAATCGGTGTGATCTGGGTTTTCTATGTTTCTATGGTGGGTCAAGCTGCAGTATTCTCCTGAGCCGCCACAAGAACTCACAAACAACGCAGCAATGCCAAGTCTTCAACTTCCTCTCCAACACCCCGATCTCCAGAAATCCCAGGTACAGAGACTACTGCTATTGCAGGTTTTGCTGCCATCCTCGACTGGGGGAGATAGACCGAGAACGCATTTAGTGTGGTACCAGGTCCCACATTAGATGCATTTCCACAAGAACGAATCAGTGTAGTGTTGCACCATCTCTATTTGCTTCCATGCCTCGACTTTCTCGCCGCTATAGAGGACATAGACTTTATAAAGATGAGGTTGAGTTTGGAATGCCGAGTTGGCATGGGTGTCATCTGTGAGTCTCCCACATCTGCAGTTGCCATCTTGGAAACCGAGTGGGCCCTTCAATTATGTTAGTGGCTAACTGTTTAAATTGACCAGGATATCCCCGATGGTTTTAAATGGGGGGTAGCAGTATGCCTTGCTTTTACAGCCAACAAGAAAGCAGTGAGAGCGACCGCCTCTCATTAGTTTTGTCACCCACGGGCAGCAAAATCTTGTCCTGGGAGAGGTATCCCCACATGCACCTCGATCTCCTCTACCCCAATAATGCACAATTGCAAAGAAATAAGCATACTGACGACGATTATCTCAATGCCAAGAGCAAGAGCTCACTCAGCACATGTCTGGCAAGCTTGGCAGTCAGGTTCCGCCCCCAACCTATATTTCTACTAACGGTTTCATAGAACTCAATTAAGTTAGTTTGAAATGAACTGTGTTTTATACAACCATGTTTATTTCTGTTAATTATACTGATGTTCAAAAGGATTTCTTGAATATTATCCCTTAACAGCCTTTTAAATAATTTCCAAACCACAGATGTTAAGCTCACATGTCTGCAGTTTCCGGGTTGAGATTTTCAACCCTTTTTAAATATAGGCACCATGTCGGTTTTTCTCTAATCCTCTGCTTCAATTCTTGAAAGAAAAGAATCCTGAAAGATTAAAACAAGTGATATGGATACTTCTATACTAAGCTCCCGAAGCAATAATAGGTGAATTCCATCTGATCCTGTTGCTTTGTTCACTTTAACTTTGTTTAATTGCTGTAGAACTTTATATTTTGTTAACCAATCACCAGTTTGCTGTAAGACTTTTGTAACAGGGTTTGCAAACCCACAGACATAGATTCGTCTTCCCTATACAATAAAGAAAAAAAATTAGAATTTCCTGATCCTCTTTGATTAACAAACTCATTTCAGATTCCATTTTGGAGTTAATTTGCTTGAAAAAACATTTTTGGATTGGGTTTGCTTGCTTTGGCTATGCACTTTTCATTTTCAAGTTTAGCACATCGAATTGCCCTTTTGTAAGCCCTATTTGACATTTGTTTAAAGACCTTTCATTTATCCTTTGTGATTATGCCAGTGAATACTTCTTATGTGCTTTTCCCAGTGAATACTTCCTGCCATTTGTTTATTAAGATGCCCTTATCCGATTAAAATTAGCCTTTTTTTTTTATTACCACTGATGTCCACCATGTCAGAACACCTATCTAAATTTTAAGTGATAGACCAAACGGGCCATGTCAACTTTAGATGGAGAAATAAATTAATTAAAATTAAAGACAGTTTTGTATGTTTAATTAGTTTTGGTTGTTAGGGATCTCAAGGAAAGTCTTGAGTAGCCTCACCAGATTATATACTATTGTGAAATGCGATTTGTTTTTGCCTTGTCCCCTTACTGGAGAATTATGTCCACTAATCACTTACATCTGGAGTGGTTCTTCTGAGACAACAGTAAACAATAAAATGTTTCATAATAATGTTTGAAGGATTTTATGAGGATTAAAGTGCCTCCATGGAAATGACACCTTGTATGACAGGTTATACAAATTTAGGGCACCTAATGAAACACCTGTCGGAAAAACACGAAGATGAGTCTTGCTGCAGTATTCATTATGGACTGTAGCAGGCTGAGCTACGTAAAACCAACGAGAAGCAAATTCCAATACTTGAAGTAGGAAACTATAGTGGCATGGATGGATAAAGGCACAACATTTGCATTGCACCATGGTGAAGTGCTGACAAACACAGACAAAAAATAAACATGTGCATACTACCCACACTTCATGATGAAAGTTTAGTGGCAGTTAAAACAAACAAGGGGGAATAAGTTCTAAATCTAGAACTAAAAATACTGTGTCTAGTTGTCAGGATTCCCCCATATTATTTTTTTCTCTCTGATCGGCATTTACCCCTATGACCGGGTTCTCGCTGAATCAACTCCGCCCATGCATGTGACGTCACATGCTTCCCTGTCAAAAGGAAGCTGCGGCTGCATTCACATTGCTCAATTAATTTGTTACCTACTTGTTGCTAATTGCCGATGGAGATCCTTCTATTGATCACCCGTGTAGCGAACCTCTCTTACTTGATCCTGACTATGCTGACTTCTCCTCTCCCAGACTCAGAACAGACTTAACTACGATTTCCACAAATCATCAATATACTACAGGGAACCATAATCCTCACTATTCTGGAAAGGACTTTCATGCTCAACATCCATGGAAAGCAAGCTAAGTTCTCCAGTTACTGGGATTACCAATTGGTTCATGCCTTAAGTTATTTGGAAAAAGGGAATTCATTTGTCTGCCCTCTGGGATACAGTTACTTCTAAATTGTTCTATTGAAAGTAACCATTTCAGCTGATTGCTTTTTCATAATTATTTAATGTATTATTGTTGGAGTCTAAAAGGACTATAACTACTATCCAAATCAGGATCTTCTTTATTTTATGCATATCACCATTGAAACCTAAAGGACGCTGTCACATTCCTCAAACAGGAATTGCCTTTCTGCTATACATTATTTGAAGTCTAATGGACTGTATTATATATTCCTAATCAAGGAGTTACTTTATTCAATTGTTGCTACTGAATGCTACTAAGCAAGATTACCATTGCTAGATGGGATATTATTTTCAGTTTATATTGCTGCAGAAGATTGCAAAAAGTGAAAATACCTTATTCCAATAAATCAAACTTTCTTAAAATGACAGTATCAAATGTATTCTTCCACCTGAAGTTGAGTTCCAAATAAAAGTTTTC
>OW240912.1:132719784-132825841 GCA_933207985.1 Pelobates cultripes
GCTTGACAATTGGATAACTAACGGCCCAAATCCGAGGGTCTATGAAGACCTTTACGACTCTCTTATTAAACCAAAAATCCTTGAAAACCGGGACAGATGATTGTTCATATTAACTCTTTGCATGAATGTATACATAGTCTGGTCTATTTCTTATACTCGGAGATGTGATTTTGTAATAATATTACAAGCAACGTAGACCATAGACAGCTCCTTTCCCTTGAGCAACCTAAATGGTGTCTAGATACTGAAACGCTTGTACCACATGTGATCTATGTACAACCCTCTCTGATGTCTGATGCCTTACATTCTGGGTTTTTTGTTTTTTTCTTACGCAACTCCTGTATCTTTACAGTGCTAAGATGTATATCCTCCGATATGTCTCCCGTGTTTTCTGAGACAAAAAAAAAAAAAAAGGAATTATTTAATTCAGCTTCTACCTATTATATCTTGCTTCTTTGTTTTAGCCATCACTCATGACATCTGATGGGCAAAAGGCAACTTATTAAATACACTCTTGTAAACATTTTAGCATTAGATTGCATGTCTGCTCCCACGTATTACAATGACCTGTTTATTGAAGAGACCACTTATAGTAATCACAATTATGGCAAACAGGGTTCAAAATATGTATACATTCATGCAAAGAGTTAATGTGAACAATTTGCACTCGTCCCAATGCATGAACCCTCCATACTGTGGCAAGTAACTTTTAAAGTCTGGCTAGCTTCACCAGATTTGACATTTTTAGTTCTGTGGACAAGGTTTCAAATATATTTGACATCCCTAAAAGTTGATAAACTTTTCAAATAAATAGTCACCATTAAAGTCTATGTGAAGTTTTGAAGATAAATCATTTGAAAAGTTTAAACAAAAATATGAAATCATTTGAAAATCCTATCTAGAAATATTAAATCCATTAGTTATGAGATTTCAAGCACTTGTTATGAGATTTCAAGCACTTTATTTACAATATAATGTATTCACATTTGGTGAATGGAAAACATTTGCACATTTTTACTTTCTTTTAGAACTGTTATGCCGAGCAATTTCTGTTCATTTTATGCACTTAGTTACCAATTATTTATCCAATTTAAACATATCTACATTTTTAAATTGTGACTATTTTTTGTATGTCTTTTATATACTGATACTGATCTGATGCATTTCCAGCTCAATACTTGGTCATGGGCTTCTGTTATATCATGACTTGTACTTTAATATCTAACCACTATTATCCTTTTTCTTTGCACTCAATGCAATATAGAGCTGGTTTGCAATTTGTTTCCAGGGCTGCTTGTTATTCGCAGTTTAGCCATGCTTCCTAGGCTGGTTGGCTCCTGCCTGGAAGTCTATGCACAAATCCTCTTCAGGTGCAACTAACAAATTAAATTTATCTTACTCTCCACAGGTGGATCCCAGATGGTTCCAATATTTTGGTGAAGAATGTCAGGAATTTAATTTATGTGTTGTGACTGAATAGAGCTTGTGCACAATCCTGCTGGTGGTAGGAGTGATTAGCGTGTTGCAGGGAGGAATATACTGACTGGGCCGGAGTCACCATGACGGCTCACTGGAGGAATCCCGTAGGAACCCTGCTGGGGGTGTTCGTAGTTGGGGTGGCAGTGTTAGTGGCGTTGCTGCTAATCAGGACGTACACCTTGGCAGAAACCAAAAGAGTCTGGCTGGACAAAGGGGCTCTGGAAGCCGAGCTGACCCAGGAAGAGAGAGAACAACTCCTAGAGGCACTGAAAGGTGAGTGACTGACTGCTGTGAGTTTCGAGGCCCAGCATGCTCATCAAACCTGATGCTTGTAAAATAGGGTGGTTGGAACCCCATTGTTTCAATTGAAATAGCAGGATCATAGTACTTACCTGATTTTAGAAGAAACTTCTTATTTGTTCTTAATTATTATTTTTTTTAGAAAGAAAAAAATAAGCTTCAAATGCTCTGAATCTTTTTATCTGTATATTGTCAATATTTTCATTGACCGTTCTGGGATTATATCAGTGTTGCAGTAACTTTATTTTTATCAGCAAATCTTTACAGACAATATATTATGTATGATGCCAGCAATCTTTTGGTGCTTCCTCTAGCTAAGTAGTTTGGGACTGGCAGCCTTGTGTTCCATGTAAAAGCATCACACGTGCCATATGTTGACTACCCTTGCACTAAACAATTTAAGGGTTACGCAAACCCCCATTACTGGTAGACGTATGTATGTGCAGTGTTTCACTGGCAACAGGCGTGATCTTCTCCATTGCAGATAGAGTGCAGTGTAAACCTGCTGGGGTCATGTTCTAAAATTCTATCCCTCACAAGCATTGTCCACAAAGATCCTGAGGTTTAGAACTGGATTCTGTTGGGTTGTGATGGCATGGGGGCTTTCATAGAGTAAAAGAAAATTAAAGGCAAAGGTATCTGAAGAAGGGTCAGGCAGGAATCAGATTCAGATGGTCCAGAGATCAGGAGAGACAGCAATCAGTGGAATCGGCAAGGCAAGCAAAGTCAGAAACCATCCCATGAAACACAGGGAGGCAAGCACTAGAAGTGCTGAGACAAGCAACAAAACAACCAAGCACTTACTAAAAGGTGTGCAATGATTATAAAGGGGTGGCTCACATAACCTGTCTCAACTGTAGGAGGTTGTCTGAGGTCAATATGGGACTCAGCGCCATCTTGGATACATCATCATCCTTGCTCCATCACCAGCCATGCCTCCTCCAAATTCTGACCCGCAGCAGCCACAGTCACTTTGACTACAGCAGGCCGACCTCCAGCCCATTGAGGATGCCCTATAGCGGGTTAGTACCGGTGGAAAGAGGAAGATAACACTTCATTGCAGACATAGGTTGTGGTATGCATTTTTTTTTTTTTTTGACATAACTCTTTCTGTTGTCCTCCCCTCACCAGCTATCAGGGCCGCCATCAGGGGGTGACAACCATAACAGTTGTCACGGGCCTGGGTGGCCCACACACTTAGGGCCACCCGATGGGCCCTATATCTTCAGGGGCCCGGTCAGCGCTGTGGCCGTAGTATAGCGCGACCGGGCCCCTTTAAAAAAAGTGGTCACTTCCTCCCAGCTCACTCCGCACGAGAGGAGCGCGCGCCAGTGAAGAGGGAGAGCCAGGCAGTGAAGAGGGAGCCACGCCGACTCCCATCATCCCCAGCCACCCTCCTGCAAAGAAAACGTAAGAGACAGGAGGGTGGCTGGAAAATGAGCTGTGTGTGTGTGTGTGTGTATGTATGTCTGTATGTATGTCTATGTATGTCTGTCTGTATGCATGCGTGTATGTGTGTATGTATATATGTATATATGTATATATGTCTGTCTGTATGTCTGTATGCATGTATGTATGTCTGCATGTATGTCTGTCTGTCTGTGTGTATGTCTCTGTATGTCTGTATGTATGTCTCTGTGTGTCTGTCTGTGTGTCTGCGTGTATGGATGCATGTCTGTGTGTATGGATGCATGTCTGTCATTATATATGTATGTCTGTATGTCAGTATGAATGTATGTCTGCATATCATTATGAACGTATGTCTGTATATATGCATGTATGTCAGTCTGAGTGTATGTATGTATGTATGTCTGTATGCCATTATAAATGTATGTCTGTGTATGTCTGTATGCCATTATGAATGTATGTGTGTATGGATGTCAGTGTCTGTAGGTCTGTCAGTATGTCTGTATGTATGTATGTCGGTGTCTGTATGTATGTATGTGTCTTTATGTCCTCATGCATGTGTGTCTGTATGTATGTTAGTATGTGTCTGTCTGTCACTATGAATGCCTGTGTGTATGTCTCAGTATGTGTGTGTCAGTATGTATGCCTGTATGCGTGTATGTCTGTTTCAGTATGTGTGTCTGTTAGTATGTATCTGTGTCCTTTTGTATCAGTGTGTGTGTTTGTGTCTGTGTGTGTACTCCTGTGGGTGGTATTTGGAGGCGGACCCAGTGGGTGGTATTTGGAGGTGGGTCCCAGGGGGGCCCAGACCCTGAGCTGAGTTAGGGGCCCCAAAATTTCTGGTGGCGGCCCTACCAGCTATGGTTACACGCAACGCTCTAAATGCTGGAGCTCACAGGAGTCATGCTTGGTCAGGCACTTTCCAAGCTTTAAGGTGGCTGCAGCAATGTGTTTAGACCATCCTTGGCAAATGAGCGCAATGGCTGGCCCCCTACAACTTCATACCTGGCGTCAGCTATGTGCTGGTCTCAGCAGCCAGAAAAGCTGAAAGCTCCAGCAAACTTGTTATGATGCTTAGAGGGTTTCTCAAGGAAAATAACAGACAGCATTCTTAAATAAACCAGTAAATTTGCAGACATTTGTTAATTTTAGGACAATACATCCAAAGTGAAAAAAAAAATCTATTTTTCCAATTAATTTATTGTAAAATATTTTAATTCCTGCATGTTGATTATGCAAAACTATAAAGGAGCTGAGTTTCAGTATGTATTTTTCAAACTGTAAAATAATGTAAGAAAGGAAGAACTTGATGAACACATGTCACTTTTCAGCTGTAACTATATTTATGTCCTCTTTTTGTTAAATGTGTGACAGGTGCAATCCGTATCCCCACTGTATCATTCTCAGAAACAGAACAAAATAACACAGCCTTGGCAGAGTTTGGACAATATATTCGCAAAGGTACTAATATTTCTCTTTTTACTTCTTTTTCTCATTCCCATTTGCTACAGTGGCTTCATGGTATAATATTTTTTGGGCCTTACCCAACTGTTGCCAAAAACAATTTATCATGCCAAGCCATCATCTTTTGTGGGAGGTGTGAACCTTTATGCTAAAGCTGGAAATATGAATGAAACTTTATAAAACACAAAGAGCAACAATGTTTATCAGTCAAAAACGTACCAAATTAATAGCTAAAACAATGCTACAATATTAACAGGAAATATTAGCTGGGTTATTTTGTAATGTTCGAATTGTAGGGAATACAAAGTGACTTTCGAATTTGAGGCAGTAATAGCATAACTAGTAAATACATGGAAATCTTTCAGATCTGGCCAGATTGCACTTAACCCATGCCTGCCTGTACCTGCCTTGGTTAACCCATGCCTGCCCAAACCTACCTTGGTTAACCTCTGCTTTCCTGTACCTGCCTTGGTTAACCTCTGCTTTCCTGTACCTGCCTTGGTTAACCCATGCCTGCCTGTTCTGGCCTTGGTTAACCTCTGCTTGCCTGTACCTGCCTTGGTTAACCCATGCCTGCCCAAACCTACCTTGGTTAACCTCTGCCTGCCTGTACCTGCCTTGGTTAACCTTTGTCTGCCTGAACCAGTCGTGGTTTCTTCTTGCCTGCCTGGTTCTGATCTGGACCATGTGGTAAACCTTTGCCTATTTGTTAAACCAGCCAAAGACTTAATACTTTTATTTTGCTGATCCTACCCGGATTATCCAAATTAGGACCTTACTTTATTTTCCTGCTCCTAGCCCTGCACTATATGGTTTTGTCCTTAGACTTTCCAGTCTAGTCTATTTGTTTAATGTTTTCGCTATCATATATATGTTATGGCCACAACAGATTATAAATGATGTCATTTGTAATATATTGGTCCAGTTATATTAAGGTACATTTTGCAAAACAAATGTGCAGGAGTGTGATCTCTCTCTCTACATATATCCAGTGTCTTGAAAAAGGCACAGGGAACTGTTGACAAACTACATACCCATCATGAACTACCACCAGTCTGTGCTAAAAAGTTTAGTTGATGGAAGATCATGGAATTTGTACTTTGGCAACAACTGATGGGAATTGGTGTATATATGTCGTTTAATTTACTTTTTCTCATTAGTTTATCTTTTAGACTTGGTAGAATGTATTTTAATACTGTATGTTTTCTCCCCAGCCTTCCCTCTTGTCTTCTCTTCCAGTTTAATCCAACATGAAGTTGTGGGTGGTTACAGTCACCTTTTTACCGTTCGAGGCTCAGACAACAATTTACAGCCATACATGCTTCTCGCTCACTTTGATGTGGTGCCAGCAACCCCCGAAGGCTGGGAGGTGCCACCATTCTCTGGTGAGGAGCATAATGGATTTATCTATGGAAGAGGAACTATTGATGACAAAAACTGTGTGATTGTAAGTTTGAAAAAGGTCCATCACTGGTTTATAGCACTTTATCTCAATCCACTAAACAAAATGAATGGTATTATAGTAAATATAGAATGCTGAGAAGACTGAGGTATTTGGGGACTGTTACAGTATCCAGTAACTTAAATGCTTGATACTTATTTCCTCAACTAGATTGATGATGTACGTTTAACCTGCAGACCCATGAATCGCAATAGCAGTTATTGGTGGATGTACTCCAATGACTCTATTCACATTGGTACCACACAACCGTACACAATATCACCTGTGTATTGTAAGTTTTTTAGGAGCTTTAAAGCAGCAATATTGAACTGTTACATAGTCCCCAAATGATACATGGGTATCTATATAGTCATATGTGGTGTTATTAATGAAAACAACGTAAAGAGGGTTGTTATGGGTATATCCACTATGCACTGACTTATTATTATTATTATTATTATTATTATTATTATTATTGTGACTTATTAATCTTCAAAAACGTCTGTTTCAGACAGACTTTTTAATGTATTTGCAGCTTATTATTATTTTATTACTGGTGTATGATGATACATACTTTCTTATTAATGACTTGTAATACTTTATTTACTAAATGCATATTGTTTTTAAATAAACTAATGTAATACATCATTTCTCTTTACTTTAGGGGATTCTACAGGCACTAGAATTACTCCTGAAAAGGGGCTACAAACCACGTCGCTCCTTCTACATTGGATTTGGCCACGATGAAGAGGTAGAGTATGAATGCATTGAAACCTGTAAGGGGAGGGGAATACCTGTTTTAGTAATGTCTTCTGCTTATAAGAGGTCATTTTGTAGACCTTGTACTGGATTTATTCTAGATCTCAGGTAATTATGGAGCCGTGAAGATTGTGGAGAAATTACAATCCCGGGAAGTAAAGTTGTCATTTCTATTGGATGAAGGTTTGGCAGTTCTTGATGGTGTAATCCCTGGCACAAAGAGACCCATTGCCCTGTAAGTAAAATATTGTGCGGGAAATGAGGCTTGGTGACTACAGACGTTAAATAAAGGAATCACCACAAGTCTACATTGCTGCTGAATTTGTTGGTACTTAATAAATGAAATAATACTAGCATATTGCTGCAGAGAGCTCCTTTTGTGTTTTGTTTGCATTTTTAAATTAGCACCCAAAGTCTACCTGCTTTTTAACTAGGTACACTTTTGCATTATAAATATCAATTCCATCCAACCTGGATGGCAGTGATCACACTGTCCGCATATCACTACTGTCCATGTTGGATGGAACTGATATTAGTTGCCCTGCACCTTAATCAAAAGCTATACATTGTGTGTTTTGTTTTAAGAAATTATGTTTTGCTTGGTAGCACGATGGAGCATGTAATCAGTTTGCACTTTACATGGACTTTGTCTTTTGATAAAATCTGGACTAAAATCTCAAGATAATGGCTAACCTTGCCTTGAGATTATACCTGGTGTTTATACTGATTGCAGGACATGTTAAGCATTTTGTTAGCTAGTTTTATATCTCATAAAATAAAACTATTTAAAAAGTGACACTTAGTGTAACTTATAAAGCAAATTTGTTACCTGTAGATTCCATCCTGTGACATTTTTACAAAATTATGGTATGGGGTGAAGAGAATCTAAGATATCACATGATCTCTTCAGCACTATCTGCATTCCTCAGCTCCTGGCAGATGAGTCCACCATGAACTGTTATTGTTGTATTCTTGCTCATGTGACAGTGAAAAATGGGGGGAGTGGGGAGAGTTATTTTTGATTGGTATACTCTCCACAGATCTTATCACATAGTCATACAAGATAATTAAACTTAACTTTTATTTTTATTTGTTAAAGTCCCTGGAGTGCTACCTTGTGCTGTATATATTATATTGCAGATCATAGATTTTGCCTAGGTTTTCTGGTGGTTTAGATTGATATAAAAATTTTCAAAGATTGATTGTTATGAAATAGTTGTAATGTTTAGCAATTAGTTGAGAATCCTTTGCTCTTTATGACTCGTGATGTGTGCAACCCATATACACAACTACACATTCTGTATCTACTCTAGTGATGTGCTTCTTTGCCAGGCCATCTTTCTTTAGTGTAAATTCTCGGCTATTGGTCTGTCCAGAATTAATAACTTCTGGTCTTTCGAAAACATTTCATTTTCCTCTGAGAAATTAGCATGGTTTTATGAAGGACTGGTCATGTCAAACTAACTTGATTACATTCCAAGAACAAGTAAGTAGAAGTATAGATCAGGGTGTTGCAGTGGATGTGATCTGTTTGGATTTTGCCAAGGCATTTGATACAGTTCCACACAATAGGTTAGTGTTCAAACTCAAGGAAATCGGTCTAGATAAGAATTCTTGTTTTTGGGTAGAACATTGGCTTAAAAATAGAGTACAGAGAGTTATCATTAATGGTACATTTTAAAACTGGACAGAGGTGGCAAGTGGTGTCCCTCAGGGGTCTGTTCTGGGACCCCTTCTATTTAACATGTTTATAAATGATCTTGAAAAAAGCATTGGAAGTTGTTTCAGATGACACAAAACTCTGTAAAGTAATACAATGTGAGCAAGGTATTACTTTTCTGCAAAGGGATTTAGATAGACTGGGGGACTGAGCACTCAAATGGCAGATACATTTTATGGCGAAAAATGCAAAGTTATGCACTTCGGCGTCAAGAATGCACAAGCAACGTATACCCTTAATGGAAGTGAATTAGAGATAACCACACACGAGAAGAACTTAGGAATTGTTATAGACCAGTGGTTTCCAAACTTTTTAGGTTCAAAGCGCTCTTATATATAAGTGCACCCTTCTACACTCACTCCTACTAACACACACACACTTATACACACATTCATAAACACACACACACTTACACACACATTCATATACACACACACACACACACACACACTCATACACACAAACACACACTCATACATACACACACTCACACAGGTGAAATTTATTTTTTGTATCTCCAGCCACCCTCCTGTTAACTTACCTTGTATGTCCAGTAGGGTGGCTTGGAGTCCTGCTGGCCGCTGTGTGTGAGAGGTCTGGAACAGCTCTGGACTGCTCCTCTCCCCTCACGCTGTGGCTGCCTCCTCTCCCTCCCGCGCTGTCTCTCTGCATTATGCTGGGAGGAAGTAACAGGCTGTCACTTCCTCCCAGCCAGCCGACAGTACAGGGGCACTTTCACGGTCTTAAAGGACCGCCGCAACCGACCGGCCCATGCTCAGCAGTTATGATTCCTGGCGGTTTGGGAACCGCTGTTATAGACAACAAACTATGCAACAATCTGCAATGTCACTTAGCAGATGCTAAGACCAGTAAGGTATTCTCATGCATGAAAAAGGATATTAATTTTCGGGATGAGAATATAATTTTGCCTCTTTATAAATCGCTGGAAAGACCACATCTTGAATATGCTGTGCAACTTTGTACCTGTACTAAAGATGGATATTATGGCACTCTAAAGGGTGCAGAGATGGGCTACAAAATTAATAAAAGAAATGGAACACTTGAGGACACATGTCTCTTTTCAGCCAATGTAACTATGCAGATATGTAACCCCCTAGATGCTTAAGTAGTATATGTTAAAGGAATACTTTAGATGTATTCCTAACACTAAAGTATCCCTACTGGTTGTGTGTGTCACAACAGGTACACTTTAAATTGCTTTGCATGGAGTGTAGGATCAACTGTACTAAACTCTACCTCTCACCAAACTCTAATTTGGCTTATTAAACTATTATTAGTATTTCTAATGCCAACCTATACTGCAGCACTCCAGTTTTAATTTGGTGACATAACCACAAATAAAACTATTGCATATGTTAACATGTAACAAGGAACTAGAGATTGAGGACCCTGATCAAAAAAGCTTACAATCTAGAGCTTGTACTGAAGAATCTCTAAATTCTATTGCTAGATCCTTGCATCTACAAGATATTTGAGAGTTCTCAAGATCATACCTCTCATATTAAAACCCCATCTCTGAATCTCCTATCTATAAAACATCTGCTTTGTGTAGTCAATTGAATACCCAAGACTAAAATTGAGTGAACGTACCGAATGGAAAGTAAAAAATGGGTCGCAAGAGAATACTGAGAACGGGCAGCAGCTGAAATAGCCTGCCCTTCGGTCGGTCCCCGCTCAGTTCTCAAGCTGATTTTTGCTCATCTTGTGCCATTACAGAGAGAACATCTCTGAAACATATCAGACTGGTCCCACCCATACGGGCAGTCCAGATCTGAAATGCCAGCAAGTTCCCTCTGCACGAGAGACATAGCATCCCCAGACGATTGTTTCAGCCTTGTTAGGCATCATCAGTGAGGCATAGCTGATAACTCCCTAGGCACCGAACATTACGTTTTTTGGACCACGGACCCGAACACGGACATATCACTGTATGTTCAGGTTGGAGTTCGGTGTTTAGCGATTTAATGACGCGTTTTGAAAGGCTGCAGAGCAGCCAATCAACAAGCGTTTGACTTGTGTGCCCTTAGAAGCCATCACAGCCATGCCTACTAACCTGAGCGGTGGGTAGAGGCCCTAAATATCAATAAGGGGGGGACCTATTGTCCTCCCCCTAGCCCCCACCTCTGAGTGGTGGATGGGGGCCCTAAATAACAATAAGGGGGGGACCTACTGTCCTCCCCCCTGGCCCCCACCCACCCCTGAGCGGTGGGTGAGGGCCATAAATAAGAATTTTGGGGGGGAACCTACTGTCCTTCCCCTGGCCCCCACCCCTGCGCAGCAATTGGTGGATTTCAAGCCAACCAATCAGAGTGCTGTGACAGGTAAATGTAGAGAATTACCTGTCAGTCTCTTCATTTACCTGTCAGAGCACTCTGATTGGATGGCTTAAACCCACAAATCAGATTGCTCTGAGCCTAATTGCAGGGCGGGGCAAGGCTTTATACGTCTTCCCCTGACCTGCAGAACACAGTCTGCATGGAACCTTCCATGGGTTTTTTTTTTTAAGTGTGTCGGTTATTATGGATTTTTATTTGGCCTTTTTTGGGGCTGAAAAAAGAAGAGTTTAGAAGAAAGAAGACATCAAATGGGAAGTCTATTTCTTTTTTTTACATGTATTTAGATAAGGGTCCCCCCTCATTATTTTTAGGATGAGAGGGGTAATTTCTTTTTGGGGAGGGGGGTGACTAGGGGTTTGGGGACCCCTAGTCACCTGGGGGGGTAAAATTTTATTTATGGCCCCCAACCATCGCGCAGAGGTGTTGGGGCTGGGGGGGAGAATAGTAGGTCCCCCCCCTTATTGTTATTTAGGGCCCCCACCCGCCACACAAGGGTGGGGGCCAGTGGGGAGGACATTAGGTCCCCCCCAAATTCTTATTTATGGCCCCCACCCACCGCTCAGTCATTTAGGGCTTATTGTCATTTAGGGCCCCCACCCGCCGCTCAGGGGTGGGGGACAGGGGGGAGGACAGTATGTCCCATCTCCACATTCTTATTTAGGGCCCCCACCCGTCGCACAAGGGTGGGGGCAATAGGTGTTTTTTGGGTTTTTTTACAGTGAGCAGCCACTGGCTGTTCACTGTTTACTAGACACGCCCCTACTCACGGTATAGCGAGTAGGGGCTGAATTTACTAATACTAAGTAATTTTTACTTAGTATTAGTAAATTTGCCTGAAAGACCAATTTAGGTCATTCAGCCTTTTGGTTGATAGCTCCCTAACACTGTGGGAATTAGGGAGTTATCTACTAAGCGGCTGCTTATTTTATGTATTTTATGTTATTTTAAGTGATTTCCCTATCCACATTTGTTTGCAGGGCACTTGTCCTACTCTTACCCCCATTTTACTTCCTTTTGCAGCCCTCTAGCCCTTTCCAGGACTTTTTCAGAGCCATTTTTGTGCCCAAAAGTTTGGGTTCGGGGTCAAGTTCGATCCTGATCCCGAACATCCAGGTGTCCGCTCAACTCTACCCAAGACAATTACGTGATGGTGGACCAAACCTAACTTATACATATTTACAAATCGACAAATCGACAAAGGTGTTGCTAATACTGGCTCACAGACCTTTTGCTCATCCCTATCCCTAACATTATAGAAGGGAAACCATTTAAAGGAATCAAGATACAGCATCTTAGCTCCATGGTAAACAGCTCTGTTGACATGCAATGGATCACTAGAGATTCAACATAGTAACGGGTGTAGAGGTAATAGGACCACAGCTTTATTAAACATATTTTATTTTTTTTTTTTTTTTTATTCTTTTTTTTTGTGTGCACAAGTTAAACAAACAGGCTTCTCATACCACGTCAATAAACACAGGCATTTCAAGAGGTATGACATTCTGTGGCATATGATGGTGCTGCACATTTTTTAAAACAAGAATCAGGCCATGAGGTTTCATATACAGTATACATTTGTTATAGGAAAGGATTATTTTATAAGCTGTAGGTACCAGTCTAGGTTATGCAGGACATACATATTTACTCGAGGGTGTGCCATCTAGACAGGTAGTAGATTACAACAAGTGGAAAAATAAAATAAAATACAACGTGCTTAAGTGAGAGTAATACTACGCTTGGGTGCAGAGCGCATTTAAGTATGATAAAACAGGGTTATACTGTTTGTTGTTGTGAGTAGCCAATATAATATTATAATCGCCTGAGGGTGCTTTAAGTAGGGTTGCTAGTGTCAACAGGAGCAATATATGTGCTACTCAGTTTTTAAAAGGAAAAAAAAAAATAAGTTTACAAGATAGAAAACATGTGATTGCACAGTTCTTAAATGATAAAGACAGGCAAAGCTCCCTGTAGTGGCTTGTTAGCAGTGTGGTAGTGTACAAGTGAGTGGATTTGCCTCAGGGTCCTAGAGCGTTAGACCATAACAGGATAGGTAAGCGTTTAAAGGCCACAGCTCCTAAGTTCAGCTCCCTAGTATACAGGCTCAGGATATGTTAGTGTCAGGCTGAGGTGAGCTTGGGTCTGGGTTCCTGGTTCTGGGTCCCCGGATTAACAGCCAGAGGCATTAAAAGGCCTATATATATTAAGGCTCCTTAACCCTGGAGTCTGGGGGGGGGGTTTCGTCGTGTAAGTATGTGCCTTCTGTAACTTCGGCATTAGTGCGTCACCCCTGTGTCCTGTGGATTGTGTCAGGTCGTAGGACCTGTATGGACGGGGTATCGTGCGGTTCGTATGTTAGCTGTGAGCAGTCCACCGACTAGGTGGCCTACTCCTGACGCGGCAGTAAGCGCAGAAATGCATAGCTGAAAAACAAATTATATGTAAAGTTATACACAACCGGTGGAGGACATTGCACATGACAGTGTAGCATAAACATAAATAAGTCCAAACAAAAATAGAACCAGCCGGTACATCCATTAGTTCCTTGTGACGGAAAACTTTTCCCATGTTAAGAACCGGGTGGGTGCATAGTGCTGCTTCCCGCTGGGGCTGCCGACTCCGATGGGGTGAACGGTGTTATGTTGGCGACATCCCATCGGTGTGTCGTATTCCTCTTGGCGTCTGCCACTGGACGAATGCCTAGAGCTTGTAAAAATCGTGGTGCTTCCTCTGGCGCTGTCAGTTTGTGGTTTTGCCCGTCTTGTGTGGCAATTAGCGTGTGGGGGTAGCCCCATTTATATGGAATGTCCGCTGCCCTCAATTGTGTTGTGGTTTCTTTCAGTGTTGCCCGCCACTGCAGCGTCTGGCGGCTCAGGTCCTGGTAGAAGTGTAAGGTAAGGTCTTCGAAAACGTAAGGGGTCTGGCTCCTGACAGCACGGAGGAATCCGTCTTTGTCTGAGCGGGATTTGAAGCTCATTATGACATCCCTTGCGGAGGCTGGGGCGTTGTTTGGGCGCCCTGGTATGCGGAATAGGCTATCTAGGGTCAGTCCTTTGGCCTGTTTGGGTGGTAGGGCGGTTTGTAACAGTCTCTTTATGAGGTATGGCAGTTCATCCGCCGTCACAGTGTCTGGGAACCCCCTCACCTTGACATTTCTCTGTCGCGCCATATCTTCGAGTTGCCCTACTCGGGCGTTTAGCTGGAAGCATGAGGTTGTGAGCTCGAGCGTTTTCTTTGTCGTGGCGTCTTGTTGGACTCTCAGGTCCTGGACTGCGTCTTCCGTGGCTCTCATGCGGCCTGTAAGTGTGCTCAGCTCCATCTTGAGGCCTGCCAATTCTGCTGTGAAGAATGCCTTAAGGTCAGTCACCATTCCTGTTAGGTCAGCCTTAGTAGCTAGTGGCGGTTCTGACTGCCTTGGTGGCTCCTTTGGGGTGTCGGGGTCGGCATATCACTCAAGTATTCATCCTCTGAGGCAGAGAGTGACTCCATCCCCATGGTGTGAAAGACGTCCGCCATTTTGGGCCTGCAGGCCTGGGACAGGAGTTGCCCGATGTCCTGGGTATGTCCCGCGGACGGCCCTCTGGGTTTTCGTGAGTGTTTCCCCATATTGTGCTGAGTCTCTTGCAGCCTTTGCCTGGCTTTTGGAGGTATATTTTATGGAATCCGTGGCTATTTTGCCACTGTAATGTCGGAGCTTGGGTTTCATGCATCTTGCCGGCTCGGCTGCTAGCTCCACCCCCCCTTAAACATATTTTCTTGTATGTTTCATGTTACTATGTATTATTGTATTGGCTTTTGCAGTCTGAGACAAATTGTTTAATTTTTGAATTCACTTACACTTGCCCCTATATATTTGCTATATCCCTAGGATTGGTACCACAGAGAAAGGTCAAATTTCCTTGGATTTGTCAGTGGAAAAACCTCCTGGTCATTCTTCAATGCCACCTCGTGAAACCAGCATTGGGATCCTATCTGCAGCTGTGTCCAGGTGAAGAGACAATGCTTTAGAATGCTAAGGAAATGTTGCAGTAAATGATTTTCTTTTTTGTAAAACATTTTATTGAGCTTTATTGATGTGGGGGCACATAAAGCAAAATGCTATATCAACAAACTGAACATGTAAAACTACAAAAAACATTCTCCTTTATACCTGATAGTTTGTTCACTAAAAATTTTTTCCTTGCATATAGCGGCAGTAAAGTAGAGATATTGTGGCTTCGTAGGGACAGGTAATCTCATTCTGAAAATAAAATAATAAAATCAAATTAGAACCTCCTCCAGGCTGTTTAAATACCTTATGTTATTTAGAGACCATTGGCCCTTACTAGTCGTGCAGACAGGTGACAGAATGGAAGGTTTGTTAACAACACAGTTGTTGTGGTCACTGTGGAATGCACATGCGTTCCACCGGTCCAGAAGAGCTCTTCCTTCTCTACGTGTCCTTCTCAACACGTCATATATCCGTGGCTGGAACGCATATGCGTTCCACTCGAGCAGCTCGTAGCACTAGGGGGAAAAAAATGGGAGAAAAAAAAGAATACAAATATATTAAATATGTGTCAGATCATGGTTCTTATGATGATAACATGTATATAAACATACTAAGCCCCTATATATCTAAACTGAATTTTTCTAAAAACCAATGTAGAAGCATAGAAACATAGAATGTGACGGCAGATAAGAACCATTCGGCCCATCTAGTCTGCCCAATTTTCTAAATACTTTCATTAGTCCCTAGCCTTATCTTATAGTTAGGATAGCCTTATGCCTATCCCACGCATGCCTAAACTCCTTTACTGTGTTAACCTCTACCACTTCAGCTGGAAGGCTATTCCATGCATCCACTACCTGATATTATTTTTAAACCTTTGCCCCTTGAATTTAAGACCTCTTGTCCTCTTGTTGTGGTAGTTTTTCTTCTTTTAAATATAGTCTCCTCCTTTACTGTGTTGATTCCCTTTATATACTTCCATTAACTACAACCCTCTGTTGCCTGTCACTCAGCCACTGCCTTACCCATTCAACAATATTGGAATTCAAACTTAAAGATTGCAGTTTATTGATAAGCCTTCTATGTGCAACAGTGTCAAAAGCCTTACTGAAATTTAGGTAAGCAATGTCTACTGCACGACCCTGATCTATAATTTTAGTTACCCAATCAAAAAAATCAATACGATTAGTTTGGCATGATCTCCCTGAAGTAAACCCATGTTGTCTCTGATCTTGAAATCCATGTGTTTTTAGATGTTCAACAATCCTATGCTTTAACATGGTTTCCATCACTTTCCCCACTACTGAAGTAAGGCTTACTGGCCTATAGTTGCCCGACTCCTCCCTATTTCCTTTCTTGTAAATGGGCACAACATTCGCTAACTTCCAATCTTCTGGGACTACTCCTGTTAACAATGATTGGTTAAATAAATCTGTGAATGGTTTTGCTAGTACACCACTAAGCTCTGTTAATAGCTTTGGGTGTATTCCATCAGGTCCCATTGACTTATTTGTCTTTACTTTTGACAGTTGAAATAGAACCTCTTCCTCTGTAAACTCACGTGTAATAAATGACTAATTTATGCTTTTTTTTTTAACTGAGGTCCCTTTCCTTCATTTTCATCTGTAAATACAGAACAAAAATATTAACTGAGCAGTCAGCTAGACCTTTATCCTCTTCTACATACCTTCCTTCTTTTGTTTTTAATCTAACTAATCCTTGTTTTACATTTCTTTTCTCATTTATGTATCTAAAAAATGTTTTATCCCCCTTTTTTACTGACTGTGCTATTTTCTCTTCTGTGTGTGATTTGGAAGCTCTTATAACTTGCTTAGCCTCTTTCTGCCTAATCTTATAGATCATTTTGTCTTCCTCACTCTGGGTTTTTTTATAATTCCTAAATGCTAACTTTTTGTTTTTAACTATTTTGGCCACATCATTGGAGTACCACAGTGGTTTCTTGAATTTTTTGCTTTTACTGACAAGCCTAATGCAATTTTTTGTTGCCTTCAATAGTGCAACTTTTAAATGATCCCATTTCTCTTGGACTCCATTTAAATTTCTCCAGTCTGATAATGACTCCTCTACACATATTCTAATTTTAGAAAAGTCTGTTTTTCTAAAGTCTAAAACGTTTGTTTTTGTGTGGTGTGACTCAGTCACTGTTCTTATATTAAACCACACTGACTGATGATCACTGGATCTAAACTTTCACCTACAGTAATATCGGATATCAAATCTCCATTTGTTAACACTAAATCTAGTATGGCCTCTTTACGAGTTGGCTCCTCAATGACTTGTTTTAGAGACAATCCCAGTAGGGAGTTTAGAATATGTGTGCTCCTGGCACAAGTAGCTATTTTTGTTTTCCAATTTACATCAGGAAGATTAAAGTCACCCATGATGATAACTTCCCCCTTCATTGCCATTTTAGCTATTTCCTCAACTAGTAGATTATCTAACTCTTCAATTTGTCCTGGGGGCCTATAAATCACACCTACACGAGTTATTGTGTGATTACCAAATTCTAACGTAACCCAAACGGACTCTATGTTTGCCTCACTAACTTTTATTAGGCTAGATTTTATGCTATCCTTCACATACAAGGCCACCCCTCCCCCTTTCTTGCCTTCCCTATCTTTTCTATATAAAGAGTACCCTGGTATTGCTATGTCCCAGTCATTTTTCTCATTATACCATGTCTCAGTAACAGTGACTAAATCTACACTAGCAGTTGCCATTATTGCCACTAAGCTTATCATTTTTTAACACACGTGCTAAAGGCACCTTCTGTCCTTGTTTTGGGGGACAATTGGATTGATGTTTTTGATGTTTTTGCCCTCCCCCTCCTAGTTTAAATACATCCTAGCAAAACCTCTGAACTGCTCACTGAGAACATTTGTTCCCTTTTGAGAAAGATGCAAACCATCTTTTTTGTACAGCTTATTTCCATTCTAAACACAGTTACCATGAGAAATAAAGCCAAATCCTTGCTCCCGACACCATTCACCAAGCCACAAATTAAAGTCTCTAATAAGCATCCGCCTGTTGTTCTGAGTGTTATGCACAGGCAGAACTTCAGAGAATGACAGTGTGGAAGCAACCTGCCGTATATCATTGGCAAAAACACTAAAAACTTCCTTAACCTCTGAAACCTCATTGCAAGCCAAGTCATTTGTCCCTAGATGGACTAGATGCTTTGCTTGCTTAACAATATTACAGATACGTCTCCTGTCTCTGTGAGCAGTAGCTCCGGGAAGACATCTCACAAGACCACCATTGTCCATCTCCACACCTCTTATAATGGAATCCCCCAACAACAACTGCTTTCTATCAGGCCTCACCATAGTCTCCAAGCCGGTCTCCACAACACCACTAGCCTCAGTGCCTCTCTCCACAAAACCACTAGCCTCAGTGTCTCTCTCCACAACACCACTAGCCTCAGTGCCTCTCTCCACAACACCATTACACTCTGAAAGTGCAGAAAATGAATTATGAAGAGCAACAGACTGTGCAAAATGCCTTTTATCCACAACTCTAAGTCTACCAGATCCTACAGTAATCACATATGCCATTCCTAGTATGTCTCTGCGGCAGTGGCTTTGCAGCAGTTCCAGTCTGAGTTTGTTCACCAGATAATTTACAAATCTCAGACTTCAAAAATACAATGTGGATGGGTTGAATGTGGATTTTGATTTAATTTGTTTTCTCTAATTTTGAATTTTGATTATCTTCATTTTTATATTTCATTTTTTATATTTGTATTTGTATTTATTTTTCTTATTATTTTATTCATTTTAATTTTTATTTCTTTTCTTTTTCTTTTCATTCTTATGTTCATTTTTATTATCTTTTATCTTTATTTTTATTTTTATTTTTATTTTTTATTTTTTCATATTAGTTTCATTTTTATTTTTATACATATCAATATTACTTTATTCCAGTGAGTTATTCGACAGTTTGTGGATTCCAGTATCGCTCACTTTAAATGGATATAAGCCAACCCTATTGTTTTGTGGTGGGATAACTAATTTTGCTTTGACTGCTGGTATAAGTGAAATTGAAACCTCAACATATGCCAATTTGCTAATATGTTTCTATATGTTGATAATTATTATGTTTGTTAAATAAGATTTTTTGATATTCTCAATATACATTGGTTTTTAGAAAAAATCTGTTTAGATATATAGGGGCTTAGTTTGTTTATATACATGTTATCATCATAAGAACCATGATCTGACACGTATTTATATATATTTTAATTCTTTTTTTGCTCCCATTTTTTCCCCCCTGGTGCTACGAGCTGCTCGAGTGGAACGTATATGCGTTCCAGCCGCGGATAGATGACATGTTCCATGTGGGTTCCACAGTGACCATACGGAAGTCCATATGTGGACTTGGACACTAGAGAACTCAGAACAAGTGTTATGGAGCACACGGATTGGTGGACAGGGCGTGGAATACGGCGAGAGGGACTTTTAAAAGAAGACATAGGACTTTTATTGATGTATTTTATTTGATTGTATCATATGTTTTATTATTACTTCTCCTGATGAAGTCTATTGTATAGACGAAACGCGTAGAGCTGTGTTGATTATTGCCTGCAATTCCTGTTACCTGCTTCTTCCATTTACTACTCTGGAGAGAGGGATACAGATCTTTGATGGGCATTTTAATCTTCCACTTCTTTTCTTCCTTTTTTGCATGTACCCTTGAGGAATTTCATTGCAATATCTAAAGAAACCTTGATGGGCTTGAATTACTCCGTCAATTTTCGTTTTGTGAGTGCAATATTTACAGCAGGGACATTTCTACTAAACAGTGTTTCCCTATGAATGTTCTCTGCTATAGTTTTTTCTAGGTGTATCTTGTTTTATGTATTTGTCTGTGAGGTTCTGAGGAATCCTTTGTTACAGCCTAGATCTAAAGGGAAATAATTAATCTTTATCCTTAATATACCGCTGCACTTGGGTGGTCTTTTGGTTTATATACACATCTGGTTTACCTAGAAAGTCTCAGATTTTGGGGCCAGTTGTGCATGATCCCCTGGCAAGAGAAAGCAGGCTCATCATTAACTGTGAACTATACCTCCCACCCCACTATAACGGCCACATTGAAGGTTTGGAGGAAACTCCGACCACTGCATAATATCTCCAAGCACCCATCCCCAGTCTACCCCATAGCGCATGGCCTTCAACTTAACCCAAGCCATGCAAGCACACCAAATGCCCTGCTCCATGACCTACCATGCCTTAAATTAGGCTCGTTAATTAACAACCAGGGACTGAAGCCCATTGAGGAGGTATTCCCAACCAAGACACCCCACACCACCCTAGAACCATTTGGCTACTCGCAACTAGCCCGCCCTCTCAAAACAAACACCTCACTCCTGGAGGGCAATAGGGACCTCACCGCTTATGAAACAACATGTTGTCAACACACCATTAAAAGGAAGCATCTGTCCACTTTCTATAAAATGCTCCAACACATAGAAACACCGGCACTACCAAAGTTCATGACCCACTGGGCTACAGAACTCCACATAACTTTCATAGATGACGAATACAAACGCCTATTAACCAGCATTTTCTACACGGCAGTCAGCAATGCCACACATGAAAGTAACTACAAAAGGGTGTCTAGGTGGCACTATACACCCTCGCATCCCCACGACCTCTTTCCCAACACACCAGACGTATGCTGGAGATGTGGACAGACACCGGGTGACCCGGGACACATTTGGTGGACATGTAAAGTCATTCAATGATTCTGGACACGCATCTTAACACTAATTCAACTAATCACGGGCGTACAACTGCCGCATACTCCAAAGGTAACGCTATTCCTATTATACCCAATATGCACACCCTGTAGACAACGCCAACTCCTGAACCACCTCCTGACCGCAGCAATCTAACCATTAGAGACAAAGGTAGAAGCACTGAGGGTAATGGAGGAACTAGACTACTCCATATCACGCCAATACTCTACCTACATAGCGTGCTGGCATCCCTGGACAACATATCTAGACTACTCCATGTCACACCAATACTCTACCTACTTAGCGTGCTGGCATCCCTGGACAGCATATCTGGAGAGCACTTAGCAGCAACCCAACACCATATACACTTCCCCATAGCACAGTAGGACTACCAACACGCACTCCTAAATGTTGGAATCTAGTTATAGACTTAGAACAAGACAGTTGTACACATGGCGGCTAAAGCACCACTCCAGATTTGGAATAATCTTTCTAAGGGCTGTACGTCTAAGGACTTTTAGGAGCTTAACAGAAACGTTATTAGGTAGTTCCTACTTGTGATTCCTACTATAAAGAAATCTGTTAGTTACACCCGTCGGGACAGCCAATGAGTATTGTGCAATGTACCGCATATATGATGTACCCGAAACTGTCTAGTATAAATGGTTTTGTGGAGAGAGTGCCTCAGTAAATTTTTTGCCTGGAAAAAACGTACCAGGAAATATGCTGTGAGAATTAATATAAAAAAAAAAACTAATTAAAAAAAATATATAATGATGACTTTTGCAGGAAAAGTGCTGCCCCTTAATAGAAATGAAGGGGCCGCTGTTAGGTAAACAGTGAAAAATAATTGTAACAAATTGATAAAACAGCACCCATCAAAAGATAATAATAATACTATACTAAAATGAAAATCAAAAAACTAAAAGAAAAAGAGCATGTCAGTCCATGTAGTGAACAGTCAATAACACTTTACATCATGATAAAATGAGGGCTCGAGTCCTGCATGAACGCATGGGAACGGCGTTACTGCACTTTTTCCAAAGCAGGAACGCCGTTCCCACTAGTAGTCCTGCAGGGCCATCCCTGCTACCTGCACACAGGGGCCCAGCACACTCTGTGTTCCCTCTCCAGCTGCAGCTCACATTCACGAGACCTGCGGCTGTCAGAGCGTTACCACGGTTACCATGGCAATGCTCCGCACAGCACGCAGGCGAGTTTTGCGAGAGTTAGACAGAGCTGGAGAGGGAACACAGAGTGTGCTGGGCCCCCGTGTGCAGCGGCTGGCTTCCTCCACCATACCACCGGACCACCAGGCAATCTCCCCCCTTCCTGACAAGGGAAGAAGCAGGGAGGGGGGAATAAAAAAAATATATATATATACATAAATTGGGAAAAAAATGCTTCCCCCCCTAACACACAGCACACACACATATCATCCAGCACACATACATCATCCAGCACACATGGCTTGTAAGGCTCAAACAGCACTAATAAGGGGTGAGGGGACACCAGTGCCGTAAAAGGCCGAACAAAAACATCCATTCCACTTCGTCGAACGTCTTCTCTACATCCAGCGAAAGGAACAAAGAAGGCATTCTTGACAGGCTCTTCCTTTACACCAAGTCCAGCATCCTTCTGGTGTTCTTATACAACTGTCGGTCTGGGATAAAAATGACCTGGTCATTCTGTATAAGCATATTTAGCATTGGTCCCAATATTTGGGAATAGAAATCAATTCTGTCAAGAAGTTTGTTTCTCCCAGCTCAAAAAAGATCAAAATCTATTGTGGAACTTCAAAAAAAAAACCTCGTACAGCAGGCATAGGCAAGAGCCAAATTAAGACCTTTGCAATGGGAAATGTTGCCGGCATTGAACAAGAATCAGGAAGCATTGGAAACTAACATGGTTATCTCAGACTAAACTCTAGTACATCTAAACTGGTGGATAAAATCAAAGTTCATAACATGCATTTCAAGAATTACAGCAGAAGAAGGTCAGAGTGATCCTCCTGGTTTCCTTTATGTCTCATGCAGAGAGAGATCTTGCCAACATCTTAGTTCTGGACTATCCTTATGGGTTGGATCAGTCTGATCTGCAAATGATAATGGCACAAACATTTGTTAGACCTGAGAGGGGACCATCCAAAAGACAAGCTACCGAGTTTCTCTACGCTTTTGCCATCAGAGTTCTCATATTTTCTGTTTTTGTACAGATGTCTCAAATTCAGGATGGGGAACTCACATTGACTCACTTATGAAAAATGAAATTGGAGAAGACAAGAGAAATCCTCAAATTACAAAACTCTTGGTATTTTTCTTGGTCCTAAAGTCTTTCAGAAAAAAATAATAATAAATTTTTTTTTTTCTTAGTATTAACCACAATGCAAGTTTCCCTTCCAATGTAATAAATTATACGTTGCATGATAATTGTGTTACTGGTTAGTTCATGTTATTACTGAGGGCTTGAGAAAGATATAAGGTATTTAAAGGGCCTGGGGGAGGTTCTAATATTTTTTTATTTTCAGAATCTGTCCTTATGAAGCCAGAACATCACTCGTGTGCTGCTCTTAATACTAAGGCAATAATGTACAGTAGGTAAAATGTATTGTGTTTGAAATTGAAAAATGCTACAATTCATCAAGTCAGGCTGTTCGCAGAAAATTCACAGAAAATTAATCCATAAATCATTACTTTTTTCATGCATAAACCTTACATTCAGCACAAAGGTTCCCAATTAATTTTATACATGAAAATAAAAGCCAAAAATTGTCTAAAATAACTGTTTTACCTACACAACACATGTCATGTCTTTCAGCTTGTAGCCATGCTCAAAGCTGGGTAGCACTGTTACTCCTGTGAGTCTGACTTGTAGAGCCACATGTTAACATCTTATATGATAAACCTTGCTATTAGAAGAAAGTGTAATTTAATGCATGTATTTGTTGTCATGATGGCAAAATGGCTGTCAGTTCTTAGGAAACTGGATCCCGTATTGTGACACTGCCTGTGCCAGAAGAATAATGTAATTCAACTTCCTCAAGGCATAATGATCACCATATTAAATTAATTTATCTTGATTGTATATATTTTAGTTTTAGTTTTGGCATCTCGTTTTATGTCTATATCTAAGAGATATCTCTAATTGTACCAAATTATGTAAGTATGGAAAATAATGTTTGGAAATCTATTCCATTTAATGTCAAAGTTATATATTGTAACATATCTACAATAGTTAATGAAATAGTCCCAGTTAATAATTTTAAAATAAGCAATATCTACCATTCATTATTCACACTGACCTCTCTCTCCATCACACAGACTGGAGAAGAATCCAATGCCCAACCTATTTGGTAAGGGCCCTGAAAGATCCATGTTTGAGGATCTAGCAGGAGAGGTAAGATCTACAAAAGTTCTATATCTTGTAACCTGCATGTGGATCATAATAAAAATAAATTGTCAGCGCTTAGTCAGTATTCCACAAATTCCATGACGTGGAGATAGATTCGATATAATATATAATTCCAAAGTTCCAAACAGATTTTTACCACCTCCACATCGGTGGAATTATCACTTTAGTAAATAACACTCATTGTAATGTGCTGTTTATAAATGTATCACATAACTACATAGCAGTTACATGTACAGAAGCATGATAAATTCAGACACATCACATTGATATGTAGTTATGATCCACATGCACAAATATGAATCAAAAGAGCACAACAGTATTAAAAATAAAATTAAACTAAAACACTTAAAAATCATAAAAACCTGCTAATCACAACAAAGGAAATTCCCCAATCCTGATGAAACAGATATTACAAAAATAAAGAGTCAGTATTCCCCACATGCCATGACATGGGGATAGATTCAAAATAATATATAATTTCAAAGTTCCAAACAGATTTTTACCACCTCGACAGCGGTAGATGTTTAGGGTATGGAGAGTTATAAGTTCGTCTTTGATTGTATCCACTTAGAAGGATACTAAATATTCAGTGTGTTTCTGATGTACTTTAAAAGTATACAAATAAACAGAAAATAGTGTAACACTGTATGGTTTATTCACGAACAAAAAAAAACTCTTTCCCTAATTAAGAACTCTTACAGGATAAAATATAGTGGTAAAAAATCCAACAACCACTAAAAATTAGCATAAATTCAATGAAAAAACATAGATAGGCAGTTTGTTCATTGCGATATATTACCACTCCATCATGGTGGCCGGTCCTAGAGAAGTCTCTGTGGTAGATGCAGGCCAAAACTCCGCTCAACGCATTTTGTCCGAGCTCAGCAGGCTTTTTCAAGATAAGGAGGATTTTTTTAGGACCACGACAGATGTACACCAAAACACACCTAAGAAGGATAGAACGTGGGCCACAAAAGAGATCCCTTCGAGAGGATCAACAGGAGGAAGGTGAATTCAGAAAAGAAAAGAAAACAAAATGGTAGACCCCACAGGGATTTTTAACCTTTCCAATAAGGTACTAACAACAGATAAAATGAGATTGCTAAATAAAGGGTGGAAATTCCAACCCCTTTTTACATTTTCTGGATGTACAAAAAATCACGAGGAATTTATCCTTAAAATGGTTCTTTATCACCAATCCTATAACTAATAACCATATTTCCAATAGTAATGATTATATATATATACTAATTAAAAAAATAAATCCAACTTTTATCCCATGAATCAAATAAGTGTTGCCATGACTGCTTTTGATCATGCTGCTTTAAATGACTTAGAACACATATCATCTCGCATACCAAATAAGTCACAGTATTTAACGATACAAGAGAGAAAAGCACTTAAAGAATGAAATGATGACAAGAATATAATAGTAAAACCTGCAGATAAAAAGGGGGGGGGGGGGAGGAATTGCGAGACCATAATACTTATAAGATCTTAAAGAAACCCTACTATAGACATAAAAAAATGCCTATACGCACTGTTAGACAAAGGAAAACTATTGGGAATTCTGACAAAAACAAGAGTAGGATTATGTATCTATATTATATCCTAAAAAAAATGCTTTTTTATTTCAAATTCATAAGAGTCTAACCCAACCACCAGACAGACCTATAATTTCAAGCATAGATTCACTTACCACTAATTTATCACAATAGATAGACACTTTATTAGACACTTTATTACAGCATTATATCAAAATGTCCAAATCATATCTAAAAGATAGCTGTAATCTCCTAAAATTAATAGAGGGAAATGTTTGGAATAGTCATTTAATGTTAGTCACCTGTGATGTGACCTCATTATATACAGTGATTTTACATACCTTAGGTCTACAAGCTATTAGACAGACTCTCTACGATAAAGCAAACATGATTATGGAACAGGTGGAATTTATAATTGAATGTATTGATTTTATATTGAATAATTATTATTTCTGGCACAACAAGGATATTTACATTAGACATGTGCAATTTGTTTCGGTCCGAATTACAATTCAGACGAATTTCGGGTAATTCGGACATTCAGGTGCTTCCGAACGTCCGAATAGCTGAATTGCCGAAGTGCCGAAGTCCCGAATTGATGAAGTCACGAATTTCGGAATGCCGAATTGAGCCGAATATTTTCCCCATGCACATGCCTAATATACATTCAAGTCGATTGCACAGCTATGGGGACTAGATTCACACCCAGCTATGCCAACATTTTAATGTCCTTTTGGGAAGACTTATTTATATGGCAAGGACACCACTGGGTCCCTAATCTAGTCCTCTATAGACGCTGCATTGATGATTTTTTTTTTATTTGGGAGGGGGAGGAGTCTTGTTTATTAGAACTTCTTACTTATATCAATAACACTGATTTTAATGTATCATTCACATACAAATATAATGCTACTAATATAGACTTTTCAGATTTGGACCTTTATGTAGCTCACAATATACTTAAAAACTAAGGATTTTTTTTTTTTTTTTTAAAGCGTGGATGTAAATAGTTATATTTTAAATTCCAGCTGTCACTATCCCCACTGGCTGAATAATGTACGGTTGGGCCAATTTTAGAGAATTTAAAAGAACTGTACAGATGAAGAAGTATGTAAAGCAAAGATTTTATTTGTCTTCTCATTTTTAACTACAGCTCCCAGTCCCATCATTTAAAGAATTCAATTTATAAAATTTGGCATTTATTATTACAGGTTCCAATACTAGGTTTGGTTTTACCGCCAAAACCCAAAGTTGTTTTTAGAGGAGCACCAACTTTAAAACAGAAATTAGTACACAGTTGTTAAGTCCCAAATCCTGAAAAACATTTTCTGAATGATCAAAAAGTTTTTTCAAATGTGGAGAATGTAATATATGTAAAACTACTGGACTACTGTGCTGTTACACAGTTAATATTCTCATTATTGTAGATGCAATTTACATAGCATATTCTGTGATTTATTTACCTTGTATTTTCTATAGGTAGGTATTTGCTGCCTCCTTCTGGCCCTTTTTGGTAATGCCCTTGTTCCTCCTATGAGCATGATACATCATTTCCTTGTATGTAAAACTCCACCCCTGTTCTTGTTGTACTTCCTGTGTCATGGCTGCTTGCATTTGCCTCATGTAACTGGGACTCTTGTATCCCACATGCTAAGCTAAGGAAGGCATCATCTTTTGAACGCATAATACTGAAATCCATTCATTCTGCTGTATTCCTGTTGTGTGATGTTCAGAATAAACCAGCTTTTGAATGAAACCAGTATTGGTGAGTTTAGCTATCTGAGGAGGATTGTCCGTAGTGACCGTACCTGCATATACAGGCCAGGCACAGAGGTCTCACAAGGGGTTAGATCACTATCACAGCAATCCGAGTCAGAATAACTACCATTTGGAAAGATTACTAATTTCCAATTTCATAAAACAAAGAAAAATTATTATGATATTGATCACTGTATCACATGTCACTCTAAACAGGTCATTTACATGTTAGAGTCTGGATGTGGTTACCAGTACATAGGACAAATCAAAAGAATGCTCAAAACAAGATTAAGAGAACATGTTTACAATATAAAAAGAAAATTAATCAATCACACCCTGTCTAAGCATTATTTAGAATACCATGATAGTGACCCTAAAAGTTTAATGTTTTGTGGTATACAACATATTAAAGTTCCATGGAGAGGAGGGGACTTAAGTAAAATACTGACCAGTCGAGAAATGCACTGGATATACACTTTGAAAACATTAGTTCCTTTTGGAATAACCAGAAAAAAGACACCAAAGGTGTCTAGGGATGCCAGGAGCTCGCCTAAAATGTGGCTAAAAAAGCTAAAATATCTTTAAAAGGGTAATACTAATAGAGGTGTTGTACCTTTAAGAGGGATGCTGTACCTTTAAGAAGTAATATATCAGAATAAGAACAATGCGAATATAAGTGGACCCAACCTAGTAAAAGGTGAATGGATTAAAAAATCATAAAAGATGAATAGATTAAAAAATCATGAAATAGAGAAAAAAAATAAAAATTTTTTAAAAAGTGTAAAAGGAAGGATACTCAATAAGAAGTGATAAAAAAAAAAGTGCAAAAAAATAATAAATTAATAAAATATAATAAAAATGAATAATGGTAAAAATGCAAAAAGGAAAAAAAAATTAAAGAAAAAGAAACAATGAGGTAAATCTGGAACAAGAATGTGCAGTACAAGTGACTTAATCACTGCTATATAGCAGAATGTCTGGCACCTGTACCAAATACTATACTTAGTATCTAGTTGGATACAAATAGAAACATGTATCATATTATAGCAATACAGTATGGGGAACTGTAGGCTAAAATATTCTTATGCACTGAAATCAGTGATAGATGACAAGCTCCTGATGTGTGTCCTTACAGTCTAACGCGTTTCGTAGGTGTGCCCCTACTTCTTCAGAGACGAATAGAGAACCAATGCTGCAGTGGTACCTTATATACATATTCCACTAAACAATCAATATAATTACTTATCTATCTGATTATAGGTTTGGCATAATCCAGACAATTAAGCAGCAAAATTTGCAAACAGTAAAACAATAGAGATATATGTATAAAAAAAAAAAAATGAAAAATATAGCAGTTACTTTTTTTTTTTATCACTTCTTATTGAGTATCCTTCCTTTTACACTTTTTAAAAATTTTTTATTTTTTTTATCTATTTCATGATTTTTTCATCTATTCATCTTTTATGATTTTTTAATCCATTCACCTTTTACTAGTTTGGGTCCACTTATATTCGCATTGTTCTTATTCTGATATATTACTTCTTAAAGGTACAGCATCCCTCTTAAAGGTACAACACCTCTATTAGTATTACCCTTTTAAAGATATTTTAGCTTTTTTAGCCACATTTTAGGCGAGCTCCTGGCATCCCTAGACACCTTTGGTGTCTTTTTTCTGGTTATTCCTTTATAGGTTCTAGTGGATCCCTATTTGTGCCAGTTTTGAGCAACCTAATACTAGTCCAACTCCCTAATTTTTGGGCAACACACTAGGTGTACCAGTACAAATCATTAGTTCCTTTTGGTCTAAATGCCGAACTGGAACTAAACAATATCCTTTAACAAAATTGTACAACTTTTAATCATATACGTTTTTCTATCATCTTTAAATACATTTTCCAAAACATTTTCAATATTCAGAGTATTTTATATGTCTTATAACATTATAATCAGGAGAAATTATGTATATGTAAATCTATGAATATTTCTTTTAAAATTTTTCTATATTTTAAAATTTTCTATACTTTCATATATGTGGTATATATTTTGTATTACCACTTAATTTAACAATACATTTTAAACCTTATTTAATTACATCAAAATTAGATATTGTATATACACCTGTATTTTAATAGACCTTTTTATTATTAAATGCACTTTTTTAATGTACAGTGGGACCTTGCTTTACGAATTTAATGCGTTCTCTGGAACGTTTCTTATTGCAAAATATATTTGTAAACCGAAACGCGGTTTCCCATAGGAATGCATTGAAAAACAATTCATCCGTTAAGGAGGTCAGAAAAAAAGTCAAAATGAGCTGGCATGGAAACCAACCCACAATGCAGAACACACAATAAAAGGCATGCAAACAACGAAGCTCAGCTCCCTGCCTTTCCACAGCTTGAGAAATGCATCAAAAAGTCCCAAAACAATTGCAAACAATTTCCAGAATGGTTCCAAAACTCGATGCAAAAGCCGCTCCAACACCTCCACACTCGACACCACGTGCTACCCACAGGCTCCAGTGTGCAGGGTGCGGTGCTTTAAACCTCCCAGGTGCGATGCAACCTGGGGAAACTTGCTTTGTATTGCGAAAAAAAATTGTAAACCGAGGCATTATTTTCAATGGATTTTGATCTGTAAACCGAAAATTATGTTAACCGAAGTGTTTGTAAACCGAGGTCCCACTGTATATTGAAATCACTATGGAAGTAACGAAAATGCAAATGCTGCAAAATCCTCATTTACACTGATCCCTCTTATTATTTCATTGTTTTATTCTTATATCATTTGATATAAATTCAAACAAATGGACTAAACAAAATCCTATGTTTAAATTGTATTATCTTATTGTAGATCAATTACATGAATTTCTAATATCACTAGGAAATAATGAAACATTCTTGCATACTCTTAAGACAGAATAAATGTGAAATATAAAAGTGGTAAAACACATAAAAAGTTCTGCCACAGCATGAACTATGACTTTAACACAGTCCCAATGTTACAAACTGACCAGGAAGGGTATATAAGAACGTATGGACACGGCTACCTCCTTATCCTGAAAAGGCCTGCTGAGCTTGGGCGAAACGCATAGAGCAGAGTTTTGGCCGGCATCTACCACAGAGAACTCAGACGAACTGAGCGGTGTTGCAAGACAGCGTCCCTCCGGTCAGATATACACTTTGGGCGGCTTGGTTTCTATGACTTCTCAAGGACCAGCCACAATGAGTGGTAATATATCGCAATGAACAAACTGCCTATCTATGTTTTTCCATTGGTTTGACGCAATTTTTTAGTGGTTGTTAAATTTAATTACCACTATATTTTATCCTGTACGTGATCTTAATTATGGGAAGGGCTTTTTTTGGTTCATAAATAAACCATACAGTGTTACACTATTTTCTGTTTATTTGTATCCTTTTAAGGTACATCGGAAACACACTAAATATTTAGTATCCTTCTAAGTGGATACCATCAAAGACGAACTTATAACTCTCCATACCCTAAAGATCCACCGCTGTCGAGGTGGTAAAAATCTGTTTGGAACTTTGGAATTATATATTATTTTGAATCTATCCCCATGCCATGAAATTTGGGCAATACTGACTAAGCGCTGACACTTTATTTTTGTTATATCTGTTTCATCAGGATTGGGGAATTTCCTTTGTTGTGATTAGCAGGTTTTTATAATTTTTAAGTGTTTAGTTTAATTTTATTTTTAATACTGTTGTGCTCTTTTGATTCAGTTTTGTGCATGTGGATTATAACTACATATCAATGTGATGTGTCTCAATTTATCATGCTTCTGTGCATGTCATTGCTATGTAGTTATGTGATACATTTATAAACAGCACATTACTATGAGTGTTATTTACTAAGTTGATAATTCTAGTGAATTATTGAATACAAGGCGACACTAGCCAAACTGAAAGCACTGCTGACTTAGAACACGTCAGTGTTTTACTGTTTTCCTTTCTACAAACGCATCCTTGCCCTTTCTTACTTGAGTTTACATTCCTCCCCTCTTTAATTATTTCTTCCCTACCTTCCCATATAACTTCCTTCGGAGCTCCTTTCCTACATTATGTGTCTTATCCCTTACTTGTATTTACTTTTTCTTTGGTGCCTCGAGACCTTAAGGACACATGACATGTGTGACATGTCATGATTCCCTTTTATTCCAGAAGTTTGGTCCTTGAGGGGATAAAAGCTAAAGCTGCTGCAACAGTATGATCCATACATACACACTTAACTCACTAATTTGTCAAAATCTAAATGCACCTGGCTGCTTGGGTGAGGGGTGAGGGGTGAGAGGTGAGGGGAGCATGGGGTAACCCTTTAATTTTCCTTTTCCCAGAACCATGTTCTTGCCATAAAAATCCTGTGTTTACAGCATTATTGGTGCAAAGTGCAAATGTACGGAGCTGATAACTATCTTTCTGCACAGCTCTCTAATCCTTCACTTGTCATTAATCTGTTTATTGCTGCCATCCTTAATTCATCACTATTCCATACTGCCCTGTTCCTTAAAGGGAAGCTGTCATATTTTATTTCCTTTTTTTTTTTTTACTTATAATATTTAAATATGTGAGGTGTAAAATATAAAATTTGTAGAAATCCACACCTCTTTATCCTGCAATTAGGTTCCTCCATCTTAGCTCCCTGTTCATGATTGTTGTCAGCTCTGTCTTTGCACCTGGCAGTCGGCACAGAAAGCATGCAGAGGAGAGTAAAAACAATGTTATGGTTCCTCGTCTTCATTTGCAATGTTTGTCCTGGCTTTGCTATTTTGTCATGTCTGAATTTGATTGATGTTGAAATTTTCTCTTTTTAATACAAATTTAAAAGAAAACAGAGCATCTCGTGAATAAGGTTGACACAATTATTACTGATTTTTCTAAAGTTTTGTTCAATGGTGTAAATTCCAAGGAGTTTAACTTACACTCCTAGCACAGTTCACTCTCACACTTATATATGATTTGGTTTCTTATTGCATCCATTGACTTATGATCTGCTTATGGATAATATGTATGTATTACAGTTTGTTTTCCCACTGAACATCGTGATGGCAAATCTGTGGCTTTTCTCACCCATCGTTAGCAGGTTTGCAATCTTTGTTTTTTTGTTTAACCTGGATTAATGTGTAAGAACTTGTCAGAAATAAATTATACCCACAAGTCTGTGTTATGCGTATTTTGTTTGTTTGTTGTTTGTTTTTGTGTGTGTGTTTGCAATGTTTGACAGCTGGCTTATTATAATAATAACTACATTATAAATGGTAAAGTTTGTCTTATATTTTGTATATTGTATCTTTAAAGTCACCTGTGTATGTAAGTTAAGATAATAGATTTGCTTAAAACAAACTAAAATAATTATGTTTAAATTCAGAATTCTGGAACAAACTCCTTCGAGTAATGCCCTTGTTCGAACAACTACAGCTCTCACTATCTTCAATGCAGGAATTAAGGTACATTTACTGACTGTCACCAGGTTTATCAGGTCAATTTAAATTGACAATGCTCACTAATGCCTGAAAAATGTTCAGCCTCTATTTATGTATTTATTATTTCATGTAGCCCCATGTAACAAAAGCACAGCTTAGTGGAAAGGGGCCTTGACAGGAGTTAGGAGGCGGACATAGGAGGAAGCTAATGGGATTGGTTAATGCAGGGTTTAGGGGCTGGGCTATATAAGTAGGCAGACATCTTGGGAAATTTACTTTTAATTTGCCTACCTGGCTGAGGTTGTGTGCACCTCGTGTGTTCACTTATATGGGCTGGCAGGTTTCTTTTCTCTCTCCCCTGCAGGATGGACGTCGTGGAGAAGATGTTGGAGGGCCTCTGGACGGCAGCGAGGAACCAGGGAGCGGCGTGGATCCAGGCCCAGCTGGCTCAGTGCTGGCAGCAGCGGTGGAGGAACAGTCGGCCTACGAGAGCCAGGAGGCCCCCACGTTGATTGAGCACAGGGTCGAGCCCCCGGTTTGCCAGGATCGAGTAGTGAGGAGGCGGCATATGCTGACCACAAAGCGGGACGCAGGCGAGGTGGCTGCATAGGAGAGGCTCCACGAGGCAGACGGTGGCCCAGACAGCCAGCGGTGCGGCCCCGGTGCAGAGGGGGCCGTGCCTGGAGCGGGGGTCTCCATGGAAGCAGGAGGGCCCCCAGGATCGTCACATGGCACGGGGCCACCAGCAGGGAGGGCGGCCCCTGGTATTGGAGGATGGCCGGATGGCCTGGCCTGCAGCCGGACATCCAGGAGGAGGCTGACATGCACAGGCAAGTGATGGAGCAAGGGACCTCTGGGGGCCCCCTTGGCATGTCCAGAGGTGGCTCAGGGATGCCTGGGAGTGATAGGGGTGCTACAGGGTCCCAGGGCATACCGGGATCCTTGGAGGTCCCCTCAAGTGGGTGGGGGGGGCTGGGATGACAAGGGGCCCCCTACTGGCAAGCAAGGGGTTAGCTTAGTGGGGGGCAGCGGGTGGGGGTAGACGGGGGGTGGGAGTCTCCTGGGAGGGGAAGGGAGTCTGGCCCTGGGGTGGTTAGTCCCTTCATGGAGCTCGGGGAGGTGCTGTCTGGGTCCCCTCCGGGGGATAGGGGAGGCGGGGGTACCCGAAACGGGGACCGCCGCCGAGTGGGCAGGGGGTCTGAAGGATGGCATTCAGGGACTCAAGGGTGCAGGCGGGTCAGTCGGACAGTGTCTCGGGGGGGGGAGCGGGAGGCCAGGTTAGGGGGCAGGTTGGCGGGTCGTACTTTGGCGGATGAGGGTCCACCTCCTAGGTCTCGGTACCATGGGCAGTGCCATGCACACAGCAGGTCCTTTAGGGCGGGGTCCCGTAGGGGGTCGAGGAGTGGTAGTTCCTCCCCCAGATCGCCACTGCAGCACCGGTCTGTGTCGGGCAGTTCGGGGGATGGTTACAGTTTTCCCAGGTGCAGGCAGCGGGGCAGATCTCCTAGGGGTGATGGCAGGAGTCGGAGCTTCAGGGGGAGTCGTCAGGTTAAGTCACGATGGGAGGCCTTGGAGTCGATCAGGCGGGACGGGAGGGTTGCGCGGGAACAGTGCACCCTGCCCTGGACTTCTCTTTCTAATTGCAGGTATCGGAGTCGGTCTTCCTCTGGCTCGTCTCGGGACAGGGTGGACTCCCCGATTGGACAACGCGAAAAGGATGCGGGGCATCCTGGTTCAAGTATACTCGGCGGAGCAGCCCCCGGGCCTTCCACGGCAGGGGGGGGCTTGGAGGGTGAGTTGGGGGCAGAGGCGGCTCTAGCGAACCCCTGGGTCAGTCGGTCAGGTCGGTTGAAGTTGCGTCCGTGAGGGCAAAACTAACGAGGGGCCTTCCAGACGTGGCACGGCAACATGCCTATGTGTCTTTCGCGGGACAGTTAGGGGTGCACCTGAAGCAGGACATAAAAGAGAAGTTGTAGAAGGGGGCGGTTTGCAAAAAAAATTCCCTCCTTCCTTTGGAGGAATTTCTTGACCTCGAAGACAAGGACAAGAAAGACGAAAAGAAAGAGGTGGAAGAGGAAGAAATATCGTAAGATACCGAAATCCTTTGGTAACTGTTTGCGTGCTTTTTGCTACCTTGCCAAGTTCTGGGCGAGAAGGCGCCGGGGTTGAGCTTGTCATTATTTTGTTACTTCGATGGCACCTGGGAGGCCTACTGCACGTACAGCGGGCTCGCATGGTGGCGCTATGACGAGCAGTTTAGGCAGCGGCTGGCAGCTAATCTGAGGATGAGGTGGGACGAGATGGACCTACCCCTCTGGATGAAGCTAATGATGGCACAGAAGGTGCAACCCTTTCAGTAGACGACCGGCGCAAGGGGACAGTCCACCAAGTTGGCCGCCTTGCAGAAGGGCTTATGCTGGCTCTTCAATGAGGGCCGGTGCAAGTGGGGGGCTGTGTGTCGTTTCAAGCACTAGTGCTCGAGCTGTGAAGATGTCCACAGCCTCAATCTGTGGACGTCCTTCAAGCGTTCCAGAACCGGGGTGTCCGCAGCGGCAGGGAGTGCACCCACTGCCGTGGGGACTAACCCCAGTGAAGCTAGGCGTGATGCTGCCGTGGCTAAGCCGCTACGATAACCAGGTGGCGGCAAAATTGCTGCGGGAGGGTTTCGAGTCAGGTTTTTTTCATTCCTTTCCGGGACAGGAAGGGGACTGCGCAATCTGTGTCCTTTTGGAGAGCCGCCTCTGGCTAATTTATGGGTGTCGCCTCTAGGGGTGGTTCTGAAAAAAGAACCGGGAAAATTTCGGCTGATTCAACACCTCTCCTACCCAAAAGGGGAGTCGGTGAATGACGACATCGACGAGCGGGTCTTTGCTCGGTCTCCTACGCATCATTCGACCAGGTGGTCGATCTGGTAAAGAAGGCCGGACGGGGGGCCTTGATGGCCAAGGTGGACGTGGAGGCAGCGTTCCGCTTGCTGCAAGTTCACCCCAATTGTCATCCCCTGCTGGGTTGTTATTTTGACAGGGGGTACTTCGTCGACTTGTTACATAGTTACATAGCTGAAAAAAGACTTGCGTCCATCAAATTCAGCCTTCCTCACAAATGTTGTTGCTGTTGATCCAAAAGAAGGCAAAAAAACCTGCTCTGAAGCGCTTCCAATTTTGCCACAAACTAGGAAAAAATTCCTTCTTGACCCCAAAATAGCAGTCAGATGTCTCCTTGGATCAAGCAGCTATTACCCCACTAATTAGAAATTATATCCCTGTATGTTATGTTTTTGTAAGTATTTATCCAATTTCAGTTTAAACATCTGTATGGACTCTGACAAAACCACCTCTTCAGGCAGAGAATCCCATATCCTTATTGTTCTTACTGTAAAAAAAACTTCTTTGCCTTACATTAAATCTCCTTTCTTCCAGCCTAAATGTGTGACCTCGTGTCCTATGTATAGCCCTGTTTACGAATAGATTTCCAGATAAAGGTTTGTACTGGCCCCGAATATATTTGTATAAAGTTATCATATCCCCTCTCAGGTGCCGTTTTTCCAAACTAAACAGATTTAATTTTTTTTAACCTTTCTTCATAACTAAAATGCTCCATTCCTTTTATCAATTTTGTAGCTCGTCTCTGGACCCTCTCCAGTGCCATGATATCCTTCTTTAGAACAGGCGCCCAAAATTGCACAGCATATTCAAGGTGTGGTCTTACCAGCGATTTATAAAGAGGCAAAATTATATTTTCATCCTGAGAATTTATGCCCCTATTTATACATGACAAAATCTTACTGGCCTTAGCAACTGCAGATTGACATTGCATATTGCTGCCTAATTTGTTGTTTATAACAATTCCCAAATCCTTCTCGTGTGTGGTTATCCCTAATTCACTACCATTTAGTGTGTAAGTTACTTGTGCATTCTTAACCCCGAAGTGCGTAACTTTGCATTTCTCTATGTTAAATTTCATCTGCCATTTTAGTCTTACCTGCGACAAGCGGCACCCTGAACTGCCCCGCTACCCATTCTATAGTCCGCCTCCTCCCTATAGGAAGGAACTGAATGTCTCAAAGTGACAGCATGAAAACGAACAACCCATAGGAAGACACATGCGGATGGTGGTGCCAGGAGCGCTAGAGGTAGGACAGGCGTGCCTGGAGGACATGTGGCAACTCGGAGCGTCCTGCTTGGGCTGGCACCTGGCACTTGGGCTGCTTACAGTAAGGTCTGGACAGCATGGGAAGACTCGTGGGCCAGGTTAGATCAGGCGCTGGTGGGGGAATCGCGACTGGACGCATTACTGTGGTTCACGTTCCTCTTGCTTGCTGGGAATCCATCACCGGCGGGAGTGGATAGGAACATGGCGGCCCTTGCATTTTGGTTCAAGTTACACTGGTGGGAGGTCTGTGTCAGTGAAGGTGCTGGGGGGGTCTTCTAGGGACGCTGCAAGAGGTATGTTGGGACGAGTTCGAGGGGCTGTTGTTTCAGGCAGCATTTCTCCTGGCCTTCTTCGGAGCATTCAGGATTGGTGAACTGGTAAGTGCTAATCGGGCAGCCGGTGGGAGTATTCAGGTGGCTGTTGCGCATCCAGGAAGGAAGGCTTGTGATGCACCTGGCCAGGTCAAAAACCGATGTCAGGAGCAGAGGCCGGGACATGACACTAGGTGCCTGTGGCTCTTCCCTCTCTCGAGATTTTAGTTTGCCAAGGTTTTTCAGCTGGGATTAGCTAAGTTGGGGTTGCAACCTGGCATCTTCAGAATGAATGCTTTTCGTATCGGGGCGGCTACTGAAGCCTTCGCGTTTGGGCCTGAGGGAGGCAGTGATCAAGCGGATTGGGAGATGGGAATCTGTCAGGTTTCTGTCATACGTGTGTTTGGGTATGTTGGATTGAAACGGGGTGGAAGGACCAAGGATACTGTGCATGGTGGTAATGCTTTTGTTTGTTTCCCTAGAAAAAGTCGCCTGGATCGTTGGGCACTCATTTGTGTTCTATGCCGAGAGGAGAGCTGCAGCTAGAGTTCAAGGGCAGCAGCTGGGCTTTCCGAGGGACCAGTTGGCAATTCGTTGGTTCGGTTATCGGGGGTTTTGTTGGGGGGATGTTTGCAATGCAATGTTTCGCATGCTAGCTGGTGGAGGAAGGCCGGACTTCCTAGTTATACACGCAGGAAGGAATGATCTGGGGCTGGTGCCGCAGCGTCAGCTGGTTAAATGGATGAAGCAGGATCTGAATAGATTGCAGGATATGCTCTCTGGGCTAGTTTTGTCAGGAAAGTGGGGGGGGGGGGTAGTAAGGCACCGGGAATTAGAGGTGGGGTTGCCTGGTTACTATCACTCGGATGGAGTTCATCTCTCCGCAGAAGAGTGGGATCTCCTGAACCTGGGTTGGCAAGAATGGCTGCAGAAAGCACTGTTTCTTAGGGGTGGGGGAGATCATATGGCTTAACTTTTCAAGTTCTGAGCTTATGGCGGTATAAGGAGCTCTAGAAGAGGAAATAGGCTCCCCAGTAGGAAGGTTATGTTAATGGTTATTGGTATGTTTGGTAGGTTTCGAGTCCTTTCAGTGGCTCAGAACCTGGTGGGGTAGGGGTATCCGGGTATAGCCCTACCATGGTTAAATTATAATAAATGGTTGGCACTTTAAATGATGTTATGTTGGTATAATGTTATATATGTTGTGAAGAAAATGGACTTTTAATTGACATTTTCTTCTTTGTTCTGTATTTTCCTGTTTTACTACCTGTATATTGAATGTATTGGTTCGGTAGTTTGAAACTACCGAACGCCGACCACCCTCCTGGGTCATTAACTACAAAGGAACCAGCTATTAAGTGCTCCCTGGGCGGCCGCTGTTCGTACAGCCGAACGCCACGTGGAATAGAAAACGGCGGCCATCTTGTTCGCACGAGGGGAGTCAGCGGGACTTGGTCATCGAGTGTCTGGAACTAAAATCGGACACTCGACCTTGCGAACCACCGCTGAAACTACCGAACGCCGGCTTCTTGTATTTCCCGAACAGCCAGGGAAGCGCCGTTCGGTAGTTCTGTGCGAACGGACAAGGAGATCAATTGCTACTATGAGCCAGGGGGATCCATTCGGGCCTTTTGTTCGGTTTTTATCTATTTGTGAATTGACCGACCGCACACGTTGAATTCATGGAACTGTTTTGGGCAGGAGCCGCGTGTGTGGTCGGTAAAAGGGACCCTCCACACTTTTTCAGAACCCATGAACCGATCTGGGTGAAATTTAGGCAGACAATGTAATAGAGCAGCAGGAAATGTTAGCAGAATGCTTGGTTGTATATGGAGAGGTATTAGCAGTAGAAAGAGGGAAGTGCTCATGCCATACAGAACACTGGTGAGACCTCACTTGGAGTATTGTACACAGTACTGGAGACCGTATCTTCAGAAGGATATTGATACCTTAGAGAGGGTTCAGAGAAGGGCTACTAAACTGGTTCATGGATTGCGGGATAAAACTTACCAGGAAAGGTTAAAGGATCTTAACATGTATAGCTTGGAGGAAAGACGAGACAGGGGGGATATGATAGAAACATTTAAATATATAAAGGGAATCAACACAGTAAAGGAGGAGACTATATTTAAAAGAAGAAAAACTACCACAACAAAAGGGCTGAGAGGGTAGTGGATGCATGGAATAGCCTTCCAGCTGAAGTGGTAGAGGTTAACACAGTAAAGGAGTTTAAGCATGCGTGGGATAGGCATAAGGCTATCCTAACTATAAGATAAGGCTAGGGACTAATGAAAGTATTTAGAAAATTGGGCAGACTAGATGGGCCGAATGGTTCTTATCTGCCGTCACATTCTATGTTTCTATGTTTCTATGTAATTTGGATATGTTTGTCCCCCAGATCGGGGCTATCAGGGGATATGTAATTTGTGGGGATACATTGTGGGGAAAGGGGTGTCCTGAGTTTTGGGGAAATTGTGTGCTCTCTGCCTGGAGATAATTGGTTTATTCCTTAACTTATCTCAATATCTCCCAGGCAGAAAGAAGGCGTGTATTACTGTAAATCTGTGTGTTGATTGGCTGTTGTCTTTGTTTGCTGTGGGAGGTCCTCTTGCAGGAGGATTTCTCATAAAAGCCTGTGTGTGTGTCAATAAAATTCATTCCTGTTACACCCTTCATGAAGTCTAGGCTCATGTTTGGGGGATATTCTACTTGCTGGGAAAAATCACCTTGGAACTGCATTTCATCTACCTTATTCCTCTACTCCCTGCTGCAGCTATAATCACTCATGCTCAGCTGTTGGGAAAGGGAACAGAAGACCGCAGCACCATAACCACTGCAGGTCTTAACATATGTATATGTTATTTATAGTGGGGTTATTGCCTTTTATACCTAACGGAACGATACAGAAACAAGGGCAGGGCATAGGGCAATGACCCATAAGTTTCTATGTTAAGTTATTATTTATATATTTAATAAAGCTGTGGACAATTTTACCCATATACAATAGTGTCCGTGTTTTATTGGAGTAGGTATGTGGCGGGTTTGTCCTAGGTTCCAGATGCCCACATGGCGACGATACACTGGTCATGCATTCTCTAGAATGAACCAGTATTTGGTGTATAACATTAACTGAATTGCAGTGAACTGGAAACTAATTTGAATTAATACACTTAGTTTCCAACCTGCCCAAGTTTTGTTATTTAATCCTCAGCTAACTAGAACGGTCTAGTAAATAAAATGAGGCAGTATTACTCTGCTTTTTAGCAACAAAGGTGAAAAGTATCAAGAAATATACTCCTAAGGTTTTGTATATCCCCAGACCAGGAAATAGCTCAGAGAGACCTATCCCATACATCTTTGTCCATCAGAGGTTTATGTGACATTTAGTTTAAAATTTAGTAGAAGTTCAATTCTGTAGGTGTGAGGAATGAAACTACTGGCTAAAATGACAAACGTTGTTACCATCGGCATACAGACAACTCAATTCAGTTTTGTAAGCTGTGAAGGGACCCATGAATATGGGCACTTGTACAGCGTGTCTTTGTAATTGAACATGCAGAGAAGATTTTTCTATGATAACTGAGGGGGCAGTTTTTTTTTTTTTGCTTACACCAATCTCTAGTTAGGCGCCATTGTGTGCAGGGAGACAGGCACTTAGAACCCTGCACTATATATGACCTATGCTCAGTGTATACATTGTTACAATACTTGAGGTTCAGTCTTGTTAATTGGTTTTAAAATACCTGCAATATGACTATTTTGGGCATTGTATCCTCATGTTTCATGTTCTGTTCATTATTTTTAAAACTTCAAAAGGACACTATAGTCACCAAAACACCATTAGGTTAATGAAGCAGTTTTGGTGTGTAGATCATGCCGCTGCAGTCTCACTGCTCAATTCTCTGCCATTGTGACTGCATGTGACTTAGACAGCCTTCCAACACTTCCTGTAAAGAGTCATCTAATGTTTACACTTCCTGTATTGAAAATACAGTTTAATTTAGAATTTCTTATCTCCTGCTTTGTTAATAGCTTTCTAGACCCTGCAGGAGCCTCTTGTATGTAATTAAAGTTCAATTTACAGAGCAGGAAATAAAAACTTTTCAAGTAATTTACATCTGATTGAAAGTGAAACCATTTCTTTTCATGCAGGCTATGTGAGTCACAGTCAGTGGAGGTGTGGCTATGCCCGCATAAACAGAAACAAAAGTGATTTAACTCCTGAATGGTGGAGAATTCAGGGGCATGATCTGTACACCCAAACTGCTTCATTAAGCTTAAGTTGTTTTGATGGCTATAGTTTCCCTTTAAATCAAATATTAAAAAATATAAAACAGAAGCTGGTCTATGATTGCTGGGTCATATAGTGTTTTAAGCACTCTTTTGTTTTAGTGTTTGGGTTTTGGAGATTTTTGCTTGTACAAAAGATACCTAATTCACTTGTTGTTTCATTGCTAGTGTCTCTTTGGCTGTAATGGATTTTATTATAAATCTGTTTACCAATGGAAAAATGCCAGAGTCAATATTTAATACGGCCAGATTTTGCTAAAACAAAATGTATTTTTCTCCATAGTCGAATGTGATCCCACCGACTGCCAAAGCTACTGTCAACTTCCGACTGCATCCTGCACATACCGTGGAGGAGGTACGAAAATACCTTTTTAGTAATTTTACTCTTCCATGTCACTAAATCTCACAATGCACTGTTACACGTTTTTGTGATTGGAATGTATGCCAGATACTGAAATTACTGTCTGTAAAATTGTTCCATTTTCCTTAACAAAGGATTTTCTCTTTATACTATAAAAGCTATAAGTAATCAAGAAATCTTAGTTATAGTGATCACTCGAGTTTTTATTTTTGTAGGTGGTGAACATTGTAAGAAATACCATCATGGATGAGCAAGTAGTGCTTTCAGTTGTCAGTGCATTTGATCCACTTCCAGTTAGTCCCTATGACGAGGAAAAATTTGGGTACCAAACACTGAAACGCACTATCCATGATGTGTTTTCAGCAGCACCAGTAGCTCCAGGTAAGTCTGAAACTCAGTCAGGAGAAAACTGACAACAAGATAGAACTGACAGCAAGGGCTTTCAGACAAACTTCACCATTTGGTCCCTTACAGTAAAAGTAAGCTTAAATAGGCATTGTAGGCTGCACAAACAACAAATCACACATTCCATGCATAGGTATGTGGTATCCCAATCTGAACAGGATGAGGGATGCAGCTGAAGGTCTGAAGTACTGTGCACAACCATCTTTATATTCCTGTTTTCTTGTTCAGGTGTGTGTGTTGGGAATACAGACAGCCGCCATTTTGTAAACTTGACTGACAGCATCTACCGGTTCAGTCCCATAGTCATGAAACCAGAAGATTTGAGCAGGTAAACCAAGGGCCACTGATTTTACTTTGTTTACAATAATCTATTCTTGTGTGTGTGTTCCTGTGATGGATTAACTGACTCATAAGGTATAATCTAAATAATTTTGGAAGGGCAACCAAAATTGCAAAAAATAGCTTTAGTGGATTTCAAAAAAATTCAATCTGTTTAGTAACTTAATGTCTTGTTTATACCTTTTGTTGTCTTTCAAAAATCGTAGGTCACTTGCTGTTGTTTTGTAAATGGATTCTTTCGTTACAAACACCATCTCCTGTTCACCTCCTTTCACGTTTTGACATGATCTTTCTGGCACATCTAAACTTTTTCAAGCATAGCCAACTCTCTTCGTCTTACAGTTATTCTATGTTGCAGTATAAGGAATTCTCCATATGCCTGATATCATGTGTAATTATTTTAATCAATCACTCCTCAAAAACAATAAAAAGCAAACTTGAATATAGAGCATTTACTCATTCCCTATACAGCCATTGCAAAGCGCACAGAATGTAATAGTTTTATATGATCATGCACTGCACAATCCTGCCCAGGGCCGCCCCCTGTCTATAGGTCCTGATGGGACCATGGATCCATATGGCACTTTGACTGGGATGGCATTTTGCCGACCCTGTCATTAGCTAACACGTTAGCAGTGGCATAACTGGAGTGGGGACAGCCCGCCCTGCGTGACAATTTTTGACAAAGTGACGGCTAGAATGGTGCGGTGAGTCACACGCTCTTTCTGCGCAGCTGAGACCTCTAACCTCTCGCAAGCTTACTCACACTCAGCCAAGGAGGGAGGGGGTGCCGCTCCTGCTCCCATTACTGCAGCAGATGTTTTTTCCTCCTTCTCGAGTGGGGACTCGATTTTTCTCCCCATGCATCCAGCTCCCTCATCCTTCTGCATGGCCTGGGCCATGGCCATGGCCAACATGGAGCAGCATACTGAACACAGCACCAGTTATGCAAAGCCAGACGAGATGGCAGAATGCCTGTGAGATACATACACACTCCATCCCCAGCACACACAAAGAGAAAAGCCATCTATAGCACACACAAAGACACACTCCATTCCCAGCACACACACACAAACACACTAAATAAGCAGCACACACAGACATACTCCATCCCTGGCACAATCAGACACACTCCATCCCCAACAGACACACTGCATCCCCTGCAGACACATATATTTACTACATCCCACACTACATCCTACATTTACACACATGGACACACTCCATCCCAAGCACATTCACACACACATGCCATCACCAGTATACACAGACACACCATCCCCAGCACACACACACGCAGCACACTACATACCCTGCACACATACTACATGCCCTGCAAGCACAGATACACTTCATCCCTAGCACACACAAACACACTCATGCCTAACTCACACAAAAACACTCCATACCCAGCACAAACAGGCACACTCTATTCCCAGCACAAACACACAGACACACTCCATGTCCAGCACACACGTACTACATTACCTGCACACATACAGACACACCCCATCCCTAGCACACACACACAGACACATGACACAGACACACAACATCCCTTGCACACACACACACACACACACATTATATCTCCTGCACACACAGACACACACTTCATCTCCAGCACACCCATAGACATAATGCACTCAAGCACAAACACACACATACATTCTACATCACTAGCACACACACTGCATCCAAAATCACTCACACTGCATCCCATTGATACACTGCAGCAAACACACACACTCTATATCCACTACACAAACACACACACACACACTGCATCCACTACACAAATACACACACTGCATCCACTACAGGCTCTCTGCATCTATTATACACAAATACTCTACATCCACTATGTTTTGGTGTTGAGGGAGGGGAGTGGGCAGTATGTCATGCTTGGATCCAGGCAGCACAATGTCTTGGGCTAACCCTGATACCTCAAAAGCAATGCACCCCATCCTTGGCAGGTCCTATCCTAACAACCTAATCACTGCTCCTTGAGATGAATAGACTTGATTGGGAAATCCTTGCTCATGGGACTCTCTGCAGATTATATACACAAATATACACAGATTATATAAAAAATATATTAAGAGTTCTATAGGTATTAGTAATGCATACAATACAAAATAAAAGTTTACTACTTTTACCTCGTTTACTTGGAGTAAATGTTACATATTTAGTTATAGTTTTTTAATTGTTTCTTTCTTTCAGGTTTCATGGTCTGAATGAACGGATATCAAAAGAAGGTTTTGAAGTTGCTGTACAGTTTTATTACCAGCTGATTCAAAATTCTGACTCTGAGAAAGTGCCCAGGCCTCATCATATACCAGAAGAATTATAGTCAGAAATGGAGGGACTTGAATAACGTTATGGAAATGTAGATTCATTTTGAGACTGGAGAAGTCATTATAAGTTGCAATTTCAGTTGAATTTCAGGACACAACTTGAAGCATTCATTGTGTTAAGCTATTTCAATTGCTCATGTCTGATTTGTTCATTCGAAAAAGCTGAAAGTATGTAGTTTGCCAATAAACTTGATTTTCAATGGGGGTTGAATAATTTTGATTACAAATGTATGTATGTGGTTAACTTATTTAAGGCATTGATTTTGGCAGGGGTTTGTGTCACCTGAGGACACACCTGCCTATGTGATCTGAGCCTGTCCTATTTGTGATTGTATAGCATCTATATTAAAACACTCAATTTATTACTAAATATACTTCACTATATTATTTCCCTTTTTTTTTTTTTTCGTGTGGGCAGGATTAAATACTGGGATGTGAAGGAGGGCAAGGAACTCCAGTATAAAGGAGATTCCAATTTCACAAGTCTCACATTAATGGTAGGTATGGATGACAGATTAACCATCATTGTATGCATTTCTGCTAGGCTGTCCATGTTGCCCCCCGAGTGCTGGTCCCTGGCTTTTTTTCCTGTTGTCTTTCTCTAGCTTTTGCGAAATTAAGAGAGGGGGAGTTTCTTTCCCATCCGCCTTTTGTTTTGCCTGCGAAGAACCACTAACCTTATCTTGTAAAAATAATTTTCCCTTACCCCCCACCCTCTTTTTTTTCTGGGGCATATTCAATTTCTTGAGCTTTTAATAAGCAGATATAATCCTGCTTTATAAGTTATTGGGTTACATCCTCATATTAAGAAGGACTTTTTAGGAATTCAGTCCTGCCTTGTGGCAGATATAACTCATTTAGCAGCCAACTACACATACTTTCCCAGTACCATCAACTGTTCTGGACCTAGCCTACCCTCTCATGTCTGGTAGCTTGGGACTACCTTGTGTATATTGGTCAAGGCTTTCCACTTCTTGGGTATTAATGTAAATATTGTGCGTACTTTAGTTGTTCTGTAGTAAGTCTACTGATACCCGTATTTTTCAATAAAGGTTAATTTTAAAATCCAGACAGATCAGGATGAATTTTGTAAAGAATGGCAAGAGGCAGCAGCTAAATGCTCCCAAACATTATGTCCATCTGCAAATATGAATCAGAGAGATTTTCCTTGGCACAAGAGGAACTTGATAAGGAGATTGAGGAGACACAAAAATTCAAGACAGACCCATCTTTTGACCATCTTGAGAGGTTAAACTATAATCTAATTTGGATAGATTTTGCATAACAAATAAAGTTAAACAAACATCAGAAATTCCTTCGAGGTATTAGTGACATTGAATCTGGCCGCATTTACAGACATTTTAAAAAGAGTGTGCACAGACCCTTATGAGTTTAGTACCCCCGAGTACAAGTCTACAGGCACGAAATGTGTTACGTCCAGTAACTGGACATTTGGAGTAAAAAGGTTGATTTGATTTAGATTTACAGTTGGTTCAGGTAGGCACTAGTGGGTTTTTCACAGTGCCGAGGTATCTAGGGTTAGCCTGTTTGGGTTTTCCTGTTGTCTTTCTCTTGCTTTTGGGAAATTAAGGGAGGGGGGATTTTTCTTCATCTCATTTCTTTTCTATCTGCTTTTTGTGTTCTCTGCTAAGCACCAGTAACCTTAGCTGCTAAAAGGATTTTCCCTTGCCATCTGTTTTCTGGGGCATATTCACTTTCTTGTGCTTTTAATTAGCACATATAATCCTGCTTTATAAGTTATTTGGTTACCTCCTTATGTGGCAGATATAGCTAATTGAGAAGCCACCTACACGTACTTCCCCAGTGCCATCAACTGTTCTGGACCTAGCCTACCCTCTCATATTTGGTAGCTGGAGGCTCCCTGGTGTACATTGGTCATCTTGGGTATTAATGCATGTATTGTATTGTCAGAATATTTATATCGGCAGACATTTTGTGCTAAGAAAGAAATTAAAAGTGTATATTGCCAGAGTCACTTAGAACGTACAGAGAGTCTGGCCCTTTAAAAGTTAGGACAAAGGGAAGAGAGAGGTTAGTTGGTAGAGAGACGAGTTGGTGGAGTTTGGGAATTCCGATTCGGACATGCAGAGAGATCCAGGACACTCTCTGGGACTAACACTCTACTCTTAAGCTCTCTTGGACACAACTCATTGACACTTTGAATTTTACTCTGACTTTCTAACCAACACCACTTTTCTCTATCACTCACGCACCTCCATACAACCAATCAAGTTTCTGGGACTACCTACTCATCTGATGAGAATATCTACATAACTTGTAATTATGCTGGTTTTATTTAATTAATTTAAATTAATTAAAATTTACTAATAGCATGATATATGACTGGATAAATCACGGTCAGATTTCAATATTTAGAAATCTTAGTTAACTAAAGAATATATAGTTATAAACATTCCATTCTGCAGGTGGAATTAAGAATAATTATATATTAATGTGATAGTATCACGTGTTAGCATACCGCTGTTTTTATCCAGGTGTATTGATTTGCTCTAAAATAAGATAAAATATCTTTTTAGGCAAATTAAAAATTCGGCTTTTGTAAAAATCTGGTAGATTATTCTTATTGGATGGTTCCAGGAAATGATTAATGAGTTGGTTCAAATGTTATTTTAATTGAAAATCACAGGAGAATAGGATACTATATGCCTAAGAGGATCTAGCCAGCATTGAAAGGGTTACTCCGTTGATTTAACTGTGAGCCAGGGTTTTAATGCTGGGCTGTGTGAAGTTTACTTTTTGTCTGTAAAGTACCCTCATAAATCTTATTAAGTGACAGGTGATGCTGTTAGCCATTGGAACATGTATAGCCATTCCATTGTATTGCATACTTATGTAATACTAAATATTCACTGATTATTATCATGCATGCTGCCTAATATTATTGTTATTTAATTGTCACAATAAATTAAATCTATTTTTATAACAAATTGTGATTTTATTTGTATGGAATACATTTCACTTACATGATAAACGATCTCTAAGATCTAAGAGGTTTAAAATAGTGGGCAATTCTCGACTGTTTAATATTATCATCCCATAAATATCCCCACAGTATACCTGCATTTTTTAATAAAGGTTGATTTTTAAATCCACTGCCTTCCCGTCCTGAGGTGTCTTTGTACACCTTAGGGTTTTTTGTTTTTCCCCTAGCCCTTACCTTTTCTGTTTCTATGGTATTTGGCTTTTTATGGTCATTTGTTGTTGACCAAATTATCAATGGTACCCTCTTTATTTTTTTAATTGATTTGGTTATACAACCCTACCTGTACATACAGAGTTGTTCTATTTGATTATCTTTGTTTCACCATTCTTTACATGTTTGAGATCTTTAGGATAAATGAGAATATCACCGCGGTATATACTACACAGATGTCCATGAGATTTTAGAAGGTATTGTTTATGAAATGTTGACATATTACTGGGCCATTACAAAGGCTGAAGGGCACGACCTTGTATTCTTATGAGTCATGTCTAGTTTTAAAGGTAGTTTTCCACTCAACCCCATTCCCAATGCATATTGTATGTCCCCTTCAGGTCAAACTTGGTTTAAAGAGTGGCTTCCCAAAGCCTGTCAATGAAGTCTGGTATTAGCACTCAAGAGTATCTGTAACCCCAATTGTGGCCTGCAGCCCAGGTAGTGCAATAATTGACACCACATGCTGGAACTCGGTAGGTGAAAATATTAAGTTGTGGGAGAAGTGTGTGTGGTTTGTGAAGTGTGAGTTTAGGAGAAAGTGATTACTTGGAAGAATGTGAATTCAGAATAGGAATATTTAGTGGCAATGGTAATATGGAAAGTGTGGCTAGTGGAAGTAAGAGTATGGAATAGAACAGTAGTCTGGAAAAATGTCTTCTTGGACTATGTACTAGTTATTAGACAAGGTTTTTGTGACATACTTGACTCCCTAAGTACTGCTTCTCAACCTGATCTGATAGTTTTTCAAAGTGAAGTTCAACCTTAAAGCGGCACAGTTATATTCGAATCCAGTTTTTTTCTAACCTCCTCCCAACTCAACTACATCTAATGGTCCCCCTAGTTACCCACAAATCCCCCTATGCCCCCCATATTACCTATTTTTTATCTTCATCTTGTGCCTGGGCCTAGGTCCTAGGCACCGCCATCTTTGTGTGGGCAGATGACGTTCCTGCTCCGCTACTCTCGACTTGCTCTGCTTCTCTCTGCTTGCTCTGCTCTGCCTCCTTTCTGCATGCTGTGCTTCTATTTGCATGGTCTGCTTTTGCTCCTCTCTGCTTGCTCTGCTCCGCTACTCTCAACTTGCTCTGCTTTTCTCCACTTGCTCTGCTTCTCTCTGTTCCTCTCTGCTCTTGTCCTCTCTGCTTGCTCTGCTCCTCTCTACTTGCTCTGCTCCTCTCTGCTCCCCTCTACTTGCTATGCTCCGCTCCTCTTTACTTGCTCTGCTTTTCTCTACTTGCTCTGCTTCTCTCTGCTCCTCTCTGCTTGCTCTGCTCTTGTCCTCTCTGCTTGCTCTGCTCCTCTCTACTTGCTCTGCTCCTCTCTGCTTGCTCTGTTCCTCTCTATTTGCTCTGCGCTGCCTCTTCTCTGCTTGTTCTGCTCCTTTCTATTTGTTCTGCTCTTCTCTGTTTGCTCTGCTCCTGCACCATAGGCGTGCGCAGCCTATTGCATTAGGGTGTGCACCCTAAAGCACAAACATGCGTGAGTTAGGGGGTGGAGGGGCAGTGATAGGGGGTAGATGGGCAGTGACAAGGGTTGGGGGGATGGAGGGGCAGTGAAAGGGATTGGGTGGTGAAGGGGCAATGACAAGGGGTAGAGAGGTAGTGACAGGGGATAGAGGGGGTAGAGGGGCAGTGATAGGGGTTAGAAGGATAGAGTGGCAGTGACAGGGATTAGGGGAGGTGGAGGGGCAGTGACAGGCGGTAGAGGGGCAGTGACAGGGGGTAGAGGGGCGGTGTCAGGGGTTAGGGGGCGTGGAGGGGCAGTGACAGGCGGTAGAGGGGCAGTGACAGGGGATGGGGGAGTAGAAGGGCAGTGACAGGGGTTGGGGGGTAGAGGGGCAGTGACAGGGGTTAGGGGGTGTAGAGGGGTAGTGGCAGCCAAAACAATGCCCCCCCCAAAAAATAAAAAAAAATCCATCTTCACCCATGGAGGGCACAGCACAAACTGAACTCTGCAGGGTGGGAAAGACTTATAAAGCCTTCCCACGCCCTGCAATTTGACCCATAGTGCTTTGATTGGTTGGTTTAAGCCAACCAGTAGGTAAGTTTAACCAATAGGTAAATTGGTTGGTTTAAGCCAACCAATAGGTAAATTTAAGCCTTGCAAGTTACCAATCACCAAATGCTCAAAATTTACCTATCAGAGCACTTTTCTTGGTTGGGTTGGAATCCAACCAATCTTTGGAATTTTCCTACACTTTGTAAAATGACTCAGAGCACTTTCTTACCAAGAAAGGTTAAATTACAAGGAAACATGTATAGTTGGGAGGAAAGACAAGACGGGGGAATATGATAGAAACATTTAAATACATAAAGGGAAACAGCACAGTAAAGGAGGAGACTATACTTAAAATGAGAAAAACTACCACAACAAGAGGACATAGTCCTAATTTAGAGGGGCAAAGGTTTAAAAATAATATTAGGAAATATTACTTTACTGAGAGGGTAGTGGATGCATGGAATAGCCTTCCAGCTGAAGTGGTAGAGGTTAACACAGTGAAGGAGTTTAAGCATGGTATAGGCATAGGGCTATCCTAGATTTAAGATAAGGCCAGGGACTAATGAAAGTATTTAAAAAATTGGGCAGACTAGATGCGCCGAACGATTCTTATCTGCCATCACATTCTATTTTTCTATGTTTCTATGATTGGTTGGATTCCAAGCCAACCAATAAGAGTGCTCTGATAGGTACATTTTGAGCCTTGCCTGATTTTTAACTTGCAAGGCTCAAATCAGAGAACTCTGAGTAAAATTACAGGGCGTGGGAAGGCTTTATAATCCGTAATCTCAGTCTATGAGATACTGCTTTATCCTGCTGCTCCTCCTAGCTCTTTCCAGTGTGTCTTTCCCTGGCTCTGCCTCTTCTCCCCAAACCCTCTCTGTTGGCATTCCCCAAGGTTATTTCCTTGGTCCCCTATTGTTCTCAGTCTACACTGCCTCCCTTGGTAAACTCATCAGCTCCTTTGGCTTCCATTATCATTTATATGCAGATGACACACAAATCTACCTGTCCTCTACTGCATTTTCTACGCCCATCTTGACTCATGTCTCTGATTGCCTCTCTGCAATTTCCAACTGGATGATTGCTCACTTCCTTAAACTCAACCTGTCCAAAGCAGAACTTCTTGTCTTTCTTGTGCTATCTCCAAACGGACCCTTATTTGTTGTTTGTATATTCTGGATAGTGTGTTAAATCCTGTGGTGAGGCTATAGCTATCACTGTTCATACTCCCATAAGAGCACAGAGTCACCGAATGGTGTGGGTAGATGGCGGGGCGGGAGGCCCAAAATGGCAGCAACACCAGGTCGGACCGTTAACAGCCTAAAACTTAAAGCTGCTGATGGACTTAAGCATCCACCTGCTATCAGCCCTCCATCCCTGGGCATAGGTTGAACTTTCCTACATTGCATTTGAGCTGCAGGTTTTCTAGACTCAACAGCTTATATGTGTTCTCTAATATTACAGAGGGCTATGCAAACCTATTATTTTGGCTTATGTCTTAGTTTAACCTTATATTCGCTCTGCTAGGCTATAGCAGGGCTTACTTATGTAGATCCTAGTGTGTGTTATCCCATCTGTTAGCATAACTTACTGCCACACCTGCTTGGCTATTGACTAATCTCACCCAGTGGTATAACCTCTTGCCCTCACTCATAGCTCTCTTATCACTATCACTGCTAGGCTGTTCCATAACATGGTAGCCTGTAGCCTGATCCTGACAGATCTAGCCTACTTCGACAGGTATACTGAATATAGCTCAAATTTACCAAAGGCTGCCTTATGCTCACTTTCGTAAATACTAATAACCAATGCCTGTTCATGCATTGCCAGCAGAGTATTCGAATTTGTCTTAGAGCTACTTTTAGACCTGACACTTCTTGTTCACCTATCATTTCTACTTTAGACTCTGTCTGACACTTCTTGTTTAACAATAATGTAAAGTGCAAAGTATTTACGTGCCATGCTACTGTACCAATCTATATAATATTGTAGGCTTGTCAATGCTGCCGTGGCACCACAAGCCTGTTTGTACTTACCCGCACTACAAAAATAAAGAATTTTTGAAAATATATATATATATTTCAAATATATAGAGTCCTCCTTAGAAATGGTCTGCAGGGAGATTGAATCTATCTCCTACTTGAAGTTATCTCTAAAATCTAACTCTAATTTATCACAACTAGAACTAAAGCTATAAAAGAGCTACAAGAGAAAAAAAATATCACCATAAAGCCATCTGATAAAGGTGGCAATATTGTGGTTCTTAGTACTGACCAGTATCTACAGATGACTAATAGAATTCTATCTGGCACTACCACCTACAAAATCCAACAATATGTTTCTTGGGCAGATTGAAAGTTATTTTACAGAATGGCCTTGATGACAAACTAATCTCAAAAGGAAAATATATTTTTATGTTGAACCAACATTCACGCAGAGCCATTTTCTAAAGTCTGCCCAAGATACACAACCTATCCTGTCTAGAAGACCAATAGTGTCTGGGAATGGCAACCTGACCCAAGATGTAAGCATGTATATTGATCGCATCCTGAGACCTTTGGTGGTCAGGTTGCCATCATATGTAAGAGACACCAAACAGACCTTATCAGTATTGTCCTCTAAAAAGATACCTCAGGGGTCTCTACTATGCAGTCTTGATGTAGAGGCCCTGTATAGCTCTATCCCCCACAATCTTGGAATAAAACATGTTGAATACTTTCTTTCAAAGAGAGGGGATCATCTAGACAAACACAATTTTTCTTTTATCATTGAGCTACTAAAATTTGTACTTATGCACAATTAGTTCATATTTGATGGCAAATTCTAACACCAGGTGCCGGGGACGGCTACGGGGACGACTTGCACGCCCTCCTATGCCAACCTACACCTGGGTTGGTGGGAAGAAAAAGTGGTCTTCTCTGGCCATCTTAGCCATTTTGTGCATCTTATACACAGGAAGAGGTATATCGATGATGTCTTGGTTGTCTGGTTAGGAACTGGTGATTAATTCTTCACGTTTGTTAAATTATTAAACAACAACCAACATAACTTGACATTTACAGAGGAGGTGGGAAGCCCATCCCTAAATTTCTTAGATGCTACATTAACCCCTGAAACCACAGGCACCATCAAGACAAACTTATATAGGAAAAGCATGGCTACGAACAGTCTTCTAAATTGGCAAAGTTATCACCCCACTACACGAAAACGGGGTATTCCTACAGGCCAGTATTTATGCCTTAGGTGTAACTGTTCAAAAATAGAGGATTTCAAGATAAGAGCAAGAGAATTAAGACTAATGTTCAGACAAAGAGGATAACCTAACAAGTGCCTTAAAAAAGCATAACTGAGGACCTTATTAACAGACAGGAACAGTCTTCTAGGAGAAGGTTTGAATTTGACAAAATTTGAGAATTACCACAACTAAGGTGTAGCGCAACCTTTGATGCGGGTTGGGGTAGAGTAAAGACCATCATGGATAGATTTTGGCCCCTCCTGAAACAGGACGTACACCTTAAGAGTGTAATTTCACCCTTTGCCTCCATTACTGCAAGGATGGGTAAAAACATAAAAGATCTCTTAGTACACAGTCACTTCCGAAGAGAGGGTCCCCCAACTCATTGGTTATCAAACAAACTGAAGGGAACTTACAAATGCAGGCTGTAAAGGCACTTAAGGATGTAAAGCCTGCAATTTCATTCTCAAGGACTCAAAACAATTTGAAAACAGTAATCACAGTGAAAGGTTTCTGACCAAGTCTTTTTTCAGCTGCAACTCTAAGGGCCTTATCTACCTCCTAACGTGTCAATGTGGTCTAATGTACGTTGAGAAAACTTTTCGCCCTTTCATGAGGTGCATCTTAGAACATGTCAATTCTGTAAAAACACTTAGGAACATAAAAACTCCAATATCAAGACTTGTCAAATGTGCCCATCAGGGTATCCGAAACATAATTTGGTTTCAAGGCATAGAACTAGTAACACCACGTGAGTGACAGAATATAGTACAAGAAACAATTGTGCTTGAATTACAAATATATTGTACATAAACGATATATAAGTCTGTACATTTGCTTAAGTAATTTGCTATTCTCATCTTCACAATGTATAGATTACAACAGTCCATCCTACATTATACACCTATATATACTGGAAACTTTGATTATGGAAGTTTTCTACCCTGACGAAGGTGCCTCTCTGAGCACCGAAACGCGCGTTGCGATTTCTTTATTTGAATCACAATGCACTGATTTATTTTTCCACATAACTATTTGATTTGTTTTCTCTTTAGGAGGAGGGGGGTTTATTTGGAGATGGGGGGATGTGTTCCTACTACCTGAGTACCTCCACTTCGAGGGATACTTGCATGGACTTTTTATTTAATCGGCACCCATGAGGTGTTATAGGGAGAGTGTATCAAAGTGTATTAGTTTGTCAGCATATTGTAGCAATACTAGAGGGTACAATTATATGGATATAATTTATGCTGTATGCCTGTTTAAATCTTTGAGTTGATAATCCCTACTGTGACTGACTATCCACAAGTATCTATATAGACGTGATCAATTGAGCAACACTTTGGCTGCACATGCGCTCATGCAGCAATCTATGGATAGTTTAGTCAATTGACTCACTACCTACAGGTAATCAGCTAACATCTAGACCAAGGATAGGCAACCTTCGGCTCTTACACCCATAATGCTGGCAAAGCATCATGGGAGGTGTAGTCCAAAACATCTGGAGTGCCGAAGGTTGCCTATGCCTGATCTAGACAGACATGAGCAATGGAGTTGCTCCTAATTTGAATAGATGCATATGTCTAATCTGATCGTCAGTACAGCTGCCTACTTCACCATTTAGCTATTATCTCTACTTTAGAAGTGTTGGCTAAGAAACAATTAGATCAATTTCGAATCTGTGAACAGATTCAATCCTTGTCTTGGTCTTTATAGAATTTTATTATCTCCTCATACTGAGACAGACATTATACATCGATAACAACCAATATTGTTTATAGCAATAATGAAATCCATTAAGATATGTTTGTATCTATTCTTTGAAAGTGTTGAGCTAATAGCTCGCAGGGTATTTATTCCACAGTATTATGCTGCATCATTTTATATTGAGAGGTTAAGATCCTACACTTTTCACTATGCACTAGCCTTCTCTACTCCACCTAGGGTAAATTCATTATATATTTACCCAGTAGGTATTGTCCTGTACTATCGCATCATTGACCTGTGTTAAGATATAGGTCTTATAATTCCCAGATTTTACTATTAACATGACGTAAAGTCATGATTTTATTAAAGACACGGAGGCGAGTATTATGCATAACTCTTTCTTTATTTCCTCAGCAGCAAAGATAGAGGAATATAAATATATCAAAAATGAAAGAAAAAACTGTATAGACACACAGGCAACCAATCACATAACAGAGGAAGTGACTATATAAAGCCTGTGTCTCCCACAATCCCCCTCTTTCTTGCGAAAACCGAAGACCAGGTAAGTAAAACGATATCTTGCTTGGCCAAAACCGGGAACTGGAACAATCCGACAATTTCAAGCTAAAAAAGAGAGAGAAATATGGTAATAACCAAACTCCAAACTGTGGACTTACCAATACAAAACTAACGACCATTCATATGGTTAAAGGAATGAAATCTGAAAAATATAATAGACATAATTAATCAGTATATGCAATACAACACATGAAGTACTCACAAGGCAGGCCAAATCTCAACATACCTGAGTACGCCAATCGCATCTCGCTCCATACCCCACACCGGGAGGGTGGGAGGGAATAATACTCGCCTCCGTGTCTTTAATAAAATCATGACTTTACGTCATGTTAATAGTAAAATCTGGGAATTTTATTAAAGACACGGAGGCTCATATTATGCAAGTTCAAAGCTGTGCTATCACCTGAGATGCGATGTGCTCAATAGGTCTGAAGTAGAAGTCACGGAAGGTCGACTCTCGAGACCAATCCGCTGCACGCATGATGTCCTCCAGACGACAGCCGAAGCCTTGGAAGCCATAGCACCCCTCACCGAATGGGGTGTAAAGATAGACGTGTCTATACCAGCCGCAGACAAAAGCCAACGCACCCAACGCGCCAGGGTCGGTGTCGACACAGGTCGATGCGGTGTACGAAAAGAAATGAACAAAGGTCGTAGATCTGGTGAGCGAAGAGGCCGGGTCACCTCCATATAGACCTTCAAACACTCCACTGGACAGAGTGCCGGACATCCTTGGAATCTAGGGTACACGAAAGACCTTGACGCAGATTTAGTCCGTCTGGAAATGTTAAAAGTCACACCCTCAGGGGAGAAGGTAACGGCGTCCCAATCAAGGGCCCTAACGTCAGAAACCCTCTTACATGAAACCAAACAAAGCAACATAACCAACTTGGAAGACAGTTGCTTAAGGGTCAGCCCCTGGTTCGGGTACCAGGAAGACAGAAACTGAAGCATAATGTTAACGTCCCAAAAGGCAGAGAAACGAGCCTTGGGCGGACGGGCGAGGCGAATGCCCTTGAGCAGGCGACACACGAAGGGGTGTCTGCCCACGGGCGAACCATCCAAACCAACATGACCAGCTGATATAGCGGAACGAAAAAGGTTGATAGTTCGATACGCCTTGCCCGAATCAAACAGAAAAGTGAGGTACTCCAAAATCAGATGGAGAGGGGCAGATACGGGGTCCACTGCCCGTTCCATGCACCAACCAGACCATGAGCCCCATGAAGAGCGGTAGGCCGATCGCGTACCTGGAGCCCAGGCGTTATCGAGGAGTTGTAGAGTCGTCCGCGAAACGTTCGGGACAACCCAGGTACCCCTGAAAGGAGCCACGCCATCAGAGGTAGCTGGTGTCGGAGCACCAGTCCGTGCGAGTTCCCATCCGGATCCAGGAGGAGATCCTGGAAGCTCGGAATCAGTCTGGGGTAGTCTATCAACAACTCCATCAAGCGTGGGAACCATGGACGGGACCTCCAAAGAGGTGTGATCAGTACCAGGCAGCAATCGTGCCGGATCAACTTCGATATCGTGCGAGCGATCATGTTGAACGGTGGGAAGGCATACAGGCGTCCCGGAGGCCAGTCTTGGAGAAAGGCGTCCGTCGCTACTGCTGCCGGGTCTGGCCTCCAGCTGTAAAACGCAGGGAGTTGAGTGTTCAGACGTGAAGCGAACAGGTCCAACTCGAAGCGTCCCCAGAGACTGTCCAGACCTCGGAAAACCGAAACGTGCAAGTGCCAATCTCCCGAGTCTCTTAAGTGCCTGGAATTCCAATCCGCTCCCGAATTGTCCAGGCCTGGGATGTGTTCCGCCTGCACCGAGACGTTGTTGAGGAGACAAAATTGCCAGAAATCCTTCGCCAATAGCGCCAACATTCTGGACTTGGTGCCCCCAAGATGATTTATGTACCGGACTGCCGACACATTGTCCATCTTGAGGAGCACGCAACAGTCTGCCCGGCCTGGGGTCAGACTGCGTATCGCGAAGGCCCCCGCCAGCAGTTCCAGACAATTGATGTGTAGGGACCTCTCTATGTCGGACCATCTGCCTCCGGTGGAAACGTCTCCACAACGAGCACCCCAGCCGTGTAAGCTGGCATCGGATTCTATCACGACATCCGGGATCGAGCCGAAGATGGCCCGTCCGTTCCAGGCCTCCATGTGTGCCAACCACCATACCAACTCGTCTCTGGACTCGTCGTCCAGCCGTATTCGGGACTCGTAGGAGTGGCCCGAACGCAGGTGTGAACCCTTGAGTCGTTGGAGGGCACGATAGTGTAGCGGGCCCGGAAAGATCGCCTGAATCGAAGCCGCCAGAAGGCCGATAATCCTTGCCAGTTGCCTGACGGACATATCCGGCACCCGAAGAGCCCTTCGGAGCTCCTTCTGAATGGCCTTCATCTTGGACTCCGGCAAGTACAGGAATTGCCTGGAGTCCACTTGGAAACCCAAGAATTCTATAGACTGGGTAGGGATCATGACCGACTTGTCCCAGTTGATCAGAAAACCCAAATTTTGGAGAAGGTTGGTTGTCCAACCCAAATGTAACAGCAGAGATTCCCTGGATTGGGACATGATCAATATGTCGTCCAGGTAAACGATCAGTCGCACCCCACGGGTACGAAGGTAAGCCATTACTGGCTTCATGAGTTTGGTGAAACACCAAGGGGCCGACGAGAGACCGAACGGCAGGCACGTGAAGCGCCAGCGTCGACCGTGCCACGTGAAGTGGAGGTAATCCCTGCAGTCCAGCGCGATGGGGACTGTAAAGTATGCGTCCTTCAGATCCAACTTGGCCAACCAATCTGATTGCCGAAGGAGGTCTCTGAGGCAGTGTATACCCTCCATCTGGAAATGTTGGTAGCGGAGAAATGCGTTGAGGGGACGAAGATTTATCACGGGACGAACCCCGCCCCCTTTCTTTGGCACCAGAAAAAGATTGCTCGTGAAGCCCGGAGAGGCCAACGGCATCTCTTCTATGGCACCTTTCGTGAGCATCTCCTCTACCTCCTTGGAAATCATGACGTCCTGATCCTGTGGGAGGGACAACTCTCTGGGGACGCGAACCTGGACAGGCATAGAAACGAACTCCAGGTGATAACCCTTTACACATTGCAGAACCCAAGCATCTGAGGTTATATTTGTCCACCCATGGTAGAATAAGGCAAGCCTCCCTGCCACCCGTACATGATCGAGAGGGGAAAAATGGGTACTCACCATAAGGGCGTCTGCCCGAAGCGGCACCACGGGGATACCTGGAGCCCCAGGATCTGCCTCTGGCTGGGAAGAAAGGAGGCGACCTCGTATCTTGAAATCCTCGGGAAGGAAAGAAGGAACCTCTGGACGCCCTGAACGAGCCACGGAAGCCCCGGCCGGGTGGACGGTTCCTGCTACGCCCGGCCCCTCCGAAAACCTTGGGCGCAAACATGCGCTTCATATTCGCCTGGGCCTTGTCAATGGCCGTAAAGGTCTTTACATAGGAACCAAGGTCCTTCACGAAAGAGGTTCCAAACAGTAAACCCTCGTCAGAGGGGTCAGGTTCCGCCGTCATGGCAGCCAATTTGGGATCGATTTTAAGGAGAATCGCCTTACGCCTCTCAGAAGACATGGCGGTATTTGCATTCCCCAAGAGGCAGATCGCCCTCTGGACCCATCCAATGGCCACATCGACATCCATAACCGAGTCTCCAGCCCTAGCGGCATCTAGCAGCTCGTACAGCTTAGACAGAGGGCCCAGGGTATCCAATATCTTATCTTGGCATCCCTTGAGGGAGTAATCCAAACCCTTCTTGGGCTTCCAGCCTGATTTATTCAGAAACTGGGCGATTTGGGGGTCAATATCCGGAGTCTTACAGGCCGAGCCCGGGAGAGAGGGCCTAGGGCATTCGGCACGCAACTTGTTGCGACCCTCCTTGGAGAGGGGTGTGCGCAGGCGTTTAGCCACATATTGCGCAATATGGTCCGGGGGGACCCACTCTGCTGACCGTGGGTGACGCAGGTCGTCAGGGTCGAACAGTGGGTTTCCCTGGGGGTCTAAAATGGCCTTACTGTCCCCAGGGGGGATCTTAACTTGGCCTAGGGCAACGGCAGAGGACCCAGAGGGGGCAAGCTCCGCGGAGGGCAATTCCTCGTCCGACCCGCCCTCATCGTAGGAGTCATACTCCATAATATCAGAGTCACGTTCCACACTCCGGTCGGTATCCGACTCATCATCTAGGGCTCTAGCCCTTTTCCACAATCTAGCCTTTTTAGCCCGGCCAGGGGCTCTTTTGCGCGTGGGGTGCGCGCTGTCTGTGACCACATCCAGTGTGTCAGTCATGGCAGGTAGCACCTGCATCGAGGAGTGGGAATCAACGTGCTTAGACTTCGCCTTCACCTTACGGGTACCAGGCACAGTCTGGGCGGAGGAAGGGGACCCAGTACCCTGGAGGGTAGGGGTAGGCAGTGAGGGCATAAGCATGGAATGCAGGGACTGAGAAAAGGAGGAAGAAACAGCACCCATGGCTGAAGCAAAAGCCTTTTGTAATGAAGAAGCCATAGTGGCATCCAACAGGGCCTGAAATTCTTGGGAGGCCATGGCACCCTCAGGGTTATCAATATTAAAATCACTAGGGGTGCCAACAGGCCCATCCTCCTTATCCTGCATGGTGAAAACCACAGGGGAATACGCCTTTAAGTGAATCAAGTTAAAACTGTAGTAATATGACTTTAAGAAATCAAAATATATAGATAAGCAAAAACGGAAGGTAGCTAGAATAAACTAAACTAGATGGTAAAAGGGTTGAGTAACCCACAGAGGAACACAGTAAGAAACCTGCCCGCTGGTGCACTCAGGGGACCCAGACCGGGGAGACAGGCCGCACGGCAGCAGCAGAGTGAGCGACCGATCAGCCGACGGACCGCCCAAAATGGCCGCCGCACGTGCAGGAGATTGATCGCGGTCAGGACCCCGGCGGGGGAAGGGGCGCGCGCACCCTACCCGCGCGGGCAGCCCGCGATCAAGGGAAACAGAGCACAGCCGCGGCAGTATCAGAGAGAGCCGCGGCTGAAAGCCGACCTGGGACTGAATAGCACCCGCCGGCCGACAGAGCGGTCGCGGCGGGCGGGGTGAGGGGAGGGAGGCACCAGCGCAGGGGACAGGATAGGAGCTGCACCAAGCAGGCAGCTGACAGAAGAAAAACAGAGTAGGATATCACACACTCAAAAGAAGTGAGAATAAGCACAGTGCAAAAATATCACATAACCATAATAAAAGTACAACATCAGTACAGCATAACACCAAGTAAATGCAAAGTACACCAAATAAAATACAGTGGATCAAGCAAGGTACTTAGCTGTCTGAGGAAGCAGCAAAGAAAGAGGGGGATTGTGGGAGACACAGGCTTTATATAGTCACTTCCTCTGTTATGTGATTGGTTGCCTGTGTGTCTATACAGTTTTTTCTTTCATTTTTGATATATTTATATTCCTCTATCTTTGCTGCTGAGGAAATAAAGAAAGAGTTATGCATAATATGAGCCTCCGTGTCTTTAATAAAATTACGTGCATTGTACTCCTCCATATTAATCTCGTTTTCTCCTATTCTAACCCTTTAACATCTTAGCGAGTCTCTTCCTTATTTGTCTTTTTCATCTGTCTGTCGATATAAGCCCACCTCTTTAAGGTCTAACTGGGACTATATTATAAGGGGCTCTTTTCATTAAACGGACCCACGTTATATAGACATTGGTAACTTGAGAGACTATATGCTTAAATATATCACTAGGATAATAAGCAATAGATTTGTCTATGCCTTTACAAATAGCACTAGGTATGGGTAATACATTCTGGTAAAATCAATAAAGCTGGTCGGTTTACCCATCACAAACATACCTATTACCAATTTCTAGTGAATATAACGTTATCTTCCTACTCCTCGTCTATGGTTATATGTTGTTAGTTTAATATTTCAACCAATTGTCTTTTTTTTTTACCTAAGATGGATTTCTCCAGAGAGATTTTCCCTGATTTTTGTTTTATAGATTAGTAGTAATACTATAATTTTTACTGGTCAAAAACACATACATACTCTGATACACGCACAAGCATGCTAACATAAACACATTGATGTAGGCATTGACAAATACAGACATACTTTCACAATGTGTATTTGGTGTGTGTACTTCTGAGTTTGTCTGGCATTGCCTTGTGTGTGAGAGTGTGTCTCTGTGAGCATGTGTATGTTTGTGTCTAGGACCATATGTGTGTGCAGTGTTATGTGTGCATTGGGACTCATTGTGGTCTTTGTGTATTGAGTTTATGGAGAAGCTATGTTTCATGATTATTTGTATAGGGTGGCTGTCTCCAGGTGGTGACAGTGACAAGGTGAGCAAAGGGATAACTGTTGCAGGGTGTGAGGCATGTGTGACACGTTTGAGGAGGGTGAAAAAGACAGGGTTGGAGGGTGAGTGGGACAGAAAGAGGTTGGTTTAGTGTGACTGAATAAGAGGTGAATGTGACATGATTACAGGGGTTAAAGTCGAAAGGGGGAGTGTGGCAAGGATGGGAATAAGTGTGGCATGGTTGAAGGAGGGTTTGTGACAGGATGAGGGGATGTAAGTGTGACCGGATTAGGGGTGTTAATTTGTGACAGGGTGAGTGTGGCATGGTTGAAGGCGTGTCACGGGGTTGAAGAGATTGTGTCATGGTTGCAGGAGGGCATGGGGCAGGCAAGGGGAAGATTAAAGGGGGTTACTGTGACAGGGTGAGTGTAGCAGGGTTGGGGGAGAGTGTGACACAATTGGTGACAAGTGTGGCATGGTTAAAGGAGGGATGGTGAAGGCTGCGGGGAGGTGAGTGTGACACAATTAAGAGGGGTAATGTGATGAGTAAGTGTGGCAGTGGAAGGGAGTGGGAAGGGCTGGGGGTGTGGATGTGACATGATTAGAGATATTAATATGATAGGGTGAGTGTGACATGGTTGATAGGACAAGTGTGACAGAGTTGGTTGTGAGTGTGACAGGGCAGGGGGAGGTGAGTGTGATAAAGGCTGGTTAATGTGACAGGATTAATGTGATATGGTGAATGTGACAGGATTAGGATGGTTAAATGTGCATGTGGCAGGGTGTGGGGGGGTTAAGGTAAAAGTGTGTTGTGGGTGAGGGTAACTGTATGGGGGGAGACAGTGACAGTGTGTGGGGAGGGGGGTGGTGACAGCATGTGTAGGCAGAAAGGGTGACAGTATGTGTGGGAGGGATAGGGTGACATTGAGTGCAAGGAAGTGAGTGACAGTGAGGGGGTGAGGGTGACAGTGTGTGTGTTAGGGCAAAGGTGACAGTGTTGCTATGAGGTAGTATAGCTGGAACTCTACCCACACCAACAGCTCCCACAGCCCCTCCCGCTGAGCACTATCAGACTTGTGTAACAGGCTGACTTCAGTTCCCACACAGCTCATTCTGGGCAACAAGAATGGTGGCAGGCACCTCTTTAACATCATATACCTGTCACTGAACTTTCTCTCTCCCCAGCTGGTTCCTTCCTGTGCTTGTCTAAATGATATTATTAAGACAAGCACCACTTGAAACATTGAGTGCCTGCCTTAATAAGATTGAAATAGTGCCCCCAGACCTGGCATGCAGACAGAAGCACAAATTTCCTCCCACCCACATGATGACAGGCATCCTCGAATACAGGGACTGTTCCATCAGTGGTTCCTTGCCACTTCTCTTGCCTACTGGTTCCCATCCCTTATCAGTTAAGGCATGAACCATTCGAACAGTGAGTGGGTGCCACCTTCTTTTGCCAGCTCTCTCCTGAAAACCAAAGTACTGTTTGAAGCAGTATCTGCCTTACTTTAGTGTTAATAAGAATTTAAAAAAAGTCACACAGATCCTACCTGCCTTGTCGAACACTCCAAAATGCCACGTAATGACAAGCATCACTCCAACATAGAAACATAGAAACATAGAATGTGATGGCAGATAAGAACCATTCGGCCCATCTAGTCTGCCCAACAGCGAGTGTCTGTCTCTAAAGCAGCCTGGCCACTGGACAAGTTGCTTATTTATTTTTAGTTAATCTTTTTTTTAGGAGAATCCCTTCAGGATAATAATTTATAACTAAAAATCTGAATGCAGAGCTATCTGCTGCAATTAATTTCAAATGGAATCAATTTATTATTATTATTATTGTAATTATTATTGGTTATTATTTATATAGCACCAGCTTATTCCGGAGCGCTTTACAATAAGAGGGGAACAATAGGTAGTTGAGGACCATGCTCAAACGAGCTTACAATCTAGAGGAGGTGGGGTATAAAAACACAATAGGAAAGGAGACATCAAATAGACATGGTGGGAAAGAAGCAGAACTGGAGGTGAGAGTGGAGTGTGGCCCTTTAGGAGAGAGCAAGAGGAAGTTTGACAGATAGAAGTTACTCTTGGAGGCCATAAGCAATCCTGAAAAGATGGGTTTTGAGGGACTTCTTAAAGGACTGAAGACTAGGGGAGAGTCTGACAGGGGTAGGCAGGCTGTTCCAAAGGAACTTTATCTTGCGTTGCTTCTTACCCCTACAGGGGGCATTATTTCTTTTCATGTTTTAACATTTTCATATAAAGGAAAAGATGTATATTATATATATACAAACTACAATAAAACTCAAATAAAAATAAAACAATTTTTAAAGATTTTAAAGTAATCCTTTGGTGGCATCTTGTGGCTAAACTTTTTATTGCACTTGGAAAAAGGAGAGGAAATTTTACTTTAATATACTGGTACACTTCTAACAGGCAACTCAACACCCAAATCCGGTGTCTCACAGAAAAGTAGAAAATCAAGGGGAGTGGATATAGTGCCTTGAATGTCCTTTCTGGTATTTGGATATATATATATATACAAACTTTTCTGGATCTATAGCACATATCCAACTTACGTGCTTGAGCGGTATGATGCCCGCTTGTGGATATAGTGTGGCTTCTCAATGGGTTAGTTAACTGTACAGAGTGGCCTTTTATTGTGGCCAGCCTAAGGCACACCTTTGCAATCTAATCAGCATCTCGATATGCCACACCTGTGAGGTGGATGGATTATCTCAGCAAAGGAGAAGTGCTCCCTAACACAGATTTAGACAGATTTGTGAACAATATTTGAAAAAAAGGCCTTTTGTGTACATAGAAAAAGTCTTAGATCTTTGAGTTTATATATATATATATATATATATAAATAAGCGCACTTTATAAAAAAAACAAAACAAGATAAAAATAGGATAAGAAATTCTGCATACATTTTTTAAAATCTGCATTTAGACCCATTGAAATTAGAGGTTTTAGATCAAATACCCACTTCATCTCTCTTATTCACAAGATTTTAATAATATTACCTTCCCGCTATGGTACTGTGCATATATAAATAGCATAAAACTTTAAAACTTTTGAATCTTTATAATGATAAAATATGTTAAATACAAACTGTCCATAAAGGCTTTAGAAATATTCCTGCAATGTTCTGTTATTCTCAATTTTAAACATATTGCAGTCATGTCCATATATTGGAGGTCACACGGACACTCCAATACATATTACATATATAACATTCTTGGTATTGCATGTCATAAAATGATTTATCTTGTATTCGGTTTATGTGTTATTTGATTTGTATTTCAGCAGGATATATATCTCTTACATTTAAGAAAAACCCGGGTTTGTCTAAGAATGTTTTTTTTTTATATATTTAGTTTTTTGATGTAATTATTGGTTACAAAAGATTTTAAATTGTGAGCTCCTCTAAAAATTGTTTTTCATTTATTGGGTATGATGTCTTTTAAAATATCATCTTCTTTGAGTATGTTCCAATGTGTATTGATAATGCTTTTCTTTTTGTTGCTTTTATTGGTGTAGTCTAAAATTACAGGTAGTTTGATTTCTTGTATAGTTTTTATACTTTCAGAGTACCTCTCTCTCTAGATTGTCAATATTGTCAATGAAAGTATCTAAATTGTTGTATTTTGTCAACCAATTTATTTTTTTTAAATATTGGTTGCTCTCTAAAAGTGCTTGAATCTGTGCAATTAATTTTTTTGTCTGTGCCTGATTGTGCCGTAGTAGGATAGTTGCAACTGGTGAGGTCTATCACAGTATTTGTATGTCCTTTCTTTTAAAAAAAATGTGGGTTTTTAAAATGTTATTTTCTGTGTATTTTTCCAGATCTAAAACATTTATAACGTTTTTTTGCTAAAATTGAATCATAATTTATTCCTCTGTTATTTTCATATTAAAAAGTTTAAAATACATCAGCAATAGAGGGCAAGGATCTCAACCCAGCTATGTCCATTCCAAATTGTAGAATCCTCCCAGTTCACCACAAAAAGATTAGCATAGCTAGAAGCGAATCGTGTCCCCATGGCTGTCCATGATTTTTGAAGATAAAAAGTATCATAAAACCAAAATTCGTTAGTAAATTGGATACCTTCTATAATAAAATCAATTTGTAAGAAAGGGATGCTCTCATCTTTTTAAAGTATATTTCTTGCCGAAGATAACGGGAAAAATAATTCAGCGCTTATGTAAAATTATTACAGTCCAAAGGCAGATCAATCAACAAGTACGGAGTCTCTCTTATGCAGTAAAAAAATGGGTAGAACAGGAGGTAGATGCAGTGCTTAGATAGTGCTTATGGGCATATGTCCAACAACAAGAAGAAAAACCTGAAGGAACTAAGGTGTAGTATATTAGAACTATTTTTCAGAGTATTAATAAAGTAAAAATGTGCACTCACACTTTTTTGGAGCTTCAATGCAGCTCCAGGTTATACGCCTGGGTGGAATAATCCCTGCCTAAGAATATAGTATAGTGCAGATTCTTTGCGTAGTCGTAGTTGTAGAAGGCATCCTTTTTAAAGAAAAGATGAGTGAGCAGGCAAAGCACATTTTTGTTTATTTCTTATGGGATTCATATTTAACTGTAGGTTATAACAGAATGGCAGAATCATAAAACAAAACATGGCAACAAATAAAAAAATAAAATGACCCCTGTTCAAAAGTCTGCATACCATTAGTTCTTAATACTGTGTATTACCCCCATTTAGCATCAATGACAGTGTGCAGTCTCTTGTAATAGTTGTCTATGAGGCCCCTAATTCTTGCAGGTGATATAGCTGCCCAGTTGTCTTGACAAAATGCCTCAAGGTCATGCAACGTCTTTAGTCGTCTTGAACCGTACGTTTGAGATCTCCTCAGAGTGGCTCGTTGATATTAATGTCAAGAGACTGTGATGGCCACTTTAAGAGACATTGAGCTTTTTCTGCTGTGACAATTAAAGTGTCAACTTGACCTTATGCTTAGGGTCATTATCATGCTGAAAAGTCTAAGAGCGTCCCATGCGCAGCCTTCGTGCAGATGAATGCAAATTGTATGCCAGTATTTTCTGCTAACATGCTGCATTCATCTTGCAATCAATTTTTACAAGATTACCCGTGTCTGTGGAGCTCACCCACACCCCCCCAAAAAAACAACAGTGAGCCACCACCATACTTCACAGTGGGAATGGTATTCTTTTCACTGTAGTCCTTGCTGACCCCTCTCCATACATAGCACTTATGGTTGTGACCATAATGCTTTATTTTGGTCTCGTCACTCGAAATTACAATGTGCCTGAAGCTGTGAGGCATGTCAAGGTGTCGGGCATTGGTGCAGTAAAGGCTTCTTTCTGGCAACTCGACCATGCAGCTCATTTTTGTTCAAGTATGGTCGCTCATGGAAACAACCCCACTGTCTTTTTCCAAAGCAGCCTGTATTTCTCCTGAGGTTACCTGTGGGTTTTTCTTTGTATCCCGAACAATTCTTTATTGGTCTACCTGACCTTGGCTTGGTATCAAGAGCACCCCACATTTTCTACTTCTTAATACGTGATTGAAAAATACTGACTGGCATTTTCAAGGCTTTGGATATCTTTTTATATCCTTTCCATCTTTATAAAGTTCCCTTACCTTGTTACACATGACTTTTGACAGCTCTTTCCTGCTCCCCATGACTCAATATCTGGCCTGCTCAGTGCATCCACGTGAAAGCTAACAAGCTCATTGACTATTTATACACTAAAAAGCCACAGGTATGGGAAATTAACCTTTAATTGTAATTTGTACATCATTGTGTATGTCACTAGAGATGTCCCGAACAGTTCCCCCCCCCCATTGTGATTTATTTGCCCCCACCCACCGCTCATGGGTGGGGGCCGGACCTTAGGTCCCCCCCCTTTTTAGTATTTAGGGCCCCCACCCGCCGCTCAGGGGTGGGGGCCAGGGGGGAGGACCTTAGGTCCCCCCCCATTGTGATTTATTTGCCCCCACCCACCGCTCAGGGGTGGGGGCCGGGGGGGGCCGAGGGCTCCGCCGGGTGAAGATGGATTGGATTATTCTTTTTACGCTCGTTTTTTTTTTTTTTTTTTGTGCGTCGGTTATTATGGTTTTTTATTTGGCCTTTTTTGGGGCTGAAAAAAGAAGATTTAGAAGAAAGAAAACATCGAATGGTAAGTTTTTTGGTTTTTTTTTTACAGGTACTTAGTTAAAGGTCCCCCCCTCATTATTTTTAGGGTGAGGGGAGTAGGTAGGGGGTTAATTTTTTTTTGGGGGGGAGGGGGTGACTAGGGGTTTGGGGACCCCTAGTCACCAGGGGTGGGGGCCGGGGTGGGGGCCGGGGGGGAGAACATTAGGTCCCCCTTTTTAGTATTTAGGGCCCCCACCCGCCGCTCAGGGGTGGGGGCCGGGGGGGAGGACATAGGTCCCCCCCCTTTTTAGTATTTAGGGCCCCCACCCGCCGCTCAGGGGTGGGGGCCAGGGGGAGGACCTTAGGTCCCCCCCATTGTGATTTATTTGACCCCACCCACCGCTCAGGGGTGGGGGCCGGGGGGGAGGACCTTAGGTCCCCCCCCTTTTAGTATTTAGGGCCCCCACCCACCGCTCAGGGGTGGGGGCCAGGGGGGAGGACCTACTCGCTGCATAGTGAGTAGGGGCAGAATTTACTAATACTAAGTAATCTTTACTTAGTATTAGTAAATGTGGCTGAAAGACCAATTTAGGTCTTTCAGCCTTTTAGTAGATAGCTCTCTAATACCGTGGGAATTAGGGAGTTATCTACTAAGCGGCTGCAAGATGCAGCCGCGGATCGGAGTTTGCATGCCACAGTCCAGGTGTTAGTCCCCTTGAAACAACTTGTGGGTTTTATTCGCCTGCCTATTGAAGTCTATGGCGGTTCGCCCGGTTCGCGGGTTCGCGAACGTTTGCGGAAATTCGCGTTCGCCGTTCGCGAACCAAAAATTTCATGTTCGTGACATCACTATATGTCACCTTGTGTGTCTGTAACAAGGCCAAACATTTAAGGATATGTAAACTTTTCATGGGGGCCATTTGGATGATTTCTACTATTATGATTTAAAAAGGAACCAAACATCTATTTATATATATATATATATATATATATATAAACAAATAGATCCTACAATATGGAAGACTGCATCACATGTCATTCCAAGCAGGTCATATATTTATTAGAATGTGAGTGCGGTCTTCAATGTGGGTACACATACCATGGAGAGAGGTGATTTGAGTAAAAAATTAACCAGTCAAGAAATGTTTTGGATCCACAGTCTGAAATCTTTAGTCCCATTTGGACTCAATGCAGAACTAGAATTAGTTAATATTCTCTAAATCTCCAACTGATATAGTCAGATTCTTTTAAAATAACAATTAAAAAAAAAACTATTAAAAAAAAAAAAAAAATTTCTGCATCCAGTTCCCATAGATTTTCTCTCCAGCTTTTCGTCATCTAGGTTCAGATTTTTCTTTTAATAAGTGTCAACACCCTCCAATAGGTGGGATTATATATTATCCAGGAAAGGGGTGCTGATTAAAACTGTATTTATTTTTTCTAATTTCTTAATTTTTCAAGTAGAGTTCTTCTTAGCGTTGCTCCACTGTTTTATTGTTTGACTATATATTAATCAATTTTTCCTTCCATTTTGCCTTTCAATTTCAACTAATTATCGAGGACATCATTTATCCTTCTCATTATCCTTTAGTCTAGGTTTTTATGCACTTATTTTTTTTTCTGGTTCCCTATATGCACCCCTTTTACAGTGTAGGCAAAATCATTTGGTCATTTACTTAATGAACCGTCTACTAACAGTTTCAAGCGAGCTCTTTCTCAAGCAAGAGTAGAGTTCACTGTTTATAGAATTCCCGATTATGATATTGCTGATATCGGAACATGTCAATAATAGTTTAATGTGCAATTATGCCCGTAAAATTTTATACCATGCTTTTTTCTAATAAACTGTGTTTGATTATATCCCGCTTAGAGTAATTTCTGCCAAATCATTACCGCAACACTAAGCTGTGGATTTTCAACACCACACTATTTCTGACCATCAGACCAGGAGCACAGTTAATTCATTTTGCTAAGGCATATCACCACTGTGGAGGTGTACAAAGACTATACCTATAACATATAAAACTAAATAGATATATATATGCAATAATAAAATGAACTATATGTGTGATAATAAATGGCTTCATATGATCACTATGCTTCAATAAAATACATTTTGTTGCATGATCAGTCAAAATCAATGCCAAAATTTCTTCCAGGCAAAGGCGGCTCTCTAATTAGGCGATTTAGACGGCGTCCTGCGGCCTCGCATATGCTGGGGCCTCGCAGCTGCCTAAATCACCTTAGGCAGAGTGACATGTCAGGTCCTCCACACCACCTGCCCTGGCTGAGAGGTAGTCTCCTGTCTGCAGCTCCACCGGGAGTCTCGCAATCTCCAGCCAATAAGAGCGCTGCTGTGGGTTACCACAACAATTCTCTGACTGGAGATCATGACACTTACCATGTGGTCTGCAGCTCTGCACTTGGCGGAGAGCAGCCCACTGGACCACCAGGGAAAGCTGCCCACTGGACCACCAGGTATTTACCTTTTCACAGCCCCCTACCCACCTTACATTCCCCTACCCACCTCACAGATCCCTACCCGCCTCACAGCCCCCTACCCACCTCACAGTCCCAGTTAGCAGTTAGTTGTCCCTACCCATCTCACAGCAACCTCTACCCACCTTACAGCCCCCCACCCCTCTCACAGCAACTCCCTTTCCCATCTTACAGCACCCTATCCACTCACAGCCCCCTACCCACCTTATAGCCCCCTACCCACCTCACAGCCCCTCTACTTTCTCTCAGCCCCATACCTCTCCCTCTATCCCTCATACCGCCTCAGCCACTCTACTTTCTCTCAGAGCTGCTACTTTCTCTCAGCCCCCAACTTTCTCTCAGCCCCCCACTCTCTCAAACCCCTACCCACTGCAGCCCCTACGCACCTCAGCAGCCCGCCACCCACCTCACAGCCCATTTATCCTCTCACAGCCCTACTTTCCTCACAGCACACCACCTCATTGTGCCACACTTACCACGGGTCTGCAGCTCTGCACTTGGCGGAAAGCAGCCCACTGGACTACCCTTCACAGGGAAAGCTGCCCACTGGACTACCAGGTATTTATCACTCTTTCACAGCCCTCCTACCACGTTGGCATTCCCTACCCACCTCACACAGATCCCTGTCACCCGCCTTGGCTGCTGGTGCCCCTACCCACCTCTACAGTCCCTCTCTACCTCTCAGCCCTGCAACTTCTCTCTCAGCCCCCAACTTTCTCTCAGCCCCCTACTCTCTCAATCCCCCCTACCCACTCACAGCCCCTATGCACTCACAGCCCCCCTACCCACCTCACAGCCCATTTATCCTCTCACAGCCCCCCTACTCTCTCACAGCACACCACCCTCACAGCCACCCTACCTTCTCACAGACTCCCTACACTCTTACAACCCCACTACCCACCCACAACCTCCTACCATCTCACAGCCCCCTACCCTCCCACACACCCTCACAGCACTCACACTGTCACAGCCAATCCCACCTTGTCACCCCACACATCCCTTGTCACAGCCATCCCCACCCCGTCTGCCCACACACTGTCACATCCACTCCTACACACTCCGTCACAGTCCCCCACCACAAACCCTGTCACAGCCCCCCACTCACACACCCTGTCATTCCCCCCATACACACTGACACCCCCTCCATACACTATCTCATCCCCAATCACTTTCAGCCCCCACACACTGTCACCCCTTCACCCAGCTCCACTCTCATTAACCCCTTTTAATCCTGTCACTCTCACCCCCTCCAAGTATACCACACTCACCTACTGTCATTTTGCTGCATTTACCCTTTTATCACATTAATCGCCCAATCCTGCTAGATTCACCTTCTCTCGCACTGTCACACTCACCCCCTTCACCCTGTCACCCCTCCAATCCTGTCCTCCAACTGTGTCACAGACCCCAAACACTGTCACACTCTTCCACACAACACTGCCACACTTACCCTGTCACATTAATCCCCCCTAATATTGTCACACTCCCTCCTCCAAACACATTCACCCCAAACCTGTGATACACCCCCCAACTATGTCACATTCACCCTGTCACATTAACCTCCTCCAATCCTGTCACACTCCCTCCTCCATCCATGTCACAATCCCCCTATCATTCTCACCTTCTCTCATTCTGCCACACTCACCTTCCCAACCCTTTCTCACCATGTCAAACTCAACCTGTCACACTCACCAACTGAAGACATTTATCATTCGCACACACACAGACATTAAACATAGCTGTGCCATAACACAATGCACAAAGGTCACAGGCAGCCAGTGGCAGACTAAGGGGGGGGTCGTAGGGGGCGGTCCGCCCCGGGTGCCACCTGGTAGGGGGGTGCCTTGACCCTTGTCTTGGGGCTAGAGGTGGATGTGTGAGCTGTGCCCCATGGCAGCTGGGGTGTCACACAGCTCACACGGAGACCAGCATGCTAAACTGCCCGCACAGGAGGAAGAAGGGGCAGAGCTACAGCAATTTAGGGGTGGAGCCTAATCACGAGCGGGGGCGGGGCTTAACACAGCCCTTACCTGCTGCTGTTAATGCTGCACATGGAGGTGCAGCAAGAAGAAATCCCTGCTCATCCACCTAACAGGCTCCAGGGAAGGACTTCAGGTCAGGGAATCCACTCCTCCAGCCCACACTGTAAGTAAGTATAAAAATGTGTGTGTGTGTGTAACTGCCTGAAACTGTGTGTGTGTATGTGTGTGTAACTGTCTGCCTGTAACTGTGTGTGTGTAACTGTCTGCTTGTAATTGTGTGTGTGTGTGTGTAACTGTCTGCCTGTAACTGTGTGTGTGTAACGGTCTGCCTGTAACTGTGTGTATGTGCATAACTGTCTACCTGTAACTGTGTGTGTGTAACTGTCTACCTATAACTGTGTGTGTGTAACTGTCTGCCTGTAACTGTGTGTGTGTGTAACGGTCTGCCTGTAACTGTGTGTGTGTAACTGTCTACCTGTAACTGTGTGTCTGTATGACTGCATGCCTGTAACTGTGTGTGTGTGTGACTGCCTGTGACTGTGTGTGACAGTCTGCCTGTGACTGTGTGATGCTGCCTGTAACTGTGTGTCACTGTCTGCCTGTGACTGTCTGCATGTAACTTTGTGCGTGACTGCCTGTAACTGACTGTGTGTGTAACTGCCTGTAACTGTGTGTTTGTGGCTGTAACTATGTGTGACTGTCTGCCTGTGACGTGTGTGTGACTGTATATGTGACTGCCTGTAACAGTGTGCGTGACTGTGTGTAACTGCTTGTAACTGACTGTGTGTGTGTGTAACTCTCTACCTGTAACTGTGTGTATGACTGCCTGTGACTATATGTGTGACTGTCTGCATGTGACTGTGTGCGTGTGACTGTCTGCTTGTAACTGTCTGCCTGTAACTGTGTGTGACTGTCTGCCTGTAACTATGTGTGAGGGGGTGCAGGGATTTTGTAGAGGGGGGCAGGCGTTTTAAAAAGTTTACAAATTTGCAATCCTCTGAAAAATGAAAACAGAGGCTAGCTCTCTGTATCCAGTGCTGCAAGACCATCCTTCCATATAACTACAGGACCTTATATTTAGAAGAAAGTTGAAGCTTAAGGGTAGTGATGTACCGAACGGTTCGCTGGCGAATAGTTCCCGGCGAACATAGCGTGTTCGCGTTCCCCACGGCGGGCGAACATATGCGCGGTTCGATCCGCCCCCTATTCATCATCATTGAGTAAACTTTGACCCTGTACCTCACAGTCAGCAGACACATTCCAGCCAATTAGCAGCACACCCTCCCTAGCAGACCCTCCCACCTGCTGGACAGCATCCATTTAAGATTCATTCTCAAGCTGCATGCTTAGTGAGAGGAGGGAAAGTGTAGCTGCTGTTGATTTGATAGGGAAATGGATAGCTAGGTTAGTGTATACAGTGTCCACTACAGTCCTGAAGGACTCATCTGATCTCTGCTGTAAGGACAGCACCCCAAAAAGCCCTTTTTAGAGCTAGAACATCAGTCTGCTTTTTTTTTCTGTAACAGAAGTTGCCTGTGTGTCAAGTTCACAGTGGATACTGTGCCCACTTGACCAGTGCCACCACTCACTCACTGGTGTCACAATAGCTTGCATTTAAAAAAAAAATGTTTTTCACTATAATAGATTGAATAGCAGTTAGTTGTCTGCCAGCTTCTGTGTCAGGCTCACAGTGGATACTGTGCCCACTTGCCCAGTGCCACCACTCACTCACTGGTGTCACAATAGCTTGCATTTAAAAAAAATGTATTTCACTGTAATAGATTGAATAGCAGTTAGTTGTCTGCAAGCGTCTGTGTGTCAGGCTCGCAGCGTATACTGTGCCCACTTGCCCAGTGCCACCACTCACTCACTGGTGTCACAATAGCTTGTATTTAAAAACCCAAAAACTTTTTTCACTGTTATAGATTGAATAGCAGTTAGTTGTCTCCAAGCGTCTGTGTGTCAGGCCTACAACGTGTACTCTGCCAACCTTTGCCAGTTCAAAGTTCCACTCTTATCTGGTGTCGCAATAGCTTGCATTTAAAAAACCAAAAACTTTTTTCACTGTTATAGATTGAATAGCAGTTAGTTGTCTCCAAGCGTCTGTGTGTCAGGCCTACAACGTGTACTCTGCCAACCTTTGCCAGTTCAAAGTGCCACTCTTATCTGGTGTCACAATAGCTTGCATTTAAAAAACCAAAAAACCTTTTTCACTGTTATAGATTAAATAGCAGTTAGTTGTCTCCAAGCGTCTGTGTGTCAGGCCTACAACGTGTAATCTGCCAACCTTTGCCAGTTCAAAGTGCCACTTATCTGGTGTCACAATAGCTTGCATTTAAAAAACCAAAAAACTTTTTTCACTGTTATGGATTGAATAGCAGTTAGTTGTCTCCAAGCGTCTGTGTGTCAGGCCTACAACGTGTACTCTGCCAACCTTTGCCAGTTCAAAGTGCCACTCTTATCTGGTGTCACAATAACGTGCATTTAAAAACCAAAAAACTTTTTTCACTGTTATAGATTGAATAGCAGTTAGTTGTCTCCAAGTGTCTGTGTGTCAGGCCTACAACGTGTACTCTGCCAGTTCACAGTGCCACTCATATCTGGTGTCACAATAGCTTGCATTTCACTGCAAGCGTCTGTGTGTCAGGCTCGCAGCGTATACTGTGCCCACTTGCCCAGTGCCACCACTCACTCACTGGTGTCACAATAGCGTGCATTTAAAAACCAAAAAACTTTTTTCACTGTTATAGATTGAATAGCAGTTAGTTGTCTCCAAGCATCTGTGTGTCAGGCCTACAACGTGTACTCTGCCAACCTTTGCCAGTTCAAAGTGCCACTCTTATCTGGTGTCACAATAGCGTGCATTTAAAAACAAAAAACGTTTTTCACTGTTATAGATTGAATAGCAGTTAGTTGTCTTCAAGCAGGTGTGTCAGGCCTACAGCATTTACTCTGCCAGTTCACAGTGCCACTCATATCTGGTGTCACAATAGCTTGCTTTTAAAAACAAAAAACTTTTTTCACTGTTATAGATTGAATAGCAGTTAGTTGTCTTCAAGCGGGTGTGTCAGGCCTACAACGTGTACTCTGCCAACCTTTGCCAGTTCAAAGTGCCACTCATATCTGGTGTCACAATAGCGCGCATTTAAAAACCCAAACAATTGTTTTCACTGTAATAGATTGAATAGCAGTTAGTTGTCTGCAAGCGTCTGTGTGTCAGGCTCGCAGCGTATACTGTGCCCACTTGCCCAGTGCCACCACTCACTCACTGGTGTCACAATAGCGTGCATTTAAAAACCCCAAAAACTTTTTCACTGTTATAGATTGAATAGTGTAGTTAGTTGTCCCTCGCTGGTGTGGCCAGGCCTACAGCGCGGTAATTTTGCCAGTTCCTACACTCGCCACTCATATCTGTGTCATAATAGCTTGCATTTAAAACAAAAAAACTTTTTTTCACTGTTATAGATTGAATAAAGGTGCTAGTTGTCTTCGCCGGTGTGTCAGGCCTACAACGTACTCTGCCAGTTCACAGCTACCTATATCTGGTGTCATAATAGCTTCCATTTAAAAACAAAAAACTTTTTTCACTGTTATAGATTGAATAGCAGTTAGTTGTCTCAAAGTGGGTGTGTCAGCCCTACAGCGTGTACTCTGCCAACCTCTGCCAGTTCACATTGCCACTCATATATGGTGTCACAATAGCGTGCAATTAAAAACCAAAAAACTTTATTCACTGTTATAGATTGAATAGCAGTTAGTTGTCTTCAAGCGGGTGTGTCAGGCCTACAACGTGTACTCTGCCAGTTCACAGTGCCACTCATATCTGGTGTCATAATAGCTTGCATTTAAAAACAAAAAACTTTTTTCACTGTTATAGATTGAATAGCAGTTAGTTGTCTCAAAGTGGGTGTGTCAGCCCTACAGCATGTACTCTGCCAACCTCTGCCAGTTCACATTGCCACTCATATCTGGTGTCACAATAGCGTGCATTTAAAAACTAAAAACTTTTTTCACTGTTATAGATTGAATAGCAGTTAGTTGTCTTCAAGCGGTTGTGTCAGGCCTACAGCGTGTACTCTGCCAATCTCTGCCAGTTCACAGTGCCACTCATATCTGGTGTCACAGTAGCTTGCACGCATAGTACCACTAATCGAAAAAAAAATGACAGGCAGAGGCAGGCCCCCCCGCAGGGGCCGTCGTGGTCGTGGTGCTGTGATTCTCTTTTGCCCTAGAATAATGCCCAGTTTTCAGAGGCCAGGTACCCTGAACTTGAAAAGTTCTGAGGACATAGTTGACTGGCTAACACAGGACACCCTATCTTCTACAGCTTCCGCTCGGAACCTTGACGCAACATCCTCCTCCAGCTTAGCTTTGGGCACCTCTCAAGATACCACTCACCCGCCTGCCACCACCACCAACACTAGCACCACAGCCGCTTCACTTAGTTTGTCAGAGGAGTTATTTACACATCCGTTTGAAGAAATGAGTGATGCGCAACCATTATTGACAGAGGATGTAGATAACAGGGATATGTCTCAGTCAGGCAGCATTACACATGTAGGGTGTGATGATGATGATGTTGTACCCGCTGCTGCTTCCTTTGCTGAGTTGTCAGATAGAAGTGAAGCGGTTGATGATGACGATGCGTCCATGGATGTCACGTGGGTGCCCGCAAGAAGAAGAACAGGGCGAAAGTTCAGATGGGGAGACAGAGAGGAGGAGGAGACGAGTTGGAAGCAGGGGAAGTCGTCGCAAGGAGCTAGTGGCACAGTCAGACAGCATTCATCGGCACCCGTGGTCAGCCTGACAGCACGCCAATCAACGCATGCTGTGTCCACCACCAGAATGCCGTCACTGCAGAGCTCAGCAGTGTGGCATTTTTTTTGTGTGTCTGCCTCTGACAACAGCATTGCCATTTGCAACCTGTGCCAAAAGAAACTGAGTCGTGGGAAGTCCAACACCCACCTAGGTACAACTGCTTTGTGTAGGCACATGATCGCACATCACAAACGCCTATGGGATCAACACATGAGTACAAGCAGCACACAAACTCAAAGCCACCATCCTCCTCCTGGTCCAGCATCTTCAGCCACGCCAACCACTGCTGTCCTCCTTGCCCCCTCTCAACCAACCGCCACTCCGTCTCTCGCCTTGAGCAGTTCCTGCTCATCTGCCCACAGTCAGGTGTCTGTCAAGGACATGTTTGAGAGTAAGAAGCCAATGTCAGAAAGTCACCCCCTTGCCCGACGTCTGACAGCTGGCTTGTCTGTACTATTAGCCCACCAGCTTTTACCATACAAGCTGGTGGAGTCTGAGGCGTTCAAAACATTTGTAGCTATTGGAACACCGCAGTGGAAGGTACCCGGACAAAATTTCTTTTCACAAAAGGCAATCCCCAACCTGTACTCGATTGTGCAAAAGGAAGTAATGGCAAGTCTGGCACACAGTGTTGGGGCAAGGGTCCATCTGACCACTGATACCTGGTCTGCAAAGCATGGTCAGGGCAGGTATATCACCTACACTGCGCATTGGGTAAACTTGCTGATGGCAGCCAAGCATGGAATGCGTGGCTCTGCAGAGGAGTTGGTGACACCGCCACGACTTGCAGACAGGCCTGCTGCCACCTCCTCTACTCCTCCTACTCCATCCTCTTCCATAACCTCCTTGGCTGAGTCCTCTTTTGCTGCTGCGTCTTGCTCCACATCAACGGCACCCCCCCAGCTCCCCAGGTACTATTCCACATCCCGGATACGGCAGTGTCACGCCGTCTTGGGTTTGACTTGCTTGAAAGCAGAGAGTCACACCGGACAAGGACTCCTGTCTGCCCTGAACGCACAGGTGGAACTGGAGATCGGCAAAGTGGTTTGTGACAACGGAACAAATTTGTTGGCGGCATTGAAGTTGGGCAAGTTGACACATGTGCCGTGCATGGCACATGTGTGTAATCTGATCGTACAACGCTTTGTGCATAAGTACACAGGCTTACAAGACGTCCTGAAGCAGGCCAGGAAGGTGTGTGGCCATTTCAGGCGTTCCTACACGGCCATGGTGCACTTTGCCGATATCCAGCGGCGAAACAACATGCCAGTGAGGCGCTTGATTTGCGACAGCCCGACACGTTGGAATTCAACACTCCTAATGTTCAACCGCCTGTTCCAACAAGAAAAAGCCGTTAATGAATATTTGTATGACCGGGGTGCTAGGACAGCCTCTGGGGAGCTGGGAATTTTTTTGCCACGTTACTGGACGCTCATGCGCAATGCCTGTAGGCTCATGCGTCCTTTTGAGGAGGTGAAAAACCTAGTCAGTCGCACCGAAGGCACCTTCAGCGACATCATACCATTTGTTTTCTTCCTGGAGCGTGCCCTGCGAAGAGTGCTGGATCAGGCCGTAGATGAGCGTGAAGAGGAAGAGTTGTGGTCGCCATCACCACCAGAACCAGCCTTATCAGCATCGCTTGCTGGACCTGCGGCAATGCTGGAAGAGGATTGTGAGGAAGAGGAGTCAGAGGAGGAATGTGGCTTTGAGGAGGTGGAGGGAGACCAACCACAACAGGCATCCCAGGGTGCTCGTTGTCACCTATCTGGTACCCGTGGTGTTGTACGTGGCTGGGGGGAAGAACATACCTTCATTGAGATCACTGAGGAGGAGGAACGGGAAATGAGTAGCTCGGCATCCAACCTTGTGCAAATGGGGTCTTTCATGCTGTCGTGCCTGTTGAGGGACCCTCGTATAAAAAAGCTGAAGGAGAACGACCTGTACTGGGTGTCCACGCTACTAGACCCCCGGTATAAGCAGAAAGTGGCTGAAATGTTACCAAATTACAACAAGTCGGAAAGGATGCAGCATTTGTATGCTTTACACAGCGTATAAGGGTGATGTCACAGCACAACGGGAATCTAACAGGGGAAGAGGTGAAAGTAATCCTCCTCCTCCCACGACCACGCCGGCAAGGACAGGACGCTTTACAGACGTGTTGTTGATGGAGGACATGCGGAGCTTTTTAAGTCCTACGCATTGCCACAGCCCTTCGGGGTCCACCCTCAGAGAACGACTCGACCGACAGGTAGCAGACTACCTCGCCTTAACTGCAGATATCGACACTCTGAGGAGCGATGAACCCCTTCACTACTGGGTGTGCAGGCTTGACCTGTGGCCTGAGCTATCCCAATTTGCGATAGAACTTCTGGCCTGCCCTGCTTCAAGTGTCCTGTCAGAAAGGACCTTCAGTGCAGCAGGAGGTATTGTCACTGAGAAGAGAAGTCCCTAGGTCAAAAATGTCTAGATTACCTCACCTTTATTAAGATGAATGAGGGATGGATCCCGACGGGACTGACAGTGGGCGATACATTCGACTAAAAAAGGCCTGAAGAGATGAGCTGCCTTGGGCTAAAAATGGTCCACACGCTGCTGTGTTTTAGCTCTGAATGCTAGTTGACTTGCGTGACTTATCCGCCACCAACAAGCGTTCAAGCCGCAATGTTTTAGGGCAGTGCTCCCCAACCTTTTTATCGCCGCGGACCGGTAAACGTTTGATAATTTTTCCGTGGCCCGCTTGTTTTGATTTAATAATTTTAATTTAATTGTATTTAAACATGCCTTCAAAATAAAATACAGCAATGGGTGGGCTCGGGAGGGCGCAATGCTCTGCGCCTCGGCCGCCACAGTGAAATTAAAGTTCCTCGGGTGGCCCGGTACCGTTTGATCCACGTACCGGTCTGCGGCCCGGGGGTTGGGGAACACTGTTTTAGGGCACTTTCTGCCTGGGAAACAAACATCAATTCTTCTGGCCGCTGCTACAGCAGCGGCTGCAACAATACCTAATTTTTCAGGCATGTGTACATGCCTAATTTTTTGGGCCTCTGGTGCTGCACTGTGGTTTCAAAAACCAAACCAAAAAAAGGCACATAACAGGGATTAAACTGATAAGAATACTACTACTTAACACACCTTATAATAACGCAGAGAGAGGCAACGCAGAGAGAGGAGTCTGAAGAAGAGGAGTCAGAGGAGGAAGGTGGCTTTGAGGAGGTGGAAGACCAAACACAGCAGGCGTCCCAGGGGCTTGTTGTCACCTTTCGGGGACCCTTGGTGTTGTACGTGGCTGGGTGGAGGAAGAGACCTTCAATGACATCAGTGAGGACAAGGAACGGGACATGGCTATCTTGGTATCCAACCTTGTGCAAATGGGGAGTTTGCGGTTGTGCAAATGTACTGTTTGCGGTTGTTTGCGGTGCGTTAAACGGGGAGTTTGGTCTGTCACTGTGAAGCGGGCGTAACCCTTACACTACCTGATCGATACAACATCATACAGTAGGTCCCCCCCCTCATTATTTTTATGGCCCCCACCCACCGCTCAAGGGTCGGGGCGGGCGAGAGGACAGTAGGTCCCCCCCCATTGAGATTTATGCCCCCACCCACCGTGCAGGGGTGGGGGCCGGGGGGGAGACAGTAGGTCCCCCCTTATTCTTATTTACTGAATATTCCCCTGTATAACAATGTTTGGCATTTAGTGAATATTCCCTATTCTGCTCTGTGTCAGTGTGTATCAGGGATCCTTAGGATAGGTGTCAATCCATATCTGCCAAGTGACCCTATGTAGGGGGAACAGTCCCTATTCTGCTCTGTGTCAGTGTGTATCAGGGATCCTGAGGATAGGTGTCAATCCATATCTGCCAAGTGACCCTATGTAGGGGGAACAGTCCCTATTCTGCTCTGTGTCAGTGTTTATCAGGGATCCTTAGGATAGGTGTCAATCCATATCTGCCAAGTCACCCTATGTAGGGGGAACAGTCCCTATTCTGCTCTGTGTCAGTGTGTATCAGGGATCCTGAGGATAGGTGTCAATCCATATCTGCCAAGTGACCCTATGTAGGGGGAACAGTCCCTATTCTGCTCTGTGTCAGTGTGTATCAGGGATCCTTAGGATAGGTGTCAATCCATACCTGCCAAGTGCATCAACTGTGTAATTTTCCATGGGAGTTTTGCCATGGATCCCCCTCCGGCATGCCACAGTCCAGGTGTTAGTCCCCTTGAAACAACTTTTCCATCACTATTGTGGCCAGAAAGAGTCCCTGTGTCTTTTAAAATTCGCCTGCCCATTGAAGTCTATGGCGGTTCGTCCGGTTCGCCGGTTCGCGAACATTTGCGGAAGTTCGCGTTCGCCGTTCGCGAACCGAAAATTTCGTGTTCGCGACATCACTACTTAAGGGTAACACTCTTTATGGGGGTAAACCAGGTAACTGGAGAAATTTATATAAGAAGATAAAAATTGAGTGCCCTAATTAAAACAACTTTTATTATTAATAATGCAAATGAATAAAATAGACATAAAGGAAAAAGTATTTTTTATAATTGTGCAAAAGTGCTCAAGGTGAAAATAAACAACCAAGTCTATATACAATCAGTTAAATTTTTCTTGTCCAGTGTCTAAGTCTCACTGACAAAATAGTAAAAAACAATGTATGGATATACCCTTATTTGTATTCAGTCAGTAAAGTATATTGTCTCACTAATATCGATATATTCTTACTATGGTTTCCTACATTTTGGTAACCAAGTTCTTGATTGTTTGTAATAATGCACTGTTATGCCTAGATTGTTTGGTAATACATTTTGATCTGTGCTCGTTTAGTAAGGTCTGCTGTTACTTTTTCTTATTTGCTTCTGTTAATTTCAGATAGCATCAGTTTTACACAAAAGAGACCTATGGTGTAAGGAGAGAAATTGTAGGAGAGAAAATAATAATCATAAGCTATCAACCAGACATAGCCTATTTAATTATTGTCTTAATGATATTACCATATCACTCAGGGGATCGGCAGTATACTAGAATGAGATAATGCTATATCTATGTCTGAAAGTCACCATACTGACAATACAGATCGGGTCCTAAAATAATGACTGGATCGGATTGTTTTTCAGATCTCCTGCAACATAGATTAGTGTCAAAAGTAGGAAAGCTGGCTACTGAGGACCGTGTTTAGATACTTTTGTGCCTTAAAGAAATATCTAGTGTAGATCTCTTCAGATATATGACACCCAAATCCATAGAATAACTTCGTCCATTAGATAATCCTGAGGACACTCTAACAAAGGGAGAAAGAAAAGCACTAATGGACTTAAGCAAAAATAAAGACCTAGTGATTAAACTCTCAGATAAAGGAGGAAATGTAGTCTTCTTTCTACTGCCTATCATAGGTCAACAAATGTCTCACTGACCCCCTTTGTAGACCAATCATCTCCGGTAACAATTCGCTAATGGAGAGAGAGAGAACATTCCTGGAAAAACTGCATCCTCTGCTTGAGATCAATCTGGACTCATATGTCTAGGACACCAAGCGAGCACTTTTGATATTGGAAAACCTAATTGTTCGACCATATACACTGTTGCCAAGTCTCGATATAGTATCTTTATATAATAATATTCCCCATGACAAGGGTTTAAGGGCTACATCATACTTTTTAAACAAATCTACAAAATTTAACTCTTTTGGAGTTTATTCTCACACACAATTTTTTTGTTTTTGATGGTAAATATTATCTCCAATTACAGGGTACAGCAATGGGCACAGCCTGTGCCCCAAGCTACGCGAACCTCTATCTAGACTGGTGGGAACAATAATAAGCAAACAATACTAAAAAAAACAATAATAAACAAATACGATCAATTCATCCACAAATGGTCAAGATATATTGATGACATCCTACTATTTTGGACTGGATCATGTACAGATTTCAACAACATGGTCCAAGAACTAAATAACAACCAAATTGTACTACAACTTCCCCACGTGATCCACGAAAGACAGTTGGAATTCCTAGATCCAAGGATTTTATTAAATCTGGATGGATCAGTAGAGACTGAGCTCTTCCGAAAAAATACAGGAAAAATGTAACTGGACAGGAAAAATGTCACTTATTGTATATAGACTTGGTTGGTTGCATATTTTCACTTTGAGGACTTTTGCACAATTATAAACAAATACCTTTTCCTTTATGTCTATTTTAGTTATTTGCATTAATAATAATAAAAGTTAAGTTTTAATTAGGGCACTTAATTTTCGTCTTCTTATATAAATTTCTACAGCACCTTATACATACACAATGAACCCCTATTTATTTTCACCATGTGGGCCTCATGTTTGAGTTTCGCCTAAGGCCTCACAAAGTCTAGAGCCGCCACTGCTGCCAGGGTATGCAAACTTTTAAAGCACAACTGTATCTGCTTCACCACAAAACAAAAATCTTGTACAGAAAAATTGCCACATACCTAATGCAGATTTCAGTATACAATTCATATGAACTGTGCAAAAAAAATAAAAAATACATAAATAAAACAGCCACAGGGAAGCCATACACTTTCCTGGTATTCACCAAGGTGGCACTTCCTTGTGGTCTTCCCTCCACAGCCCACAAAAAAAATTACACCAAAAAAATGTAGTCTGTTAAAAAAGAGCAGTTAGGAAGAATTCTACATACTATTGCCGTTCCTGCCCATCTCTACCTGGCCTGTGTGTTTCTGACTGTTTTAAAATGTACCATTATTGACTTAGAATGACTACTCTGATTTCTGTATCCTCTGACCTTGGCCTGTTCTTGTTTGCAGGAATGTTATATTTTATCTGGATAGTGAAAGATAAATATGGATACAATTCATAAGAACCTATTTGATTAATACAGTAACTCTTTGTTTTCCAGGACAGAGATAAAAAGAATTTCCAGGAAATATTTAAAAATATGAAAATGAAGGTAACAATTTACTTAATTTTTCTAATATTATCTTTGACTTACAATATTTGAGGCAGATGGAATTTGGAACACCAAAGATAGAAGTGGTTTGGAAAAGCAGGTGAGTAAATAGCTTTAGAATAGAAGAAAAGTTGAATCTTTACTAAGAACTAGGCATTAAACTAAAGAGTAATCCAGGAATCGGTTTTATGTAATCAGTCCGTCAGAGGGGTACAGCAAGAGCAATAATCCAGTATTCAAAGTCGAGAATTCTGTACATTTCGGGGGCAAGTAATATAGCAGCATCCAGTCTCCAGTCAGGTTATAAATAGAAGTAACAGTCTGTTCAGGTGCAGAATTTAAAGTGACCCTCTAGATCCCTAAAGCACTTTAGCTTGCTGAAAAAGCTTTATGTGTGAAGAGTGTGTCCCATTTTTTTCATTTTGGAAAAAGTGCAGATTTCAGTCAAAATTGATTTATTTATAAATTATACCAGTTACACAAATCAAAGACACATGGAAGGGCTGGGGGGATGACACATGTAGGTGAACTTTATAATCCTGATTGAATCTTGTATACAAATACACATCATTTAGATATACACAGTATTTCGGCCTATTTACAAGAGTGCTGATTTTAAAGGATTTTTTTTTTCATCTTAAGGCTTGTTAATGTTAAACTATTTCAACAAACTTATTGACTCATTTATCTTGTTAAATGTGCATAATATTTCAATCTATTTACAAGAGTGCTTATTTTTGAGGAAAACTTATTTTCTCAGGGCTTCTATCTATTAGACTATTTCTGCAAACTTATTGAGTCATGTATTTATTAAATATATGCTGTCACGATTCGGGGAGCCTAACACGCTGACACACACACACACACACACAGAAAAGGTGCCGTACCGGACCTTAGAGTGGCCGGGCTAAGCACGCTAAGAATAGTCAGGAGACAAGCCAGGTAAAGGGAGCCAGAAAACAGGAGAACGAGAAACAAGCCGAGGTCAAAGGAGTGGAGAAGACAGAATAATCGGAATAACGAGCCAAGTAATCGGTAACCAGAGAGCAAGACGAGAACACTACGCTACAGGTATCACAAGACCACAACAGGGCACTGAGGGACAGGAAAGGTAAGTATAAATACCCTTGGTTTAATTCTGATTGGATAACTTCCAATCAGAATTAACAATCACACGTGGGGGATATCTATACCCCCCACTGTGATTGTGGTACTGTTTCTTTAATGCCGGGTCACTCACGTGACCCCGGCGTTTACATAATTCATTGACCTCCCAGCGTGCAGCATTATACATGCTGCCGCTGGGGGGCGTGGAGGACGTGGGCGGCGAGCGGCAGAGAGGAGACGCCGCTCGCCGAGAGGTAAGCAGAGGGGAGACCGCGGGCGGCGTTGGAGTGAGGGTGAGTGCTGCAAGTGGCGTGCAGCCTCCCCTCCTAGCCGTCCGCGGATCCCTGACATATGCAGTTTATCCAAGGTACTTTTTTTTTTACAAAAGAAGACGTATCTTTTCAAAGCTTGTTTTTTTTTAACTATTTCAGTTGACTAAAACATTTTGTTTATATTATGGGTGCTTTTTCTAAGTATTTTGAAGGGGAGAGTTAGTAATATAAATGTAATCTAAATTAGTGGTATAGATGTAATACTTATTTAAAATAAAGATCTATATATGTTTTTAAAAATAGATGGAGATAAAAACGAAGTAAAAATTATAAGAGAAAGGTTTTTTTACGTATAAATAAAAAGGAAAGGCTAATATTCATAAAAAAGGATTTCATATTAGGAAGTGGCACATCTCAAAATCTGTGTTTAATCCATTTGGAATGAGTGTATTTAATTTATAAATCCACTCCTTTTCTGTTTTACTCAGTTTTAAATTAAAATTACCTCCTCTCCAGTCTTTCTTTATTTTGTTTATTCGTTAAAATATAGTCCCCTTTAGTTTATTTTTATGACATTGTTTATAATATAAAGAGAGGCTATGTTTCTCGAAACCTTTACTGATATTACGGCCATGTTCTTCTATTCTTTTATGTAGAGCTCTCGTGGTTTTACCAATGTAATTTAAACCGCATGGACATTGTATAAGACAAATTACATTTTTGGAATAGCAGGATTTAAAATTTTTGTAATTTCTTTTTTTATTTTCCGTTCTTTTACAAGTTAAACATTGACCACAACCAAAAAATTCTGTATTAAAAAAGGTAGTACTGGGGTTAGGTTTTTCTTTAAAAAAAATGGAGGTTAGGGAATTGCGCAAGTTGCTCACTCCTCTATGGGTAAAACAAGGTTTTTCTGGAAGGAATGTTTTAAAGGTTGGATCTTGTAAGAGGATAGGCCAGAATTTAGAGACTGTTTTTCTAACTTTATAGTTATCTGAACTATAATCACAAATAAAAGGTATTTCACTCATGGTGTTTTCGTTTTTTGTCTTTGTATTTCATAAGGCTTTTTCTTTTTATTTCTCTAATTTCTTGTCTTGATTTTTCAAGTTTGTCTTCTTCATAGCCTTTTTTCATAAAATCTTGTTTAATTTTTGTGGACTACATTTCGAATGTATCCAAGTCTGTGCAGTTTCTTCTAAACCTTAAAAATTGTTCTCTCGGGGCGTTTTCTAGCCAAGGCGAGAAATGGCAACTTTCCCTTCCTATAAAACTATTAGCTTCCACAGTTTTAAAATGATTGCATGTTTTAATAAAATTATTTTCAATATATATGTGTAAATCTAAATAAAATCACTTCCTGTTTGCTCCAGTTACAGGTCAACTATATTCACCATGTATTGGAGTTCAAATACTTTAAGAAGGCAGATAGATCCTCTTCTTTTCCTTCCCATATGAAGAAGATGTCATCTATATAACGGCCATAGGTGACCAAGTTCCCCACCCAGCTATGTTGGCCATAGATAAAAGAATTTTAGCAATGGGCCATAAATAAATTAGCATAGTGGGGGGCAAACTTGGTCTCCATGGCCGTACCCTTTGTCTGAAGAAAAAACTCCTCATTGTACCAAAAAAAGTTGGATGAGTTATATCCCCTCTAATTAGAAAGTTAAATTAGAAAGTCCCAGGTCTTTAACTCCTTCCCAACCAAAGATGGAAATTGATCAATTGACTACAATTGACTACAGTGATCACTTGGCAGGGACTAAATTTTACTGTCATCTGATTTTTCTTTTCAACCCCTGAGGGTTAATTAATTATTTTTTTTTAACCCTCACGGGTTACATTTATTTTATTCATTAATTAAAAAATTTAGAAATTATATATTTAGCTAGCTGGGGTGTGTGGAAGTTAGTGGGGAATTGGGGAATTTGGTGTTAGGCTAACTAGGGGTTAACGTTAAAAAAAGTTTAAAAAAAAGCTTTAAAAATATGCTTTAATAACGTTTAAAAAAAGTTTAAAAAATCCCACCCCCTTTACCCAATCCAAATAAAAATTAACCCCTTCTCTGCCAGTTGATCACTGCATACAATGATCAAAATACAGATCACAATATTATACTGTGATCTAGTTTTTTTTAACCCTCAGGGTTCAATTTATTTCATTAATTAATTTAAATATTTAGCTAGCTGGGGTGGGTGGAAGTTATGGGAAAATGGGGAATTTACTGTTAGTGCTGCTTACTGTTAGTGCTGCTTACTGCTAGTTAGGGGTTAACAGTTAAAAAAAGTTTATAAAAATGTTTAAAAGTGTAAAAAAGTTAAGAAAGTTTAAAAAATGTAATAAGTAAAACAGTTTAAAACGAGTTTTAAAAAGTCAAAAAAGTTTTAAAAAGTAATAAAATACATTAAAAAATGCTCATTACCACTACACCTGGAACATACTAGTGAAAAAATGATCCCAAGCTGAGGTTCAAAATATGCCTTTTGAATTACACCGGGGTGTATTCTTTAATAAATAGTATGTGTTTATGGGAAAATGTGTTTGTGTTTAAATAACCAGCCAGCTAAACTACTCCAAAATGGAACATGAACACAGCGTAAAAATTAAAAGTTAGAAAAATACTGAATGGCTACGTCTCAAATGTGCCCCTTCAACATCCTCATATACCTGGGAAAGGTACATGCGGGGGTATTGCTGTACTCAGACAACATAGCTGAGCGACATATGAAGTAATATACACTCATAGCACACATAAGGCTTGCAAAATATACTGTGCAAACTCACTTAGTGTGTGAAAAAGGCAGAAAAAATGCTTATTACCACTACACTTGGTACAAGCTAGCGGAAAAATTATCCATAGCTTAGGTTCAAAATATGCCTTTTGAAATACCCTTGGATGTCTTCTTTAAGAAATGGTATGCCTGTAGTTGGTGTAGTTGTAATATGTAGCCTGCTCAAGTGCTCCAAAGTGGGACACGGACGCATCAAAACCCTCCAAGAATATTCACATATTCAAAATAGTGTCCAGCTCATACACTGGGCATATTGTTTTACTCAGATGTAACTGAGCATTATTTGGGGGATTTTATGACAGTAGTACATATAAAGTGTAAGAAATACTCTGCAAAAATGCAACATATATGTAAAAATGCCATTTTGTTCCCCCTCACCACAAACATTGACATAAATAGGTGAAAAAATGGTGACAAGTTAAGGCACAATATACACCATGTATATATATATAGACCACCCAGGTGCAGCAATACACAATCCAGAAATAAAGGTTAATTACTTCCCTTATACTTTAGGTCGTAACAAAGGACTCCTCAAAATCCTCAAATACAAATACAAGATATAAGATACACTTAAAAGAACAGAGATGAAAGAAAATTCATAGGGTAATACCATATAGCTAAGTATTCCATGTATAGGGAAACGATTTCAAGTAAGTTCATATTTTCATAACAGATTCACTTTAAAGTCTGAGTCCTTGATTCCACTGACTTGGGCTCATCCTTGTGTGTGGTGAACAGGGCACAGGGTTCGGCTTCGTCTTTGCAGAGGTTATAATTCCTTGAGCTATTCAGTGTTTTTATAAATAAAAACTTTTTTTATGTTAAAAACAACATTATGGGGGGCGTGGCTAACCGCCGAGCTTAATGGTCGCTTGAACCCGAGCTCCGGCTACCGAGGCCGACAATCTATATCAATCCGGACGATTAGGACCTGCAAACTGCTAAAATATAAGATGGCACAAACTAAAGCAAAGAAGAGCTCTGCAAAAAATGAAAAACTAAACTTTTTCAATAATAAACAACAACAAGAAGTCACGGAGCAGATGCGGCCTTCGCAAGATGGCGACGCCAGCCCGAACCCGCGAGACTCACAACAAGATACAGAACTGGGTAACCCTGCTGACCAGCTTACCAAAAGCTACCTACAAGTAGCGCTTGACAACTTATCCCAGAAATTAATCATGTCCTGGCAACATTCTATGGACTCACTACGAAGGGATGTACAAGAGATCAATAAACGGACATCGCACGTCGAGTCCAAAATGGACGATTTTGCTGTGGCACATAACGACCTTGCAAGCCACGTAGAACACTTGGAGCAAAAATTTACCATGACTGAAGTGAAGCTAGCGGACCTTGAAGACCGCTCCAGGAGGAACAACTTGCGGCTGCGAGGAGTTCCGGAGTCGGTCGGGCCGGAAGATCTGCAGGCATACGTAAGAGGCCTTATCAGAGCCTACGCACCTGATATACCGGGGGAGATGTTGCTCCTGGACCGAGTTCACAGAATCCCAAAGCCAAGATACTTGCCAGAAACTGTGCCAAGAGACGTACTCACACGAGTACACTACTACCACATAAAGGAGCTAATACTGCGTACAAGCAGAAATAAATCTGCTCCACATCCTGACTACCCGTCAGTTAAAATATTTGCGGATCTATCTGCTACAACTTTGAAAAAGAGAAAAGATCTCTCCCATCTTGCGGACAGCTTAAGGGCCAATGGCATGAGGTTCCGATGGGGGTACCCGACGAAAATGATTATCTCCCGAGAGGGCAAGCTACATACCATTTCCTCACCAGAAGAAGGCGCGAAACTCCTGCAAACCTGGGGTATCATGTGCAAAGCAACAGAGAAGGGGGAGACGTCCTCCCGTCGATTGCAGGTAGAATGGAACAAGATACCTGCACAACGAGCTGATTATAATAGCTGCTAAAGGAAAAGATGACCCGTATTCCCAACACACATCACTCGGGCATTGGATATGCCTTGAACCTCTGGAGGGACCCTTGCAAGACCTGACCCTACACCACCTAACTCACGGCAGTGAATTCGACCACCAGGGACTACTGGCTACAAGAAACTATTGACATGAAAATTTTGGAACCTCAAGATCGTTAATAACTTTAGATAATACAGGGGTGATCACCCCCAACAAGCAAGATCCCAGATCAGACTAAAGAGACATCGAGGACACTAAGAAACCCATTTTGCAGTCTCTGAAAACTTGAGGGCTCAGGTACCGCACGAACACATGCACTGACATAAGGGCAACAATTACCATACCCTACTACATTTTATAAACTCATTGCTTAGCCTCTATCCCTACACGACTACTCTTAAAAGGGTACACTGGTTGCAGCATCATCCCGCAATACATATAAACCAAAGAGTAGTATAATAAATGAATAAGAGTCCCCAGTTGTCCAAAAGGGGATAATAAAGCAACGTAAGCTGCTTGTTGATTGCCATCACATCACCCTGCCCATGGTATTAGGGACATGAGATCAGGACTCACCCGTATACTGGGAGGCCCCAAACACAATTTTCATCCCTCTCTTTTGGAAAAGGAAGGGGAAGGAGAGGAGGAAAAAAAAAAAAAATATGCCCACAGACTACCACTTATCTCTCACCCCCTACTACTGAGCAACCAATGCATCGTATGCCGAAGCCGAGACGAAGGGTGCCTGAGCCGCAAAGGCAAAGACTATAAAGAGCACACATTGGAGCTAAGTCAGCTCCCCATGGTTCTAAAAGATAGATGTTACATATTCATTGTTAAATGCGGGAAAGTATTATTATGTATTAGTATGTCAAACACTTTGGTTTTTACTTGTTTTTTCTCTCTTCTCGATGCAGTAGGTGGTTATGGAGATACCTAGGTATAGCAAGAGGGCTCTCACAAAGAGGTCACACCAAGACACGTATGGGTCACCACACACAGGACCAGGTCCTATTCTCTATATAAATAGAACGTTAAGGCCGTTAGCCACACAGACAGATATCTTGATATCTACCCCCCATGGCTCCGCAGATGGGTGCCATGACCCCAACTGGGGTGAGTTATAAAAGTCCAAGTTACACCCTCCCCGACTACCCCCAACTTCCCTACCCTTCCCGTCTTCCAGGTACTTATGATGTTACAGAAGCTCTCTTAATGTGCGACATACGCCTTCGATTACCACCTTCGACATATGTATGGGTTAACACAATACAGAAAAAACAACATACAGGTTACAAGGTAACGAAATCAGGGCAACATGAGGGGCCTGTCCGCAAAACTTTATCACTCACTAATGAGTGTGACAATTCAATCCCATAATGTAAGGGGCCTTAATACCCCGCATAAAAGGAGAGTATTCTTAGAAACAGCGAAACGTAACCATACAGATATCCTGTGTATACAGGAGACACACTTTAAACACAATAAAGTCCCAGAATTTGGCACCAGAGACTTTCCTACTCAATTTCATGCGACTCATTCCTCCAAATCTAGGGGAGTGTCTTTCCTTTTTCACAAATCCCTTGCGTTTGAATTGTTGCAACTCAAAAAAGACACACAAGGCCGATATCTTATAATCTATTGCAACATTAACACTACTAAGTACACATTCGTGGGGATCTATAGCCCAAACGTTAACCAAAGGAACTTTTTACTTAAAGTCCTTAACAAAATTCCAACCAGGCAAAAAACCTCAATGATATTATGTGGGGACATGAATCATGTTTTACATCCAGTAGCAGACACTTCCCTTAGCCAAGACGCCCCCAGATCAAGACTCCTTACACAACAATGCAAAACACTAACTAAAGTACTCCTAGAACACAACCTATACGATATCTGGAGATTACAACACCCAACCGAAAAGGGTTACTCATATTTCTCCCATATCCACAAAACTCATTCCAGAATAGACATGATTCTTGTTACTGCAGACATCTTGCCAAGAATGACAAGTAGTGAGATTGGGGACATAGTGTGGTCTGACCATGCCCCAGTGTCAGCAAAGTTGCAAGCCAAATTTGACCATAAAGGGAAACCCCCGTGGCGATTAAATGACGCTCTAATCATGCATAAAGACTTCCGGACTCAACTAAGTCAAGACCTTCAAGAATACTTCCAAACCAACACGATGCCAGAATTGGAACCCACAACCACCTGGCAAGCTCATAAAGCAGTGGTTAGAGGGATCTTAATTAGTAGGGCAGTGTATATAAAAAGAGCTAAAGACAAAAAATATCTTGATTCACTAAAAAAACTGAGGGACTTACAAAACGCCCACTATCTAACCCCTACAGCAGATTTGGCACAGGAAATAATCTTGATCACAAAGCAAATAAATGAGCTACTATTAGATGAAACGGCACATATGCTTCAGAACCTGAAGATACGCAATTATACTCAGGGTAACAGAGCCGGCAAGGCTTTGGCATCGCTCCTAAGACAGAAGCAAGCCCAATCAAAAATCCCATATCTACATAATCATACAGGAGGGAAAATACATGACCCACGGGAAATTCTCACAGAAATGGCCAATTTCTATAGCACATTATACAACATAAAACAGGACCCCCAGACCCATCAACCGTCCGCACACGACATCCAAAACTTTTTATCCAACGTCTCTCTGCCCAGCCTAACAGAAGACCAACGTAAACAGTTATGCGATCCCGTCACCCTGTCTGAAATCCTACAAATAATTAAATCACTTCCCCCGGGCAAATCACCGGGACCAGATGGTCTAACCAATTCTTATTACAAAACATTCAGCCATATTGTAGGACCACATTTAGTAGATACATTTAATCACATAATATCCACGGGTAAGATGCCACAGGACATGCTGATGGCGCATATAGTTACCCTGCCAAAGCCAGGTAAGCCCCCAACTAAGCCTCAAAACTTACGGCCCATATCCCTTTTAAATACAGATACCAAGATCCTAGCTAAATTGTACGCCACAAGAATCGCAGATACACTACCTACAATAATCAAACAAGATCAAGTGGGATTTGTTAAAAGCAGACAAGGGGCTGAGGGCACAAGGAAACTATACAATTTACTTTACACAAAGCAACGACAGGGAGAACCCAGTGTGTTCCTGTCGCTTGACGCTGAAAAAGCGTTTGACAGGCTGCACTGGGGCTTCCTACGAGAAACACTACAGAAATTCCAATTTCCACAACCATTCCTAAATTTAATAACGGCATTATACTCCAAACCCTCGGCTAGAGTGACAAATGGAGGCTTCGCATCACAGCCCTTTTACATAACTAATGGAACCAGGCAAGGTTGCCCATTGTCACCACTCCTCTATATCATAGCGCTGGAGCCACTGTTACAGGCCATTAGAGACGAACCACGAATCACAGGCATAGTAAGAGGGGGAAGAGAATACAAAATAACAGCATTTGCCGATGATGTACTGCTATCATTGACTAACCCACAACTCTCCATCCCAACCTTTAACACTATACTGAAAGAGTACAGTGATTGCTCATATTACAAGTTAAATGTGGCTAAGACACAAGCAATGAGCCTATTCATGACACTGAAAGCACAAAGTACCCTGCAACAATCCACTGCCTTTGAGTGGAGACAAGACCACCTCACGTTCCTGGGTATAAAATTTACGAATCAAATACACAAATTGTTCAAAGCCAATTATACCACACTTCTCCATTCTATCAGTACTCAACTTAAAAGTTGGGAAAACAAATATATCTCATGGACTGGGAGGATAGCCGCTATTAAGATGATGGTTCTTCCCAGGCTCCAATACCTATTCCGCACCCTACCCATAAAATTACCTACAACATACATCAAAGAAGCACAGAAAATGATTAACACCTTCGTATGGGCTAAAAAACGACCCAGGGTTGCAGCAAATATACTTTACCTATCACAAAAATCGGGGGGTATGGGTCTCCCAAACTTAGACCTATATCACAAAGCGGCGATAGTCAGCTCACTAGTGGCAGTATTCCGCTCCCATTCCACACCCCCGGCGTGGGTACACTTAGAAGCGTCACACACAGAGGGACACGACATCGCAACATTAGCTGGAATCCATAAAACTCACAGAAAAAAGTTTCAGGACATTTCCCCGATAACATCTTTAACTCTGAAAGAATGGGACAAATACACAAAATTCTTAAATCTCGACACAGAGATACACCCAACAATGCTCCTGCGCTCCTTTGAAATATTGATCCCACAACTAAACATTAGAAAATGGGACAGGGCAGGCCTAACACACTTACACCAACTTATGGATAACGATAAGTATACAGCCTTTGCCTCATTACAAAAAGAGTACGAGCTCCCACTTACAGCGGAGTTCGCACATAGACAGATATTATCGTGGATAGGGAGACATAAAGGGTCACTATACACCACAGAAACAAAGAGAAACATGGAGGCATTGAGACAACTATGCACCAACTCTAATAAAACAGCCGGCATCATTTCCAAAGTATATAGTAGTTATTTACCCACAAAACAGATAAAGGACCTGACTTTTATCAAAAAATGGGAATATGACATGGGGAAAAAATTACCAGAAGAAAACTGGCGTAAAAGTTTTACGGCCCACAAACACTTAACTTTATCCACAGCCCAGATAGAAATGTCGAGAAAAATGCTGTATAGATGGCATATGGTACCAACCAAGCTGAAACATATTGACCCGAAACAGACAGAAAAGTGCTGGAGATGTGGGGATGACAAGGGAGATGTCATACATATCTGGTGGACATGCCCTGTCATTGCAAAAATATGGAAGTCCCTACAGTCCCTTATGAGACAGATAGGGAATATAGACGTGGCATTTGCGCCTGAGATATTCCTTCTACAACATATACCACGGAACCTTTCGAAATCCCAACAATATCTCCTTTTTCACATGACTATAGCAGCAATCACAGCTATAGCCAAGGCGTGGCTTCAAAAAGATCCTCCACTAATAGACACGATTATCTCACATCTAGATAACACCAGACTTTATGAATGCACTGTACGTGCACATAGGGCGCCAAAAAACTTCTGGATAGATGCATGGCATATGTGGGAAGAATACAGGCACCCCATAAAGTGTGGCATATAGTTAAGGGAAGAAACAAAGCAACTGAGAGACATAGTGCCATTTCTGGAGAACTAGGCAGAATATGTACATGGGAAGCATTGAGAACTTATGTTCTCCCCCCTCCCTCCCTACCCCCCTCTCACCACCCAGTTCTTCTTGTTTTTTTTCTTGTTTCCCCCCCTGTTAGTTAGTTTTTTTTTTTAGTTCATTTATCAAATACAAAATAGGTACGAAAGGAAAAACTCATGTACACAAGATGGTATACCTGTAATGTCACTATCCCGGACCAACAGGCAAGTTAAAGCCGCAGGTAGAGGGGGTAAAAGGAAAACGAGAACATTGAGCTCAAATACAGTGAGACCACTGACACTGCGAACCCTATACCTACCATTTGACTCTAAGGACAGGATACGAGTCTAGATACTCAATGGTATAGCTATTCTAATAGGCAGTGATGTACTGATGTGACCCAATCACCGGGTAAACGAGTTTTAAAAATGCGGTGCTTGATTTGTTTGGCACCACGTGATAAGGGAAATTGTGAAAAATTTGGAAAGCATGTAAACATTGAGATTGCATCAAGTTTTACGCATGTTGAATATAAGTGATACCATTGTGACAATTGATAATTGTACATTCCAACAATGCACATTTACTGTTTGTACCTCATAAAATACAATAAATAAAACCTTACTGCAAAAAAAAACAAAAAAAAAACAAAAAAAAAAAAACAACATTATAGGCTACTAAGGACAGCAGATGTCTATAGTGATCACTAACCTTAACAAACTGAGAAAGCTGTTGTACATCAGTTCCACTTAATATGTTAATAGGGATCCTTATCTTGGGACACACTTCTGTCACCATTTCCTTGAAGACAAACCTGCAATAAAGGGACATTACAGGATAGAGTTGACCCTATTTTTATTGCATTATGTACACTGATCAACCACAACATAAAAACCACCTGCATAATATTGTGCAGGTCCCCCTCATGCTGCCAAAACAGTGATGATGTGTCGAGGCATGGACTCCAATAGAAATCTGAACATGACCTGTAGTATCTGGTACCAAGACATCAGCAACAGATCCTTTAAGTCCTGCAAGTTGCGAGGTGAGACCACCATGGATCGGATTTCTTGTTCCAGCACATCTCACAGATGCTCAGTTGGACTGAGATTTGGAGAATTTGGTGTCATGTTCATTACACTATTCCTGAACAATTTTTGCAGTGGGCATTATCCTACTAAAAGAGGCCACTGCCATCAGGGAACACCAACATCTATACCAGGACCCAGCGTTTCCCAGCAGAAAATTGGCTAGAGCATAACACTGCCTCTACAGGCTTCGGCTACGCAGCACCATACACAACAAACTGTGATGCACTGAGTTCTGAAACCTTTCTATCATGACCAGCATGTTTTTCGCAGTTTAAGCTACAGTAGATCTTTTGTGTGATCAGACCAGATGGGCTAGCCTTCATTCCCCACAGGCATCAATGAGCTTTTGGCGCCCATGATCCTGATGCCCGATCAATGGTTATCCGTTCTTGCACCTTTTGGTAGGTCAGTAGCGGGTCCAGGGGGGTAAAAGGGGCAATTGCCCCCTCCCCCCCGAGAAAACCGAGGGTCTCCCTCTCCCTTGCCAGCACATGCAGGTGCCAGCCCTGCAATGTGCCTTCACGGACCAGAGGGGAGATCAGAGATCGCCTTCCCCGGTCCGCAAGCACCGTGCTGGCAGCCAGCAGGGGAGGGAGTGAGAGAGGACCCCGGGAACTCAGCCTGCAGATTCTCCGGGTCCTTCTCTTGCAAGCACGGAGCGTTGTCGGGGTTACCACAGCAACGCTCCAGATCTTGCGAGAGTGAACAATAGCCCTGGAGCTACGGGCCAGAGTTCACTCTTACCACTGGGACCACCAGAGATGTATTTAAAAAAAACAACACATATAAAAAAATACCCTTCTTATCACACACACACACTACACACTACACACATACACTGCCCATATAAACATACACTGCCCCCATACACACATTGCCCCCACACACACACACCGCCCCCATACACAGACCGCCCCATACACACACTGCCCCCATACACACACACTGCCCCCCACACATAAACTGCGGTTTCAAAACATACATTTTTAAAATTTATCAATAGTGACCTTGTAACATTATTATCTGTCATAAATCTCTAAATAGGAAAGAAGGTAAAGGGGTGGCGCTAATAAATAAAGATACTAGTTGTTATATCTTGCAGCAAAAAACACCAAAGTGTACAGTCACTTATTACACTTACATACAAGTAGCAAAACAAAAAGAATAGGTGCTTGCGCAATTTAAGTATAATTCCCAGATGGTATAAATAATCTCTAGGCTCTGTGAATACAAAAAAAAAAAAAAACATAGGGTAATATATTCAGACACTAGATAATAAAGGTGAGAGACTTGGGAAAACTCACAATTTTCTGAGCATTTTTAAAGTTTGCTCTAAACTCTGAAGGCAGGATACATCTATCAGATGTGTATATTTTTATGCTTGGTCTCCGCAGGAAATGTGTGTAGTTCTCTGTAGAATCGGGCAGCATCCACAAAGCCAAATAAAGAAGTACTAAACACTTTAATTGGTACAAAAAAATAATAATAAAATAGTAGCAGTACAACGCGTTTCGACCCAATGCAGTGGGTCTTCCTCAGGTGCATATAAAAATACAACTACATCAAACATCATTTATATAAGGCAAACATCTAGGCAAAACAATTACAGGTGTGGAACAAAGATTCCTCCTTTCCTTCCTTATAAGGAGTATTTCCGGCTTCTATTTTATCCTCCACCAATATGTCCACTTGTATCCTCCAAAACATGACCTTCACAGTATGGTTACGCTTCCCGGCTTATTCCGATACGTCATTTCCGGTTTTACGTCATTACCGGAAGTCGTCATTTCCGGTTGCGTCTAAACGGCGCCATTTTTTATGACCGTGCTGGGGCTTATTTTCTATATATGATTAATAATATATAATAATTAATTAGGAGAAAACCAGTGATAGAAGGGCATTTTATAAAATAGGACCTATTGCAAAATAAATGTTCATCCCTTTGGGACATAATGTTTGTAACTCAAAAATCCAACTAGATTCTTTTTTACTCAAATTGAATGCTGTGTTACCTCCCCTCCAGTGAATTTGGACTTGTTGGATTGCTATAAATTCTAATTCTCTAGGATTTGAGTTGTGTTTAGTTAAAAAGTGATTGGACGCACTATGATTAATAAAGCCATTCTTAATATTTCTAACATGTTCGTATATTCTTGTCTTGATGTTTTCCCTTTATATTGCAATTCACAAGTACTTTGTAACAAATATGACATTACTGGAGTCAGATGTAATAAACGAAATAATGTTGAACTCTTTTTTAGTTGTATTGGATACATACTTATCCTTCTTTTTAATGCTTATATTGGTATTTTTGCAAGCGTAACAAAAAAATCCCTTAGCCGTTTTAGACCAATTAGTTAAAAAGTTATTATTCTCTTTTTGTTTTTCCACATAATTGGACGTCAGAATCTGTTTAAAAATTTTTGCCCCCCTAAAAATAAATTTGGGATTATCGCCAATAAAATTATGAATGTCGGGGGGGGCGTGGCCAACCGCCGAGCAACCTGGCAGCCTAGGAAATTGCTCCGGCACCCGGGCTCCAGCAATCCGACGACATCGTCTCCCAGGGCTCAGAAAACCCTCATCACACCCGAGATGGCGAACCCCAAGGGGAAAAAGAGCACACAGAAGGCGGAAAAACTAAATTTCTTCAACAACAAAGCCGCGGGCGCCTCTGAAACCGACCGCGGCACAATCCAAGATGGCGCCGACGAACAAACGGCGGGAAACATCTCACTCACGGGCGCACATCAAGACAGCCAGGACAACCTCACTAAGGCACACCTGGATGCAGCGATGGAAGCCATGGCCAACAAACTAGTACAAACATGGCAATCCTCCATAGGACAACTCCGCAGGGAAGTCCAGGACATAGGCCAACGAACCACACACGTGGAAAATAAGCTGAGCGAGTATGCAACAGCGCACAACGATATGGCCGACCATGTAGCGCGGCTGGAACAAAAAATCGAAACAATGGAGGCGCGTATGGCTGACGCTGAGGACCGCTCGCGGAGAAACAACCTCCGGCTACGAGGAGTCCCGGAGAGCATCATGCCTAATGATCTACCAGCCTATGTGCAAGGCCTTCTGAGGGCATACGCTCCGGACATCCCCACGGATATGTTCCTAATAGACCGGGTACACAGGGTGCCCAAACCACGCAATCTGCCTGGCAATATCCCTCGCGACGTCCTACTAAGGGCACACTACTACCACATAAAAGAGGCAGTATTGCGCGCCAGCAGAATCCGCTCAGAACCACATGAAAACTACGCCACGATCAAGATCCTAGCAGACCTGTCCGCGGCGACTCTCAAGCGCAGGAGGGATTTCCAACCGGTGACAGAAGAATTGCGACGTGCAGGAATAAGGTACCGTTGGGGATACCCCACCAAACTCCTAATTACCAAAAGCGGCGAGATCAACGTGGCCTCCACGCCGGAAGAAGGCACCCGACTATTGAGAGACTGGGGGCTCCTTACTAACCCCCCCCCCACAACTCAAGCAAGCCCAGCGAGACGTCTGACACCAGAATGGCGCCAGGTCCCAACACGGAACAAATCGCCATGATCCACCTGAGGGACTAGGCCGTCCAGGCCATAACCAGGGACACGTGAGATATTAATATGTACTGCTAACTGTTATCACAAGTTTAGTTTAAGTTTTTTCTTTTTCATGCGATTGTACTGCTAATTGTTATCACAAGTTTACATAGTTACATAGTTACATAGTTTAGTTTAAGTTTTTCTTTTTTCATGTGATCAACTGCTTTGATTAGCATTTTATTCACTTACCACACAATCATACCACACTATGCATGGTTTGTTGGATGTGGGCGGGTGGGATGCCCACATGGGTGATAACCAGGGCAAACTTTGGGCAACAAGGAAGGGCGGCATGGTATAGGCAAAGAAAAGACCAGTAGTTGGAGGTGATCCTAATACCTAACTATTATTTACAAGGTTGAGGTTATGCATACATAAGACAGGTACTCCAAGAATGTACAAAGGTGCACAACGATTATGTAATTTACCAGGACATTGTCCATAGAGAGAAAATTGTACATGACACCATATAAACCACTATTGTTTTACGAGTAGGTCAAACCCACTACAACCGCACCGCCCCGCCCAACTACGTAGCCTGGCTCATCACATCCAAAAGTTACGATGGGAGAACCACACCCCATCATAAAGACCGACACAACAAGTGGGAAAACCACGATAGGCACCAAGCGGTGACCTGCACACCGCCCCGCAAAACCTTCCCTTGGGTCCGATTTGATTCTCCCACCCATGCCCACAGGCCAGCACTGAGAATGCCATGCACAATACCTAGGTCGCTATTGACTTATAGCTCTGAGGAGAGACAGCAACTATGTACACAAGGGAGCCCAACGGCCACAATACCAGAGACGCTGTTTCAGCGCTCCTCCCCCATGGCACGATGCCACTGTGCCAAGACCCACGTTTGGGTCATACTGTATATACTTTGGTTTCTTTTACCCCTTTCCTCTGTCATTCCCGAACCTCCCACCCCCGGGCGCAACAACGTATTCGCACAGGCGCCGTCTAAGCGGTGCACCATACGAACCCTGCAACATCTGCAAATCCATATAGGCATAGCAGAACTGCAAACGAGCACCCTTTATCACCCACCCATCACATGAAAATATATTCACACAATTGCAGGGGACTAAACACCCCACATAAAAGGCGCATGATGCTGGAGGAAGCCAAACAGACTCAGGCAGACATTATCTGTTTACAAGAGACCCATTTTGTTACATCTAGGGTGCCTAACTTTGGAGCACAACATTACCCTCACCAATATCACGCAACTCACTCCTCCAAATCGAGAGGGGCCTCAATCCTTCTCCATTCCTCCTTAACAGTTGAAGCCCTAAACCTAATCAAAGACAAACAAGGAAGATTTGTAATGCTACATTGCCTCCTAAATAACCTGCCATATATTATAGTCAGCTTCTATGCTCCCAATGTACACCAACGCGCCTTCCTACGTAAGGTGCTCTCTGCACTCCCACCTAACCAGACTGCCCCACTTATATTATGTGGAGATCTTAACCACCCTCTTGACCCACACATGGACACCACACTAAACACCACGACACCGAGGCACAAAGCACTCAAAGCACAAAGTAAAGCAATCAATACACTGCTAGGGGAATATGGCCTATACGACCCTTGGAGAGCCTTCCATCCTAATGAGAAAACGTTCACGTTCTATTCAGCAGTGCATAAATCATATTCACGGATAGACTTCATTTTCATAACAGGTACATTGCTTACCAGAGTAACAAATAGCGAAATCGGGGACATAACATGGTCAGACCATGCCCCGACCACAATAGAGCTGACTGAGGAATACCAACATAGGGGACGGCCACCGTGGCGGCTCAATGATTCCCTTCTAGGTGACCAGACATTCACTACAACATTAACAGAAGCCCTGACATCATATTTCCAAACTAATGATACGCCGGATGTCCATCCGACCACTGTGTGGCAAGCCCATAAAGCGGTCATCAGAGGACTCCTCATCAGCAGAGCCTCCTTTTTAAAAAAGAAAGCACAACAAGAACACCTACACCTGCTGCGCACTTTAAGAGACGCAACAGCGGCAAACATAGTAGACCCATCACCACAACTAGCACAGACGATCCATGATACTACGACGAGTATCAACAACATGGCAATCTCTAAAACAGCACACATTTTACATAAGCTGAAACAAAAAACCTACTCACAAGGAAACAAAGCAGGCAGGAATCTAGCGACTTTACTACGCCAAAAACAATCCAATGCAAAAATCCCCTATCTGCTCACCTCCCAAGGCTCTAAAATCCACAACCCACAAGATATTAATGATACTATGGCAGACTATTACCACTCATTATACAACCTCAAAGAAGACCCCACACTACATCAACCCACATCCCAAGACATTCAAAATCTACTTGGACAGTTCTCGCTGCCAACACTGACGGAACACCAGAAAACTATCCTACAACACCCAGTCACACAAGAAGAAATACAACAAGCTATACACTCACTCCCCCATGGCAAATCACCGGGACCCGACGGACTCACAAACTCCTACTACAAGACAATGACCACAATCCTAACCCCATATCTGGACAAAACCTTTAACCATATCCTCACGACGGGCCAAGTGCCCCAAGACATGCTCATGGCACATGTGGCTACATTGCCAAAACCAGGCAAACCACCTAACAAATGCCAAAATCTAAGACCAATCTCCCTCCTTAACACGGACATCAAATTACTGGCAAAAATTTTCTCTAACAGATTAAAGAACATTATCCCGACCCTGGTACACGAGGACCAGGTGGGATTTGTTAGTGGTAGGCAAGGAGCGGACGGAACCCGAAAGATCTTGGACCTACTACAGGGAGGAAGCGGAGGGGGGGCCCAGTGCGTTATGCTGTCACTTGACGCTGAAAAAGCCTTCGACAGATTGCATTGGCCCTTCCTCCAAGCTGTTCTGATCAAATATGGCTTCCCAGACACTTTCTTACGGTTAGTAAAGGCATTATACTCTAAACCGACAGCGAAAGTCACCAATGGGGGCTTTAGCTCTAAACAATTCCACATAACCAACGGGTCAAGACAGGGCTGCCCACTATCGCCTCTCCTTTATATTCTCTCGCTAGAACCTCTCACGCAACTCATTAGGGACAACCCAAACATACACGGCATTACGAGACAAGGCAAAGAACACAAACTCACACTTTTCGCAGACGACATCCTCTTAACACTCGAGCAACCACACAAATCCCTACCTAACTTCCACGATACGCTCACCCAATACAGCAAGTGCTCCTATTATAAACTTAATATAAATAAAACTCAAGCAATGGGCATAAATATCCCGATGGAGGTCTTGGATAGGTTGCGTATCTCTTTTAAATACGACTGGCGAAACGACCATCTAAAATTCCTAGGAATCAATCTCACCCCAAATCTAGCAAACCTTTTTAAAATAAACTATCAAAAAACACTGACTAAAATAAAAAACCTACTACTAGGATGGAAGAGTAAATTCGTATCTTGGTCAGGGAGAATTGCTGCAATTAAAATGATCATTGTACCTAAATTGCAATACTTGTTTAGAACGTTACCCATAAAGATACCCCCCACATTCATACGAGATGCTCAACAAACACTACTAACCTTTATATGGGACAGACAAAAAGCACGGGTAGCGAAAAGCACGCTATACATGCCACGCAAAAATGGGGGAATGGGAGTGCCCAACCTAGACAGCTACTACAGAGCAGCCATTCTGGGCCCCCTACTAGCGGCTTGTCATCGAGACCACCCAACCCAATGGATGGAACTGGAGGCGCAGCATGCTAATAACATTCCCATCAATGTACTGGCATGGCTTCCCCAGCACAGCAGGCCTACTAAGGCAAAATTGCTCCCAACCACAGCCCTCACCCTGACCATATGGGACAAGTACTGCCGCACATTGGGCTGGCTGGGCAAAATATCGCCTGCCATGCCCATACAAACACTACACTATATAATACCTAATTTTAACTATACCGTATGGCATCAGCACGGAGTAACACACTTACACCAGCTGCTCCAGGAAAACAAGCTCAGAAATCTCGCAGACCTAACAGCATGTTATAATTTGACTCCAAGGGCAGCTTTCCCCTACATGCAGTTGCAATCATGGCTCCGCAAGCAAACTATAACAAGACCTGACAATGTACAGGGGCTACAGCTGACGGTGGTAGAGAAAATATGCTCACGTCTCGCAACCCCCAAAAAACTAATCTCGGAACTATACCAGACTATGCATCCCCCAAAAGACCACAAAAACCTCTCCTTCATAGCTGCATGGGAGAGGGAACTTACGTACACTCTTGGTGAAAAACAATGGAATGAGATTCTCCTGGCACACAATTCACTCTCCAAATGTGCCTCCCACATGGAACTATCCCCGAAAATTTTATACCGGTGGTACCTAGTACCCACACGCCTAAAGGCCACCTATCCACAGGCCTCCGATATCTGTTGGAGATGTCAACAACACAAGGGCACAATGCTCCACATTTGGTGGGAATGCCCCTCCTTAACACCCTACTGGAATACCATAACCACCATTATCCAAGACAGCACAAAAACACTACTACCCCGCAAACCAGAAATATACCTCCTCCACCTCTTTCCAAAGGGGCTGCGGAGCAGGCAAAAATACTTAATCTATCACATACTTATAGCCGCGCTCACGGTCATTAGCAGACATTGGAAATCTAATATCCCACCCAAAATATCAGAATGCATACAAACGATAGAAACAACTAAGCTCTACGAGCTGGCAGCTAGACGCTCAAACCACTCCAAAAAAGTTTGGTCACAAGCCTGGGAAACCTGGCAACTGTACATGGAGCGTACTAATAATATAACCCCCAATTGAGATGACGGTAGCAGGGATCTACACACCGACAGCTGTGCCCCTTCGACAATGAAACTGTAGCAAAGGGTGTAAATGTAAAGGTCAATGCAACTGTAAATGAAAATGTAAATAATTCTGGAGACTGCAAACACAACGATAATGCCGCAACTCGAATAAAACACATGTAAGACAGATAGTCCTGCAGAAACGACCACACACAGCCGACTACCTAGGAGAGCCCTACCCTCTCCCCCCCTCCTTTCTCCTCCCCCCTTCATCCCCCCCCTCCCTTCCGTCCCCACTCTGATCCTCTTCCACGGTTCACCCCCCACCCCAGTGGTATATGAAATACCAAAGCTCTACACCCAGCATCAATCACAAACCCAGTCGATTACCACCCTGGAAGGGACCGATGTGAGCCCCCCCCCCCCCCTCAGGGCATGGGGTGGACAATAATCAGCAGACCCAATCAGGGCATCACGATATAACACAATGATCGTATGAAAAGCAAACTGTGTATGATAAATGTGTACACTGTCCTAAGGTCAATGTGTATGAGATACTTTATGTTACCACTGCTCCCCCACCCCCTATTCTCTTCTGTACCCCTATAAAACTTCAATAAAAATTGTCAAAGATAAAAAAAAAAATTAAAAAAAATTATGAATGTCATGATCTTGTTTTAAAATAT
>OW240912.1:132825941-132951366 GCA_933207985.1 Pelobates cultripes
GCAGTTAGATTTCTTGTACAAAGCATTCTGCTGCCTTGTCCAACACATCCCTCATTCCTTATCGGTTGATTCAAGGACAAGGACAGAACGAAGCAATGTACATGTCATATTGATAGACCTTGGGCTTTTTCATGGCAAGAAATATGATCCAATCAAAACATGAAACTTCTTAAACTAGCTCTCAAAAGTCAAAAATATATAAATATAGAAAAAATATAATAAAAAGAATGAAAACAGATCACATGGTTTTTTGTTTTGGTTAGCAGTCACTCTTACTCCTGATTACAAACTTTCCAGCAAGTTTATAGAATAAGATCTAAGCATCAGACGTTCCTCTTCCTCCACCAACATGGACTTATGCCCTGTCCCAAAATGATGAGATTGGCATTCCACAATTCCTAGCATGTGGATGCACACTGCGAGTTGTCAGACCTGGACACATTACTTTGAAGTGAGAGCACGAGCATACGTAGCCAACCCAGACCTCCAATCACATAGTATTTAATGCTATACCAATGGTTTAGAGGGAAACACAAAGTAGGTTATACTACTATATAAAGATCGACCGATTATCAGTTTGGTCGATATTCGGCATTTTGGAAAATATCGGTATCGGTTTAAATGATACTGTGATTTTCCGATACCAGGGTAAGGGAGAGAGGACATGACGGAAACAGAAAATAGCGAGTGCTGGGTCCTGGCCATCCCCTCTACCATGTGAATCCCCCTGACAGAGAGTGTACACCCAGCCACTGGACCACCAGGTAGTGTAATGTCCCCCTCCCTGTCCACAGGTAAAAGGCAGAGAGGGCAGAAGAATATCAATAACTGCCCAAAAGACCACTTATAAATCGGTATCAGCTCTTGAAAATTAATATTGGTCGATCCCTGATACTGTGTAGCTGAATAATGTTTTCATCTGTACATTTGCTTGCTATTTTACCAATACAATGAAAAAGGTGAAAGTATTCACTCAAGTTATGTTATGATAGTTGTACCAGCAACACATGCAGTAATGCATGGATAAAAGTCCAATGTATAAAATATAGCAGGAGCCCTCATACTATTTCAGTTATTGATCAGCCTCCACCATCTTCAGTCAATTCTTCAGTACATGCGTCTATGTCAAAGAACTTATTAATAGATGGAAAAAAAATACCTACTTTTAAATAAACAAAAATAAGCTGGATAAGTGGAATATAAAGTGGCAGGTACTCTTTAAATGCCAGTTAGTAATATTACACTGGAGGGAAAACTAACGAATAAATTGAGAATATAATGAATGCAATATACACAATATGGTTTTCTGTGTACAAACAACAAAACCAATGGACTAAAGCAAGGCCTACGTGGAACTGATCTTGTCCACTCCACCATTAAATTAATGACAGGTTCTCTTGATTTATAAGCAAACGGCAGCTCCTACAGATTTGCTTAATTACAGTGATGGTTTGTTCACTTTGTTGTTACATTAATATAATGACTTTGTCGTAAGTGGGAATAATAAAAATTAAAAGAAGGTGATAATACAATTTGGTTTGAAACAGTTGAGGAACACTGAACTAAGGCACACAGATACGACGGGGGCCATGACACTAGAAAAAGGAAATGCACATTGTGTGCACAGCAAAGAATCTATTCTTCAGATCAGCTAATCATTGACCGCTCACCCACTAAAAACAGACAAAAAGAATGAGTCGTTTCCAAGTTCCTTCCGTGTGTCATGTGCAGCTTCTGCTGTGCCAGCAATAAACACCCACAGCACAGGCAGACAGAGCATTCGCAGATCTACTGTTAGAGTGTAGCAATCCCAGATTACGGAAACTGTTTGAATTAGCTACAGTGAGTCAGGACCATGTATGCTGTATGTAGAGAAACAGAACACCAGTTTAATAAGAACACATGGCCCTGTTACTCAGAGTGTGATTACGCAAGCTAGAATAAGAGTTCAAGGTATTTATGAGTTTGTCATTTTAAGAGGTACGACACAGATCTTGTACTACATTACAAGCTCTGGGAGACAATTACATCGCAAATACAAAATTAATACTTTAATTCAGAGCATAAGTGATGAATTTATTGGGCTTACAGACCCGTTTAATGCCTGAGGAGTGTGTAATGAATTACTTTGAAATGTGTTGTTCATTCCTCTGATATTTAAATACTTTAAAAAGTCATTTAAAACACCATGACCACTTCAGTGATTTGAAGTGATAACGGTGCCTGCATTGTGTACGCACAGTGCTTTAGTATGAAACGCTGCACATATGCAGTTGAAGTCCTTTGCTGCCAGAGATGGTAGCATCATCAGGACGCCATTAGCCAGCACAGAAATGTCATTCACTGGCTGAGAGCACTCAGCGGATGCTCTTAACCAATGAATGGCTGCCGAGATCAGATCAGCATCCGGCTTCCTCAACCACCAGGGATGCCAGACAGCTTAAAGGCCAGTGGGGACCCATGTAAGAGGGGAAACCATTGCAAAACTGTTTTCCCCATTCCCCATGGAGCCAGGGTACTCCTCACATCATAGTCACTACAGATGCTTGGAGCAAGCTTTTCAGGGAAACGCACGGCACCACAAGCAAATTGCATAATGCTTAGAGTGCCCTGAGCCCACACATTAGTGAGTGTGGCCTATGACAGCAGTGACTTGTAAAAAAGCCACCAAATTAAGATGAGGGCTTAGACGATTATGTACAGTTTAGAGACTCATAGTCTTGCCAATATACTCTACATAGAGGATTCCAGCGCAGACTGTAAAGCACACGGTCAGGCTTAGTCACTTTATGGTGAATTGTCATTAACTGAAAATGAACTGTAAAATTAGGCCATCTACTTTGATGCTACTTTCAGAGTTTCACTTTATACGTAAAAACTTGTCATGACCTACTCACTAACTTGATAACATCTATAATGAAAATATATCTTAAGTGTAAATGACATCTTTTATTTATTTACAAGTTCTGCTTACACTTTCTGACTACCCACCATGGTCAACACCACCACCCCAGGTTACTCTGATATAACCCCATCCCCTCCCATATCCAGCTGCCTGTGACTCTTTCAGAGGCACAGAACCTCTCTCCTATGACACGGACATGCTGCCTGGAATGCCAGAGTTTCAGCATGTGAATTTGGTTTTGTCTGTCACTTTGGTATATTTCTCTGTCAAAGTACAAGACACGATCACCAGAAGAATAATCACAGCAGCTACAGCACATACTGTGTAGTTGCTGTGAAGTATAGTAGCCGAACTGCCTGTAAGAGGTAAAACCACCAAGAGACTTTCTTTTTTTTATTATTCTTAATTTTGCATTTCTGATGTTTGTCAAGCCATGATTTAATCTTTTCACTCACAATACAATTAGCATTGTTTTATTCCAACACAACAAGACTGTGAATCAGAAACACCAGTTGGCTTTCTTGGGTTACTTAAGGTCTAATGTATTTTCAGAACTTGTTAGACTGTTACTCACTATCGCTAATCATAATAACAGAAAGAAGAGAATACAGGACTACAGACAAAGCAATCACAAGATTCGACTCTCACTCATGTGACATTAAAACTCCGAGATCAGAGGCTGTAATAGTTCATATAACAAGTGGTTTTATTGGGTTTAATCAGGCGAAAGAAGATAATGCATGCAGCCTGTACGATGTAAAAATACCCAGCGTGGTATATACTCGTTAGTAACCAAACCATGACTGGCTGACTGCTGAGCACCGCATGAAACGGCTCACATTAGATGGAAACGATAATCAAGACAGGGCTTACTATGTCTACTAGCTACTGGTGAGTGAAACATTAGAAATTCATCCCTAGTGACAGTGCCCTGACCCTCCTGACTTGCAGTGGTGAGCAATATTTAATGCCAGGCCAGTAGTGTAAGACTTGAAATTTTAAGCAATGATCAAAACAGCAACATAAGTTTTATGGATTGGGTAGTTTTACGAAATAGGCCTGCACTTCCGCATGGACCCTGTCTTACAAGCGGTTCTCGCAATGTGTTACTACGCAGATCAGACAGTCTACCTTACGCAGTGCAGTCAGATTGCCCCTCTACAGTTCATAATGAACACATAGATCACACTACATACAGAGTGGCAGCACATGAAAAGATTTCATGGTTAAAATTGGCTAAAAATCAGACATTCGGATGTCAGCAACGAGGCGAATCAGGCCGGGCCAGCAGATCCGCGCTGCACTGGAAATAAGGTAGGTTTTAATTTGTTTTTAACACTATAGAGTCAGGAGTACGTTTGTGTTCCTGACAGTATAGTGTTACTTTAACCTCAGCCGATATGAAATACCTGAACACCAACATCAGAGGTTCTGCTTTGAAACAATTTTAAACAGTTCCACTAAACAAAAACCAAAACAACACAAAACTAAACTCATGATAAAGTATAAGCAATACAGAGCACAAAGTTGTTGTTGTTTTTTTGTTTTGCTTTTTAATAACGCTATAAAAAAAATAAAAAAAAATTCACACAAACATTTTGGTTTCTGACATCACATGCTTTTCTTGTTCACAATGCCTGTGAAAGGATTTATATGTTTGCGTTTGTTAGACATGTCAATTTCAAGACTGCCAAGCTGTCCCTCTAAAAACAGCAGATCTTTCAGTGGTTTATACAATGAGAACTTTAGCGACAGCACCGCATTAGAAGCAGCTCTATTACAAATAATAAAGGTTACTGTGCACTCATTAAAATATTTACTCAGAATGTTTCTGATAACCAAAACAATTAAAACAAAAGTTAAAAGGGACATTCAAGGCACTACAGCTTAACATATGTAATTGTTATGGTTCCTCCACTTTGACCTCACAGGGCTCTCCTAACAACCTAAGGGTCAACATGACTGGACCATCTTGTTCTATTGCTTAACATGAGTGAAATAGGCTGTGTGCGGTTAAAGGGACACGCTTAGCACCACAAACACTACAGCCTCTAGAGGTGCTTCCTATTGCAGTGCCACAATTGTTGCAGTACCTATGTTCGGCATCTTCATGCACATCAGGTTCCCCCACGCCTCTCTATAGTGAATTATTAGATAGGCTGAGCTCATTAATAAATAATTGGTCTCGGGGGGCGTGGCTAACCGCCGAGCTTAATGGTCGCTTGAACCCGAGCTCCGGCTACCGAGGCCGACAATCTATATCAATCCGGACGATTAGGACCTGCAAACTGCTAAAATATAAGATGGCACAAACTAAAGCAAAGAAGAGCTCTGCAAAAAATGAAAAACTAAACTTTTTCAATAATAAACAACAACAAGAAGTCACGGAGCAGATGCGGCCTTCGCAAGATGGCGACGCCAGCCCGAACCCGCGAGACTCACAACAAGATACAGAACTGGTTAACCCTGCTGACCAGCTTACCAAAAGCTACCTACAAGTAGCGCTTGACAACTTATCCCAGAAATTAATCATGTCCTGGCAACATTCTATGGACTCACTACGAAGGGATGTACAAGAGATCAATAAACGGACATCGCACGTCGAGTCCAAAATGGACGATTTTGCTGTGGCACATAACGACCTTGCAAGCCACGTAGAACACTTGGAGCAAAAACTTACCATGACTGAAGTGAAGCTAGCGGACCTTGAAGACCGCTCCAGGAGGAACAACTTGCGGCTGCGAGGAGTTCCGGAGTCGGTCGGGCCGGAAGATCTGCAGGCATACGTAAGAGGCCTTATTAGAGCCTACGCACCTGATATAAGGGGGAGATGTTGCTCCTGGACCGAGTTCACAGAATCCCAAAGCCAAGATACTTGCCAGAAACTGTGCCAAGAGACGTACTCACACGAGTACACTACTACCACATAAAGGAGCTAATACTGCGTACAAGCAGAAATAAATCTGCTCCACATCCCGACTACCCATCAGTTAAAATATTTGCGGATCTATCTGCTACAACTTTGAAAAAGAGAAAGGATCTCTCCCATCTTGCGGACAGCTTAAGGGCCAATGGCATGAGGTTCCGATGGGGGTACCCGACGAAAATGATTATCTCCCGAGAGGGCAAGCTACATACCATTTCCTCACCAGAAGAAGGCGCGAAACTCCTGCAAACCTGGGGTATCATGTGCAAAGCAACAGAGAAGGGGGAGACGTCCTCCCGTCGATTGCAGGTAGAATGGAACAAGATACCTGCACAACGAGCTGATTACAATAGCTGCTAAAGGAAAAGATGACCCGTATTCCCAACACACATCACTCGGGCATTTGATATGCCTTGAACCTCTGGAGGGACCCTTTAAAGACCTGACCCTACACCACCTGACTCACGGCAGTGAATTCGACCACCAGGGACTACTGGCTACAAGAAACTATTGACATGAAAATTTTGGAACCTCAAGATCGTTAATAACTTTAGATAATACAGGGGTGATCACCCCCAACAAGCAAGATCCCAGATCAGACTAAAGAGACATCGAGGACACTAAGAAACCCATTTTGCAGTCTCTGACAACTTGAGGGCTCAGGTACCGCACGAACACATGCACTGACATAAGGGCAACAATTACCATACCCTACTACATTTTATAAACTCATTGCTTAGCCTTTATCCCTACACGACTACTCTTAAAAGGGTACGCTGGTTGCAGCATCATCCCGCAATACATATAAACCAAAGAGTAGTATAATAAAAGGATAAGAGTCCCCAGTTGTCCAAAAGGGGATAATAAAGCAACGTAAGCTGCTTGTTGATTGCCATCACATCACCCTGCCCATGGTATTAGGGACATGAGATCAGGACTCACCCGTACACTGGGAGGCCCCAAATACAATTTTCATCCCTCTCTTTTGGAAAAGGAAGGGGAAGGAGAGGAAGGGAAGAGAAAAAAAAAAAAAAAAATATGCCCACAGACTACCACTTATCTCTCACCCCCTACTACTGAGCAACCAATGCACCGTATGCTGAAGCCGAGATGAAGGGTGCCTGAGCCGCAAAGGCAAAGACTATAAAGAGCACACATTGGAGCTAAGTCAGCTCCCCATGGTTCTAAAAGATAGATGTTACATATTCATTGTTAAATGCGGGAAAGTATTATTATGTATTATTATGTCAAACACTTTTGTTTTTTTCTCTCTTCTCGATGCATTAGGTGGTTATGGAGATATCTAGGTATAGCAAGAGGGCTCTCACAAAGAGGTCACACCAAGACACGTATGGGTCACCACACACAGGACCAGGTCCTATTCTCTATATAAATAGAACGTTAAGGCCGTTAGCCACACAGACAGATATCTTGATATCTACCCCCCATGGCTCCGCAGATGGGTGCCATGACCCCAACTGGGGTGAGTTATAAAGGTCCAAGTTACACCCTCCCCGACTACCCCCAACTTCCCTACCCTTCCCGTCTTCCAGGTACTTATGATGCTACAGAAGCTCTCTTAATGTGCGACATACGCCTACGATTGCCACCTTCGACATATGTATGGGTTAACACAAAACAGAAAAAACAACATACAGGTTACAAGGTAACGAAATCAGGGCAACATGAGGGGCCTGTCCGCAAAACTTTATCACTCACTAATGAGTGTGACTATTCAATCCCATAATGTAAGGGGCCTTAATACCCCGCATAAAAGGAGAGTATTCTTAGAAACAGCGAAACGTAACCATACAGATATCCTGTGTATACAGGAGACACACTTTAAACACAATAAAGTCCCAGAATTTGGCACCAGAGACTTTCCCACTCAATTTCATGCGACTCATTCCTCCAAATCTAGGGGAGTGTCTTTCCTTTTTCACAAATCCCTTGCGTTTGAATTGTTGCAACTCAAAAAAGACACACAAGGCCGATATCTCATAATCTATTGCAACATTAACACTACTAAGTACACATTCGTGGGGATCTATAGCCCAAACGTTAACCAAAGGAACTTTTTACTTAAAGTCCTTAACAAAATTCCAACCAGGCAAAAAACCTCAATGATATTATGTGGGGACATGAATCATGTTTTACATCCAGTAGCAGACACTTCCCTTAGCCAAGACGCCCCCAGATCAAGACTCCTTACACAACAATGCAAAACACTAACTAAAGTACTCCTAGAACACAACCTATACGATATCTGGAGATTACAACACCCAACCGAAAAGGGTTACTCATATTTCTCCCATATCCACAAAACTCATTCCAGAATAGACATGATTCTTGTTACTGCAGACATCTTGCCAAGAATGACAAGTAGTGAGATTGGGGACATAGTGTGGTCTGACCATGCCCCAGTGTCAGCAAAGTTGCAAGCCAAATTTGACCATAAAGGGAAACCCCCGTGGCGATTAAATGACGCTCTAATCATGCATAAAGACTTCCGCACTCAACTAAGTCAAGACCTTCAAGAATACTTCCAAACCAACACGATGCCAGAATTGGAACCCACAACCACCTGGCAAGCTCATAAAGCAGTGGTTAGAGGGATCTTAATTAGTAGGGCAGTGTATATAAAAAGAGCTAAAGACAAAAAATATCTTGATTCACTAAAAAAACTGAGGGACTTACAAAACGCCCACTATCTAACCCCTACAGCAGATTTGGCACAGGAAATAATCTTGATCACAAAGCAAATAAATGAGCTACTATTAGATGAAACGGCACATATGCTTCAGAACCTGAAGATACGCAATTATACTCAGGGTAACAGAGCCGGCAAGGCTTTGGCATCGCTCCTAAGACAGAAGCAAGCCCAATCAAAAATCCCATATCTACATAATCATACAGGAGGGAAAATACATGACCCACGGGAAATTCTCACAGAAATGGCCAATTTCTATAGCACATTATACAACATAAAACAGGACCCCCAGACCCATCAACCGTCCGCACACAACATCCAAAACTTTTTATCCAACGTCTCTCTGCCCAGCCTAACAGAAGACCAACGTAAACAGTTATGCGATCCCGTCACCCTGTCTGAAATCCTACAAATAATTAAATCACTTCCCCCAGGCAAATCACCGGGACCAGATGGTCTAACCAATTCTTATTACAAAACATTCAGCCATATTGTAGGACCACATTTAGTAGATACATTTAATCACATAATATCCACGGGTAAGATGCCACAGGACATGCTGATGGCGCATATAGTTACCCTGCCAAAGCCAGGTAAGCCCCCAACTAAGCCTCAAAACTTACGGCCCATATCCCTTTTAAATACAGATACCAAGATCCTAGCTAAATTGTACGCCACAAGAATCGCAGATACACTACCTACAATAATCAAACAAGATCAAGTGGGATTTGTTAAAAGCAGACAAGGGGCTGAGGGCACAAGGAAACTATACAATTTACTTTACACAAAGCAACGACAGGGAGAACCCAGTGTGTTCCTGTCGCTTGACGCTGAAAAAGCGTTTGACAGGCTGCACTGGGGCTTCCTACGAGAAACACTACAGAAATTCCAATTTCCACAACCATTCCTAAATTTAATAACGGCATTATACTCCAAACCCTCGGCTAGAGTGACAAATGGAGGCTTCGCATCACAGACCTTTTACATAACTAATGGAACCAGGCAAGGTTGCCCATTGTCACCACTCCTCTATATCATAGCGCTGGAGCCACTGTTACAGGCCATTAGAGACGAACCACGAATCACAGGCATAGTAAGAGGGGGAAGAGAATACAAAATAACAGCATTTGCCGATGATGTACTGCTATCATTGACTAACCCACAACTCTCCATCCCAACCTTTAACACTATACTAAAAGAGTACAGTGATTGCTCATATTACAAGTTAAATGTGGCTAAGACACAAGCAATGAGCCTATTCATGACACCGAAAGCACAAAGTACCCTGCAACAATCCACTGCCTTTGAGTGGAGACAAGACCACCTCACGTTCCTGGGTATAAAATTTACGAATCAAATACACAAATTGTTCAAAGCCAATTATACCACACTTCTCCATTCTATCAGCACTCAACTTAGAAGTTGGGAAAACAAATATATCTCATGGACTGGGAGGATAGCCGCTATTAAGATGATGGTTCTTCCCAGGCTCCAATACCTATTCCGCACCCTACCCATACAATTACCTACAACATACATCAAAGAAGCACAGAAAATGATTAACACCTTCGTATGGGCTAAAAAACGACCCAGGGTTGCAGCAAATATACTTTACCTATCACAAAAATCGGGGGGTATGGGTCTCCCAAACTTAGACCTATATCACAAAGCGGCGATAGTCAGCTCACTAGTGGCAGTATTCCGCTCCCATTCCACACCCCCGGCGTGGGTACACTTAGAAGCGTCACACACAGAGGGACACGACATCGCAACATTAGCTGGAATCCATAAAACTCACAGAAAAAAGTTTCAGGATATTTCCCCGATAACATCTTTAACTCTGAAAGAATGGGACAAATACACAAAATTCTTAAATCTCGACACAGAGCTACACCCAACAATGCTCCTGCGCTCCTTTGAAATATTGATCCCACAACTAAACATTAGAAAATGGGACAGGGCAGGACTAACACACTTACACCAACTTATGGATAACGATAAGTATACAGCCTTTGCCTCATTACAAAAAGAGTACGAGCTCCCACTTACAGCGGAGTTCGCACATAGACAGATATTATCGTGGATAGGGAGACATAAAGGGTCACTATACACCACAGAAACAAAGAGAAACATGGAGGCATTGAGACAACTATGCACCAATTCTAATAAAACAGCCGGCATCATTTCCAAAGTATATAGTAGTTATTTACCCACAAAACAGATAAAGGACCTGACTTTTATCAAAAAATGGGAATATGATATGGGGAAAAAATTACCAGAAGAAAACTGGCGTAAAAGCTTTACGGCCCACAAACACTTAACTTTATCCACAGCCCAGATAGAAATGTCGAGAAAAATGCTGTATAGATGGCATATGGTACCAACCAAGCTGAAACATATAGACCCGAAACAGACAGAAAAGTGCTGGAGATGTGGGGATGACAAGGGAGATGTCATACATATCTGGTGGACATGCCCTGTCATTGCAAAAATATGGAAGTCCCTACAGTCCCTTATGAGACAGATAGGGAATATAGACGTGGCATTTGCGCCTGAGATATTCCTTCTACAACATATACCACGGAACCTTTCGAAATCCCAACAATATCTCCTTTTCCACATGACTATAGCAGCAATCACAGCTATAGCCAAGGCGTGGCTTCAAAAAGATCCTCCACTAATAGACACGATTATCTCACATCTAGATAACACCAGACTTTATGAATGCACTGTACGTGCACATAGGGCGCCAAAAAACTTCTGGATAGATGCATGGCATATGTGGGAAGAATACAGGCACCCCATAAAGTGTGGCATATAGATAAGGGAAGAAACAAAGCAACTGAGAGACATAGTGCCATTTCTGGAGAACTAGGTAGAATATGTACATGGGAAGCATTGAGAACTTATGTTCTCCCCCCTCCCTCCCTACCCCCCTCTCACCACCCAGTTCTTCTCGTTTTTTTTCTTGTTTCCCCCCCTGTTAGTTTCTTTTTTTTTTTAGTTCATTTATCAAATACAAAATAGGTACGAAAGGAAAAACTCTTGTACACAAGATGGTATACCTGTAATGTCACTATCCCGGACCAATAGGCAAGTTAAAGCCGCAGGTAGAGGGGGTAAAAGGAAAACGAGAACATTGAGCTCAAATACAGTGAGACCACTGACACTGCGAACCCTATACCTATCATTTGACTCTAAGGACAGGATACGAGTCTAGATACTCAATGGTATAGCTATTCTAATAGGCAGTGATGTAATGATGTGACCCAATCACCGGGTAAACGAGTTTTAAAAATGCGGTGCTTGATTTGTTTGGCACCGTGTGATAAGGGAAATTGTGAAAAATTTGGAAAGCATGTAAACATTGAGATTGCATCAATTTTTACGCATGTTGAATATAAGTGATACCATTGTGACAATTGATAATTGTACATTCCAACAATGCACATTTACTGTTTGTACCTCATAAAATACAATAAAAAAAAAAAATGGAAATGCTCATCAACAAATCTCTGTATCTCTGTGATATTTTTATTTTTATTTATATCTATATATTTTTAATTTTTAATTTTATTTTTATTTTTATATTTTTATTTTTATTTATATTTTTTTGGATCTTTTTTATTAACTACAGTTCTTGTCTCCTGAATCATTCCCCCTTTTTTGTCTAGAATGCTTTAAGAAAATAGAAGGTTTATGTATTTGATGATTACATGTATAATGTGATAATAAGTTGTTTTTCATATTATAAGAGTCATGAAATTAGGCAATATAGAGTCTGCGATTTTAATTTTGATTGTGTTATTATTTTATTGACAGTTTTCATATATTTTTCTGTCCACTGCTGAAATCGGCAAAATGGAACGCATGTGCGTTCCATACGCATACTGATGACGTCTCTTAGAGACGGAACGGAAGTCCATATAAGGACATACATTGATGGATGACTGAAAACAGCTGATTTCGACAGAACTGATTGGCGGAATGGACGGAAAACCGAAGGGAGGGACATTTAAAAGCAAATGTTTGAAATGTGTTGTTGAATACTTGCTTTCTGATTTATTGTTGTTATATTTGATTTTTTAATTGATTTTGCTCCTGAGGAAGTCTACATTTCAGTAGACGAAACGCGTAGAGCTGAATTTTTATTCCTGTTTTCTACCTCACTTTGTTACCATCTGGAAGAGAGTGATACAGAGATTTGTTGATGAGCATTTCCATTTTTAACTTCTTGTAAGTGTATTCAATTAAAGTGTGTCTTTATACATTTTAAACATTGCTGCACTATGTCCAATTTTTCTCTCCTGACATGTGTCCGTGGATATTGAGAATCTCTTCACTGAATATTTAAAGAGATATTGATGGGCCTGCAAAATCCATATATCTTGTGAGTGTATATCATTAGTAAGGGGCCATTCTTATCTATATGGTATTACCCTATGAATTTTCTTTCACCTCTGTTTTTTTAGGTGTATCTTATATCTTGTACAATATACACCATATTAGATACCCTGGTGTGACTACTTTATCAAAGGAAAGCCCTTTGTAAGGTTATTTGAACAGTCACACTGCTATAATACCCTAAATTGAGACATAGGCCCATCAAATCCATCTACGGAAATTCTAACTATAGAAACGGAAATAGCCTTGCCTATTATATAGCATTGTAGCTTCATAGCATAGTGCCAAAGGCATACAATGGGGGTATTGTTATACTCAGCAGATGTATCTGAACACAATATGCTTTACAAAATACACATTACAAAAACCTTGTTATATGTGTATATGCCAAAATAGAGAAAAAACACAATTTTACTCCAATATTTAGCAGAGATTGGCGATGAAATGGCTATGTAAAAAGTGTCAAAATAACCTTAGGCAAATAACCTGTGATGTCTACTTTATATAAATATATACTTTTGTGTGGCAAATTTGTTTTCTGTAGTGGCTACTAAACCTACAAGACAAACATACCAACTTCTAAAATTGTTTCACATTAAAATTTTATTTTAGTCCTTGTATTTTGTGACCTGTAACTTTTAAAATTAGCTTAAATCCTATACATATTATGTAGTCTATAAATCAAGACACGTAAATTTATTTATTTTGAATTACTTTTTCTAAGCTGAACATATTATGCACATGCCCTTATTGCCCTTATTTTTCCCTATTTTTTGGGCATTTTTTATAATTAATGAGAATTTATCTATGTATATGTGACAAAAAATTAAAGCCCTGTTTGCCCTCTAAAAAACGGTATATAATATGTGTTGGTGCAATAAATGACAGAGATGCAAATTGCGTTTGAACACAAACCGCAAAAAAAGGCTTGTGTCCTTAAGGGTAAGACAAGCTTTTGAAGCTGTGTCATTAAGGGGTTAATAGTGATGTCCCAAACGGTTCACAAACGGTTCGCCACGAACGGTTCGCCACGAACGGTTCGCCACGGGCTCCTCATTGAGTAAAGGGGACAGGGTTGAGGAGGAGGAAAGTGCTGAGGAGGGGAACAGGTGCTGGTGAAGAGGGACAGGGGCTGAGGAGGGGGACAGGGCTGAGGAAGGGGACAGGGCTGAGGAAGGGGACAGGGCTGAAGAGGGGGATTAAAAAAAACTAAAGTGTATTCTCCCCCTCCCTGAGGCTTACCTTGGGCCAGGGAGGGGTGGGACAGGATCTGGAGCCAGCAGCCTGCAGTCAGGGAAGTTGTGACTCCATCTGCTCTTCTTCCAGACTCCCCAGCGGTCCTGGGAGAAGAGCAGTGAAAGCCACGCCCCCTCCTCCTGACATCATCAGGAGAGGCCAGCCGACTCCACTGGCTGCAGGCTGCAGGGAGAGTAAGGGAAGTTGAAAAATCTGAGTCCGAAGCCAGAGGCAGGGGATTCATATTTTTGCGCCCCTCTGCTCTGGTGCTCTAAGGCGGCCACTTGTGCTGCCTTATGGATGCGCCGGCCCTGCATGTACTCCAACTGAGTACCTCAGCCCAGTCCGCCTCCTAGTCGCTTGCTGGGACCCTGGAGTGCTGAAACCCCAGTCGCCGAGGCTTGACTGGGTCTCTGTGGAGCATTTCCACCAGACCAGGCTGCAGCTCTCCATCCAGGCAGGTTTCGTCCCCTCAGCCTATTCATCTGCAGCTTTCCTTCCAGGCAGGTATGCACCTTTGCTTGCCAGGTCTTTGTGCTGTGTCGGAGCGTAGCTGTGGTAGCCATGGTAAGCAATGCTCCAAGCTGCCCAAGCTTGCAAAAGGAATATTCAGCCTCCTGCATCCTCCTCTCTCTTCAAACTCCGCAATGAAGTGCTAGTGAGCCAATGAGGGAGATCGTTGATGCTCGTAAAGGCATATAGCAAGGCTAGCACTTAGATAGCACCGCTCTTGTGGACTAGAGGGGTAGATCCTTTAATCTTCCCTGTCAGCCCCATTGCGACAAGTGGGTATTTGCCTGGTTTGCCTGATGGCCAAACCAGGCATGCTCCATTGGCAGGCAATTGTTCAAGCGCACCTGCCTTGAAAATACTTCTCATTGAGCTGCATTAATATGTCTGTGATTAGGCAGCCACAGGAGTCTGGATGGGATTAGGAAGCATGAAATAATGCACAAGTAAATGCACATATTTTCATTGGGAAATGTCTACTAAACATTGATTTTAATTTTTTTATTTTGGCAGTGGAGTGTCCCTTTAAGGTTTGAAACAGCTCACATATTAATGAAATGATTTGACCCATTTAAGATGGGATGCTTTTGGAGAGTATAGTGTAATATAGTTTTAAAGACTGCGATATTCATTTTATTTTAGATATTTTAAAGTCTTTTATTCTTAAAAGCCCTCTTCTTTGGAACAAAATGTTCTGCCTCAAAAATGTATCACCTGGTAACCCCTAGCTTAAATAATACTGAGTCCCTAATAATTTACAGTCCAGCAGTTTCTACGAGTCCCAGCGTTTTGCTGACACACATAGTGACGGCCTTAGCATCTGGGTTTACACTGTGGGTGTATCCTCCCTAGTTGAACCTTGGCCACTTGTATTGTTCCTCCCCTCCTGGTCTAGTGAGTGACAGATGAGTCATGAGAATCAGATTGAAGCTCTCTGATTCATGTTTATACTCACATTACCAGTGACCACAAGTAACAGCATCAGTACAGACAGCAGCACAGCACTCCAACTGAGAACCGTTCTCCACAGGCAGACCCCAAGGTACATAAATGATCTGTAAATAATAGCCTATGACACCTCTATTACATGTTTTTGTGTTACGTATCACATATATGAAATAATGGGGGTTAAGTACTAAACGTCTGGTGCATGTGACATGCAATATATTAATACCTTATTTTTCATTGTATACAACACACCGGAATATTGGGCAGGGACCTTTTCACCTACAGTTCCACTAGGTCAGGCATAGGCAACCTTCGGACTCCAGATATTTCAGACTACACCTCCCATGATGCTTTGCCAGCATTATGGGTGTAAGAGCATTATAAGGGATGTAGTCCACAACATCTAGAGTACCAAAGGTTGCCTAGCCCTACCCTAGGTCATATGTGTTTTGTTAGAATTAAATGTTTGTCTTGTTTAACCATTGTACAGCAGTGCGGAATATGTTTGTGCTATATATATTTAATTATAATATAAGACACACCATTATATTTTAACTACAAATTTACAATAAAATAAAACAACCAGTATAATTGTTACTGTAACTCTCAACTAATGTGTACAGTGCATATATCACGTGTGGTGTTCTGCTTTATAGGATGTAGTGAATGTGTGTGTGCATAGGTGATGTGGTGTGTACATTTAGAGAATGTAGTGAATGTGTGCTTAGGGTACATAGTGTGTGTATGGGAAGTAGTGTGTGTGAGAGAGGAAGTGTGGTAAAATAAATCTGTGTCCTATATTTTGAAAAAAATGGTATGTTAAATTGATATATATTATAGAGTTGTAATCAAAAGTATTCAAGCACCATTGGAAATCAGGTTTATTGTCAAAATGTGCAGACTTTCAGCTTTTTGCAATAAACAAATAAAACAAGCAATTGAAATAGCTCAACACAACTAATGCTTCAAGTGGTTTCACCAAATTTAACACAAAATGCATATAATGACTTCTCCAGTCTCAAAATTATTCAACCAATTAATGGAAAGCATCTTTAGGACTTAGTGGAGCACCCTGTTGCTGTTATGACCTGCTGCAAATGAGATGCATAGCCAGACACCAGCTTCTGGCAGCGTTTCGTAGGATCTTTGTTGTGATCATTGTCTTGTTGGATGGTCCAATTATGGCCAAGCATTATCTACTTCCCAAACGGCATGATATTTTCTCTTAGGATTTCCTGATGCTTCAATTATTCCATCTTACCTTCTACATGCTGCAGGTTTCTGTCACGTGTAATATCTCAACACGCAGAGATTAGGATATCAAGGGACAAGACTTGGATATAACGTATGATCAGGCCTTAGAATGGCTGGACTAAACGTCAGACAGATAAAGCGTAATCAGAGACGAGTCAAGGTCAGGGTAACTGTAACGTACAACTCAACACGTAGAGTGTAAACCGACAAGGAGAAAATAGAGACAGAAAGAATGTCCCTAAACCGGTCCTTAGAATGGCCAGAATAAAGAATAAACTAAAGGAATGTCAAGACAAGCCAAGGTCAAGGGACTCCAGAAATACACAATAACCAAGAAACATAGCCGAGTCAAGGGAGCCAGGAAACAGAATAGTCAAGAGCACGCCGGGTCAAAACCAAAGAACTATCATGGGGCTAACAAGGCATTTGCCTAGGGAGGCACTTTCAGGGGGGTGGCAAAAAAGCTGCCCCCCCCCCCAAATTCCCTGGCAGATACCATATCTGCCTCTTGTCCTGGGGGGCCTATGAGCTGGTGGTCTGGCCTCCTCAGGACTCCCCGAGGCTGGCATGCATTGATGTTGTGGATACCAAGGGAGCTCTCTGCCCTGAGCTCGCCCTGCTCAGTTCCCTTGCACACACCACAGTGATGCCGGAGCCGGAATATGATGTCACTCTGGCATCACCAAGAGGCATGTGAGGGAGCTGAGCAGGAGGATCAGAGCTCCCTTGCCGCCCGCCTGAACTGTGCACCTGTCTCACCTACCGCCCGCCAGACAACCTGCATTGCCCTGCCAGCCCCACTGGACCCCAGGGAAGAATCCACCAAAATGTAAGCAAATAATAATAAAAAAATTGAGTGTGTTAGTGTGTGTGTCTGTTAGTGAGAGTGTGTGTGTGTGTCTGTTAATGAGTGTTATTTTGTGTATGTTAGTGTGTGTCAGTGCGTGTCTCATAGTGAGAGTGTGTGTGTCTCTGTTAGTGAGAGTGTCTCTGTTAGTGAGTGTCAATGTGTGTCTGTTAGTGAGAGTGAGTGTGTCTCTGCTAGTGAGAGTGCGTCTGTTGGTAAGTGTTAGTGTGTGTCTGTTAGTGAGAGTGTGTGTGTGTCTGTTATTGAGTGTGTGTGTCTGTTGGTGAGTGTGCTAGTGTATCTGTGTCTAATAGTGATAGCATAGCCATGCCCCAAAAAGAACATGTGTGTGCTGAGCTCTGTTGCATAGTGCTCTCCTGATGTCAAGATGCCGGCACGTGTGCACCACATCATAAAAAAGGGGCTGGCGCACGGTGGCCGTAGCTTTATTCTGCGTGGAAGCAAGGTGAGTTAGAGTGGGCTGACAGTAACGGAGAGACAGCGAAAACGAGAACTAGCCAGAGTCAGGTACACGGGAATCAGTCAGACGGGCAAAAAAGACAGGAAAGGGTTAAAGATAAACTCAGAGTCAGGAACAAAGCCAAGGTCAATACTAGATCAAGGAACGCACTAAAAGGTACTGGAACAGACACCATAATAGGGCTAGGGAAGTTAAATACCCTTTAACTAACATTTATCACCATAGTTTCCAGTTCCAGAGGATGCAAAGCAGCACCAGAGCATTAACGAGCCACCGCCATACTTAACAGTAAGCAGAGTTTTCTTTTTAGTGTATGCTTCACTTTTCTACCTCCAGACATACCACTGATCGATTGGGCTGAAAAGTTCCAGTCTTGTTTCATCGCTCCACAGAACAGAATCCAAAAACTTGAGTGGCTTATTTATATGATTTTGAGCACATTGGTGCAGACTTTTCTTTCGCTTTTGGGTCAGTAGTGGTGTACACCTTGGAGTTCTGACATGGAAACCTTCTGGGCTTAGTATGCGCCTTACTGTGCTCACTGAAACTTCAGTTCCTGTTGCCACCAAGTCATGCTGCAGGTGTTTTGCAGTCACTCGAGGGTTTTTCACATCCTGCCTTCTCAGAAATCTGGTTGCAACCGTTGATAGCTTTCTTTTTCTGTCCCGTCCAGGTTCCTTCAACTTTAAACTTGGGTATCATGCTTCCAATGGTGTCTCTAGGAACATTAAGTGTAATCACTATCTTTTTGTATTCTGTCCACTGTTTGTGAAGGGTGATGATCTCTTCTCTTAATTTTGTTGAGTATTCTTTTGACTTGTAAAACAGCAAAAGAATTGGAAATAAAAAATAAAAAAAATTGTAGTAACAAAAAACTACCAGTAGGTGTCACCAGAAATTTGGAAAAAAATATAGAACTTTTGTCTTTCTATGTCTATTAATAAAACTTAACTTTTAATATGTTAATGCACAAAATAAAACAAGTGTGACAAGCAATATTAAAATAGGGTCAGTAGTCACAAATCTGTCTGTAAGATACCAGTACAGATCCTATTTACAAAGTTCATCGTATAGTATATTTAACCAATATCAATCAAAATTACTGTAGAAGATAATCAGTCCTGAGGTGCCACCTTAAGTTATATAAAGCAGTAACAATTATTACTGAGTTTAACTAAAGATGCAATCCTCATATTGTTTTGTTTAGCAGTTGCACAAGGCAGATACACTTTTCTCTGTGCTGTTAATAAAGATACATTTCTCGTGCTGTGTATTCAATCGTTACAAAGTAGAAGTCTTTGATTTATAAAGTATCTGTCAGGTTGGTTCTAAATAGGCCTGAATCTCTTACATAGAATAGCAGACAGATCAGAAAAAATGTATCAGTAAAATAAAAAACGGGTTTTATTCTATAGAACAGGCCTGCTGTATTTCTGAGCTTCTATTGTATAGTTCACATTGAAATAAGCAACACAAGGTACTTAAATCAGTAAGCTAATGCTTATCTTTTAGCTGGTCTGTAGTTCTTAGGGAAAAGATTCTTATCTCATGTGGCTTCGAGGGCACCCCTTAATAAAAAACCTGTCTATTGGGGCGGGGCCTGGCTGCCAACCTGAATGGACGCATGCAGAATGTGCTCCGTATGAAAAGCTCCAAAAGTGCCCTAATTACGAACTGTTACCTGATCAAAATCAGATACCTGAAGATTGGTAACAAGCTGACTTCATCTCTGCAACACCAGGCAGCTTTGTAGATGCAAAACGAGCAGCATAGCCTCGAAGCACAACTGCGGCCTACAAGGGGGGCTGGCGTGGAAGAAGCGGCCGATCTTCCTGCTGGCAATCCTGCTGACAAACGAGAATGCAGCAAGAACTCCCTTCCCCCCCCCCCTTACCGGCGGGGGTTATCCCGGCTCCAGCACTCACACCGTATTCCTAACCACCCACTGGCCCGCCGACCCAGCACACGTTCATGAGGGACGAATTGGCGGGAGCCAAGATGGCTGGCGCAGGTCCTAATAACATGCCACGAGGCCCGAGGGAAGAGACTCTCACAAAGCTGGATGCAATATTCAAAGCATTCTGGTGCAGGCTCGAAGAGAGGCAACAGCGTGCTGGCATGCAAGGCTACGCACCTCCGGCGGCTGATTCAAAGTGCCAAAATAAGCATGCACCGGGGCCCATAAATGGGTAACCCCCACACTGCGACCACACACCACCGGGGTCTCCCGTTACTCATCACCCGCACAAGCACTGACTCACACTAAGAAGCGGAGGACAGTCCGCAATCCAGCTGTAGCAGTCCCACATCGAAGCAACCACAGGAGGAGACCCACTACAGCACAGGCGACTCACCTAAAGTGCCACATCCAGCTGCAGCCCAACAGGCAAATCATTACAGCATTGCTGAAAGCGAAGAGGTCGGCTGGACACTACCGCCAACCACACAACACGAACCCTTTGAGGGATCTTGTACATCACGAGGCAAAGCACCAAGGAGGAGGATCGCTGTCCCAGGCTATGGCCAACACCATACCACAAGCTTGCACTCACCGGAGCTCACCAGGGACAGACAAAGCCTTGCACCCTCCCTGCCTGACTGAACGTTTCGCTGATCGGGACTGTGTAGACCCACTAAAAGGCATCGGTTAGTGGCAAATACAGGGCCTTGCGCTGCCACAGGCCTCTCGCCACGCTAGGCCACACATAGCAGCACCTAAATTAGCTTGCCTAGCTCGATATCTAACACATATGGTTGAACAGGAACCCAGTGCCGTTATTACGCTCCATTGTTTTATATTGTTTTACCTTGTTTATATGTTAGTCATACGACATTGCACCAATAGTATTTTCAATCTACCACAATTAGCCGGGGCTGTTTAATAGGTGTCAGAGGCCAGTGGTATACTAACATATACCTTCTCAGCTCTCAGTTGTAGATCCATAGTTCAGTATGTTTAATCACACCCATAAAATTGTGCACTCTCCTCACAGGCTAAGACACCGTCTAGACATATGTTCCTAGAATGATGATTGCTGCCAACATGGCATCTCAAGCCCGTAAAAACCTAGCTTGCAATACTCTCTACTATTATTATAACCTGTATTATGTGAAGCCTGCTTCTTATTTTATTAGTTATCGTTTTGGATATAACTCTGTGTCAAGCATTAATAACCCAAAAAATGTGCAAAGTTTTTTCCCCAGCCTAATTACTGTGAATCTATGTTTAACGCTGCATGTTCTAGCTGTTGTGGCAGGATGTGCTATATGTGATTTTTCCATGCACAAATAAAATAAAGAATTAAAAAAAAAAAAAAAAACCTGTCTATTCTATCTTATGCCCACCACTCAAAATTAGTAATAAGTGAAAGTAAATCTTAGGACTTTAGATCCCTAAAAATGAGCAGGACGTCTATACATGAGGTCAGTATTCTGTCAGTGCAGATCTCGGCAATTACTGATTAGATGTCCTGAGCCCCTTTCGCCAGGATCGCTCATCAGAGGGGAAGTGAAGACAGGTAAGTGTCTGCTTTTTAAACGAGCAACTCATCGATGGTTGGCTGAGCACTTTGTCCAGCCTGCCAATCGTGAGAGAGGAGGGCGTCCTCTTATTTGCAAACTATTTAACCCTAAAGATGCTTACCTAATGTATGAAAAGAAAAAGAACTCTTATGGAGTGAATGTTAATAATTCATATCTCATACGTATGTTATGTTGTAATGGCAGATATGCAGGTATATCTAAACTACGGTAAGAAAAATGTTTAACCCATTCAAACCCAGTTTCTATTTAAACAACATTAGCTAGGATTCGGCAGTTACCAAGTTTAAGTTCTCCTAAAATTATGATTCATTACATAAATACATAGAGTGTGCCACAATTGTACTGAAAGGGAGCTTTAGTCTCCCTATATCGTATACTGTGAATGTTTCTGCCTGAATAGATAAAGCTGTAGCTATTACGTGGATTTTATTCAAACTTATTCTCTGGACCTTCAGACCCAAGTATATATTGTTATAAAGATGTGGAACTTTTATATTTAAATTCAATTAAGTGGACATTCCATATTTTGAATAATACATCACTTGTTACCAGTAAGATATCCAGTATATTCATATTAATATGGTTATTTCCTAACAATGTGCTCCTGAGAATTTACATTTTTTTTTATGAAAATAGGGTAATTCATTTTTTCAACCGTTAGTAAAGAAATTAATTATGAATAAAGGGGGTCAAATTGAACTCCTCATTAAGGCCCTGGGGAGACAGAGTCTTAAATTGATGAATCCATCTGGATTCTTTTTTGAGTAAAGTTAAATTCAAATTTCCTTTCCTGGTATTTACATGAACTCGTTCTAGTATTTGAAAAGTAAGGTTCGACGGATCAGCATTATGGAAATTTCTGACGTGATTGGCAACCGGTGTGGAGATGTTATGTATTTTCACGGAATTTATATGTTGAAGGATTATTCTCCTGAATTCCTGGTACGTCTTTCCTATGTACTGGAGCTTGCAACTGCATGTTATTACATAAACAAATTTTGTTGTGCTGCAGTTTGCTAAATCTTTTATAGTATAGATTTTTTTTGTATGACTGCATTCAACAACTTTAGATGGTGTAATAAATTTGCAGGCTTTACAACGTCCACATCTGTGTAGACCCTTTGTTGGTTTGAGGCATGTTTTTGGTGGTTGGTTTCTCCTACTACCACTAGATTGTTGACCCTCTAATTAAGGCTCGATTAAAGCTTTTGTTCTTTTGACTTGGCAATACTTCTAACATGCAGTTAAACTTGACACTCAACCAACCCCTAGCCAGAAAAGGTATTTTTAAGTATTCTAGCTCAAGCACACATAGTGCAACTAATGAAGCCCTTGATTAAGTGCATTAGGTATGCTTGAGATAACAACTGATTTGCATATTTGTGCTGTAAGAGATTCTATTCAGGGTGTTGAATAATTTTGAGACTGGAGAAGCCATTCTAAGTTGCATTTTAACTTGAATTTGTGAAATCACTTGAAGCATTTCTACAATTTTTTTCAGGACTTCTTTTTTTCCCTGTCCAGGCCTGCTTACTACTGCTTACTGTTGCTTTGCCCATGCCTGGAAATCTACCACACTATCTTCCACTGCAACTAATGAATGGAATTCTTGTTACTCTCCACAGGTGGCTCTCATTTGTTCTGCACAGAATGTCAGGTAGATAATTTGTTTGTCAAAGCTGAATAGCGCTTTAGCGCAATCCTGCTGGCAGTAGGAGTGATCACCGTGTTGCAAGGAGGAATACACTGACATTGGGTTGGGGTCACTATGACAGCTCGCTGGAAGAAACCTGTAGGATCCTTGCTGGGGGTGCTCGCAGTTGGGGTGGCATTGTTGTTTGCAGTGTTACTGATCAGGACATACACTCTGGCCGAAACCAAGAGAGACTGGCTGGGCAAAGGGGCTCCGGCTGCCGAGCTGAGCAAGGAGGAGAGAGAACATCTCATGGAGTCACTGAAAGGTGAGTGAATGATGGTAAGCTGTGGATCCCTAAGTCCAGCATGCCCAGCAAGCCTGACACTTGTAAAATAGGGTGGTTGGGACCACTTTTTTTCTACTGAAATAGCAGGAGCATGGTATTGCACTAATTTATAAAAGTAAACTTATTTGTCGCCAAAGTATTTTTTAGAAGGAACAAAATAAACGTTTGTCTTGTTTTTGCAATACTTTTATCTACCTTTATCTTTATATTGTCTATCTTAGAAATATCGAAACATAGAATGTGACAGCAGATAAGAACTAACTGGCCCATCTAGTCTGCCCAATTTTCTAAATACTTTCATTAGTCCCTGACCATGTCTTAAGTCTAGGATAGCGTTATGCCTATCCCACACATCCTTAAACTCCTTCACTGTGTTAACCTCTACGACTTCAGCTGAATAGGTTATTCCATGCGTCCACTTCCCCTTTATGTAAATTAATACTTCCTGAAATCTTTAGGAAGTCCTCTTGTTGTGGTAGTTTTTCTTCTTTTAAATATAGTCCTCTCCTTTACTGCGTTGATTCGCTTTATGTATTTAAATGTTTCTATCATATACCCCCTCATCTTACATGGTAAGATCTTTTAACATTTCCTGGTAAGTTTTATCCCGCAATCTATGAATTTGTTTAGTAGCCCTTCTCTGGACGCTCTCCAAAGTATCAATATCCTTCTGGAGATACGGTCTCCAGTACTGCGTACAATACTCAAAGTGAGGTCTACCAGTGTTCTGTACAATGGCATGAGCACTTCCCTCTTTCTTCTGCTAATACCTCTCCCTAAAGCATTCTTGTAGCATTTCCTGCTGCTCTACCATGTCTGCCTACCTTTAAGTAATCTGAAATAATTATAGTCCCTTTCCTCAGATGTTGAGGTTAGGGCTATATCAAATATTCTATACTCTGCCCTTGGGTTTTTACGCCCAAGATGCATTATCTTGCACTTATCTACTTTTAATATCAGTTGCCACAGCTCTGACCACTTTTCTAGTTTACCTAAATCATTTGCCATGTGGTTTATCCCTTATGGAACATCAACCCTGTTGCAAATCTTTGTATTATCAGAAAAAAGACATATGTTACCATCAAGACCTTCTGCATTATTACTAATAAAAATATTAAAGCGAATGGGTCCAAGTACAGATCCCTGAGGTATCCCACTGGTAACTAAACCTTGCTTCGAATATACTCCATTGACTACAACCCTCTGTTGCCTGTCACTCAGCCACAGCCTAACCCGTTCAACAAAATTAGAATCCAAACGTAAAGATTGTAGTTTATTAATGAGCCTTCGATGTACAACAGTGTAAAAAGCCTTACTGAAATTTATGTAAGCAATTTTGTAGTACACCACTAAGTTCTTTTAATAACTTTGAGTGTATCCCATCAGGCCCCATCGACTTATTTGTCTTTACTTTTGACAGTTTAAATAGAACTTCTTCCTCTGTAAACTCACATGTAACAAATAATGAATTTATCCTTTTTCCTAATTGAGGTCCCTTTTCTTCATTTTCATCTGTAAATAAGGCTATACCATGCATCTACTACCCTCTCACTTCCTGATATTATTTTTAAACCTTTGCCTTTCTAATTTAAGACTATGTCCTCTTGTTGTGGTAGTTTTTCTTCTTTTAAATATATCCCCCTTTTTTATTGGTTGTGTTATTCTCTCTTCTGTGCGTGCTTTGGATGCTCTTATAACTTGCTTTGCCTCTCCTTGCCTAATATTATAGATCAGTCTTCCTCACTCTGTTGTTTTTTTTTATAATTACTAAATGCTAACTTTTAGCTATTTACCATTTTGGCCACTTCTACAGGGTATCACAGTGGTTTCTTCATTTTTCTGTTGTTACGGAGAAGTCTAATTTACTTTTCTGTTGCTTTAAGTAGTGCAACTTTTAAATAATTCCATTTCTCCTGGACTCTTTTTAAACTGCTCCAGTCTTATAATGACTCCTGTACACATATTCTAATTTTAGAAAAGTCTGTTTTTTTTAAATCTAAAACTTTAGTTTTTGTGTGGTGTGATTTTTCTTACATTAAGCCACGCTGACTGGCAATTACTAGATCCTAAACTTTCACCTACAGTAATATCTGAAACTATATCTCCATTTATTAACACTATCTCTGGTATTGCTTCCTTACGAGTTGGCTCCTCGACGACTTGTTTTTAGAGATACTCCCAGTATAGAATATGTGTGCTCCTGGCACAAGCAGCTATTTTGGTTTCCCAGTTCACATCAGAAAGATTAAAGTCACCCACAATGATAACTTCCCCTTTTAATGTCATTTTAGCTATTTCCTCAACTAGTAGATTATCTAACTCTTCTATTTGTCAAGGGGAGCTACACAAGTTACTGTGTGAACATCAAATTGTAACGTAATCCAAACCAACTCTATGTTCGTCTCACTAACTTTTATATGGTTAGATTTTATGCTATTCTTCACCAGCTGGCCCTAAGCCACCAACATCCACCTACATCATCCTTCCCCAGGAAAGAGTAAAAGCATAGGGGCTATAATAGGTAGACAGAAAACAGGTGCTGGAGTTAAGGCTTAGGGGCTGTAGTGTCTGTTGGGGGGAGGGGAGAGGGGATGTAATGTGGAGACAGGAGCTCTGTTAAAAAAAGCTAAAACAAAAAAGTAAAACTCCCCCACACCAGTGGCTTATCTTGGGCCAGGATGGGGGGTGAGGGGAGGGTTAAGTATCCTTATATCTGGTGGTCATGTGGGAGATACACAATGAATCTTCCCTGGTGGTCGAGTGTATAATGCTCCCATGAGGTCTGGTGTTCACAGCATTGCTGTGGTAACCCCAGTGGTGTATTCTGGTTTTGTGCTGCCCTAGGCATGACAAAACTCGGGCAACCCCCACCTCCCTTCCAAATTTCTCTTCCTGACAGACACGCCCTCTCTGATGCATGCACCAACATACACTCACTGACAGATACACAGTCATTGTCACACACATTGTTTAACCAACACACTTTCACTGAAACATACACATTCACAGTTACACACACTCACATTCACCGACAGACACACATTCACACTAACTGACAGACACAAATTCACCGACAAGACAAACATCCACACTCACTGACAGATGCACACTCACTCAGTGTCAGACCCACACACACTGAGACACATATATACTTACTGACAGAAACATACTGGCAAACACACATACACACTCACTGACAGACATATATACACTCAGTGTCAGACACACACCACCCAGTGTGAGGCACACACATTTACAGACAGACACATGCACTAGCTGACCGACATACACATTTACTACCAGACATACACACAATGACACACGCATACACACACCGACAGACACGGATACACATACCAAAACACGCATACACACACTGTTAGACATGCATACACACACTCACAGGCACACACTCTCAGTGACAGCTACACACGCACTAACAGACACACATACACTCTCATTGACAAACACATATACACTCTCAGTCGTAGACATTAACACTCTTTGACATAACAGACACACACTAACACTCACTAACAGACACTCTAACTTACTAACAGATACAAGCTAACACTCACTAACAGACACACACTAACATACTCACTAACAGACACATGCTAGAACTCTCACTAACAGACACACACTAACACTCTCACTAACAGACACACACTAAGACTTTCACTAAAACACACACACACACTAACACTCTCACTGACACACACTAACACACTCACTAACACACACTAACACTCTCACTGACACACACTAACACTCTCACTAAAAAACACACTAAAACACTCACTAACAGACACACTAACACTCTCACTGACAAACACTAATAAACTCACTAACACACTCACTAACACACACACTAACACTCTCACTAACCACACACTCACTAACAGACACATACTAACACTCTCACTGACACACACTAACACACTCACTAACACTCTCACTAAAACACACACTAACACTCTCACTAACAGACACATGCTAGAACTCTCACTAACAGACACACACTAAGACTTTCACTAACACACACACACACACACTAACACTCTCACTGACACACACTAACACACTCACTAACACACACTAACACTCTCACTGACACACACTAACACTCTCACTAAGAAACACACTAACACACTCACTAACAGACACACACTAACACTCTCACTGACAAACACTAATAAACTCACTAACACTCTCACTAACACACACACTAACACTCTCACTGACACACACTAACACACTCACTAACACTCTCACTAAACACACACACTAACACTCTCACTAGCACATTCACTAGCACAATCACTCACAGACACACACTCACAATTTTTAATGTCAAATCAATCCAGCCTCCCTAATTTTGGGAGCTGGAGTTGATTCTTCCCTGGGGTCTAGTGGGGCTGACAGGCAGGCATGGGCATTCGAACAATGGAAGCCAGAGTGACATCATATTCTGGCTCTGGCATCACTGCGGTACGCGTGAGGGACCAATTTTGTTTCCATTAGTACATGTTTTCAGAGAGTCTGGCAGCCTTTCAGTACTATAGGCAGGGGCTATTTCGCTTATACCAGCGTCTAACTTAAGTGTAACAAGGCAGTTTGTCTAGCAGCCACGTAGTACTGCTGGCAGTGAGCTATACTTTTCCTGTATCCAGAAGGTCATTAGACCCTGTAGGGGTGCTCTGTACTGCTAACCCCTTGTAAGCCATAGCTTCCACAGCTGCCGACTACCGGCATCACCGCCGGTTCGAGATCAATCTCCTTCCTATAGCCCCTCTTTTTTCATCACGGGGAGGTTTATTCACCAACTAGCGAAGACAGGGAGAGTTTCTTCGGGGTAAGGGGTATACCTTCCACCTTATAAACCTTCTCTTCAAATAACTGGTAACAACCCATTCATTTTTTTTATATTTAACAGGGCATAGTAATTGTGCCCTTAATTCCCATATCCGCTTTGCTCACAATCTCTTCCACTTCATATCCACTTATTGTTATTTACTCTAGTTATTTAGTGTCCATCTACAATAACTTCAGATCTGTTGGCAACATTTCATACTGAGTACACAGCGAAGATCATTACTCCAGGGCGAGAGGCAATTAATTGTATCATACAGCACATGGAAACAATTAGCTAGAGATAGTCGTTGTGACGAAGTGCCCTTCGCCACTTGGTCCTGGAGAGGCCTACTTGCCAGCCTCCTCCCCTGTGACTATGACTCTTTCATGTATCTGGCTTTAAAGCCCCTAGTCTACCTTCAGACAGACTATTCATGTAGGCTGCTTTATTTATCTTATGTTTTAGTCACCCTGTACCCATTATAGGTGCAGGGTGTGTGTAATGTAATTGTTTATAGTGTGTGTGTGTGTGTACTGTGTAATGTATTGCCTGCTCTCTTGTATTGCTGAGGTTTGCTACCAACTAGGTGGGTTTGGCTATGGAGCTGGTCTAGTGCCCTCTGTTGGTAGCAACAGCAATATGCACTACCTGAATTGCAAGACTGGTTCATTTGCATATTCGGGTAGATTTGCATATTGCTAATTCTGCAGGCAAGTGAGATATTTAATGTTAAATATTGTCTCTCCCCACCCCTTTAAAAATGTGCCATTGTGTTGTGATAAGTCACTGTGTGTTGCTTGATGTGTTTTGACTGTTTGTGATTTTATTGAGGTTTCACAACAATGTTATTGTGGTGACCGTATTGGCTGGTCCCAAGGGAAATAAAGGTTTTGACAGTTCTTCTTGATCCCTCTAAATGTAGCCTTGTCTCGTTATTGGAGGGAGCTGTTATAATCACACTGGGGATTGCTATGCTCTGCATGCTCCCCTGAGCTTGAGTCACTTAGCTCTTTTAAGAGCTTGTTCCTGACACGCTCTCCTTGGAGGAGGGGTCTTCACCACACAGTTCTGGATGCTGGAGGTTCATACAGGGTGGAAGGAAGAGTTCTTTCCCACACAGTCCTGGAGGACAGAAGCTGATCCAGGGTGGAAGGAAAACGGCGAGACTCCAGTCAAGATACGGCGATTGCAGAGTCTGCGGTGGTTGTGGTGTCTGCTGCAGTGCTTGGAGTCCTCAGGAAGCACTAGGAGCATCCGTCAACGGAGGGTACTCAGTCGGAGTACAAGGAGCTCCGTTACATTGGTGGCAGCGGTGGGATGGCGTCCTAGTGCGAGGAGAAGCAGCTCGGAGACACTGGTAATGTATGAGAGGTTATTGAAGGCAACGCTAGTCACTGTGCAGCGTCCCTAACTACAGCAGCATGGAGCAGGGATGGATAGAGCCCTGCGAAGAGCACCTCAACATGATACGTCGCTACGAGGACGACGCTTACATTGAGGAGGTAAAGAGGCGGTTGGTCTGCTATGGCCCAGACCTTTCGAACGAGGTGGTCCACCAAGTAATGCGCCAGTTGAGTGCTGAGAACAGTGCGGCAATGGCCTTTGAGCGACAACTGTGGAGGTTGAGGATATGGACACCTAGTCTCCAACGGCAGTGCAAGTTACAGGGAGCCGAAGGTGTCGTCCTTCCTCCCCAGCGGCAGTGCAATTTACAGGGAGCCGAAGGTGTCGTCCTTCCTCCCCAGCGGCAGTGCAAGTTACAGGAAGCCAAAGGTGTCGTCCTTCCTCCCCAGCAGCAGTGTGTCCTACAGGGAGCAGAGACAATTGGTCTCTCTCTCCAGCAGCAGGACAATGTTATGGGAGTGGAGACAGGCGGTCTCCCTCTCCAGCGGCAGCCTGTGTTTCAGGGAGAGGAGCACAGCACCCTATCTCCCCAGCGGCAGCTTACCCTACTAAGGGGAGACACCAATCTCCCAGATGGCGCAGAGGGGACCGTGGTCTCTGTGCCCGACCTACAGGGATGCTGGACAGCCTGTCCAGATCCCCAACTACCCTCACAGGGACAACAGGAGGAGGGGGTAAGTACGAATTCCCCTCCCCAGCTAACTCCTAACTTGGCCCCAGGGTTAACAGGGGAGATGTTAACCCCCACTGACCCCCACGTTCCCCTGGCTACTGAGCCGGACTATGTCCCAAGCCCCCCAGCGGAAGAGCTGGCAGCTGGGCAGAGTGCAGTCGGCCTCTGCCCTCCCTTTGTCCCCTGTCCAGAGCCTGATGTCCTGCAGGCTATACCAGCAGAAGAGCTGGCATCAGGGCAGACCGCCGCTGGCCTCTGCCCTACCGATCCCCTTGTCACAGGACTGGCCTGCACCCCCCTCCTCCCAGCAGAAGCGCTGGCATCAGGGCAGAGCGCCGCTGGCCTCTGCCCCTCAAGTCCCCACAGCGTGTTGCCCCATCACCCCAGAGGAATACCCAGGTGCAGTCACTGTTTGCTGTGGGTGGGCTGCTCTAATAACTGTTTGTTGTGGGTGGGCTACTCTGGCACTTGCTTATGGTCGGTGGGTGACTCGACTAACTTAGGCACTGACCGACAGAAAGTCAGGTGCCTGGTTAGTCTTCCCCCCGAAGGGGAGATATGTGACGAAGTGCCCTTCGCCACTTGGTCCTGGAGAGGCCTACTTGCCAGCCTCCTCCCCTGTGACTATGACTCTTTCATGTATCTGGCTTTAAAGCCCCTAGTCTACCTTCAGACAGACTATTCATGTAGGCTGCTTTATTTATCTTATGTTTTAGTCACCCTGTACCCATTATAGGTGCAGGGTGTGTGTAATGTAATTGTTTATAGTGTGTGTGTGTGTGTACTGTGTAATGTATTGCCTGCTCTCTTGTATTGCTGAGGTTTGCTACCAACTAGGTGGGTTTGGCTATGGAGCTGGTCTAGTGCCCTCTGTTGGTAGCAACAGCAATATGCACTACCTGAATTGCAAGACTGGTTCATTTGCATATTCGGGTAGATTTGCATATTGCTAATTCTGCAGGCAGGTGAGATATTTAATGTTAAATATTGTCTCCCCCCACCCCTTTAAAAATGTGCCATTGTGTTGTGATAAGTCACTGTGTGTTGCTTGATGTGTTTTGACTGTTTGTGATTTTATTGAGGTTTCACAACAATGTTATTGTGGTGACCGTATTGGCTGGTCCCAAGGGAAATAAAGGTTTTGACAGTTCTTCTTGATCCCTCAAAACGTAGCCTAGTCTCGTTATTGGAGGGAGCTGTTATAATCACACTGGGGATTGCTATGCTCTGCATGCTCCCCTGAGCTTGAGTCACTTAGCTCTTTTAAGAGCTTGTTCCTGACACGCTCTCCTTGGAGGAGGGGTCTTCACCACACAGTTCTGGATGCTGGAGGTTCATACAGGGTGGAAGGAAGAGTTCTTTCCCACACAGTCCTGGAGGACAGAAGCTGATCCAGGGTGGAAGGAAGACGGCGAGACTCCAGTCAAGATACGGCGGTTGCAGAGTCTGCGGTGGTTGTGGTGTCTGCTGCAGTGCTTGGAGTCCTCAGGAAGCGCTAGGAGCATCCGTCAACGGAGGGTACTCAGTCGGAGTACAAGGAGCTCCGTTACAGTCGTTCTGCATTATTGTTTGTTATATTCCCAGGGAAGAGTTAACTAATTATTTATTTTCGTTACCGTCACTGACAATCGAACTACACTAGTGTTCGGTATACTCTCAGGGAAGACTTAATAACCATACATATCAATTACCGTCATCTATTTGCAGTAGACTAGTCACCTAGTATTTTGTTTGAAATCGCTAGTAAGTAGTTATTATTTGTGTACCATCCTTATGGAGATCTGCCACCTGCACCCGGTTTGTGGGGCTGTTTTATGCTCATGAGGGTGCCCCTCAGTGTCAGCTAACTCCGCAATCAGTGTGCACTACTTTTATGGAAGCTTGACAAGGGGTACCGACCTTGTGATGCTCTCATATCCCTGCGAGGGCATCCGTTAGTGTCAGCTTATATAGATTTAAATTTTTTTTATTATATTTTTTGTTTTTATGTAGGTATACTGGTATATTTACATTTTGTTCTATGTGGTCAGTCTTGTCTGTTCCCACTATCTATCGGATGTTTTATTTATATTCATATTAAATGTTAAGTTTTAATCGGAAATAGGTTCCTGTAAGGTATCTATTTACAGTTACATCTGTTCCAAGCCCCATCCTCCTTTTTCTTTTCCTTTCTGCGATTAGCTTTACCGGGGTTACCCCATATTGGTAGGTGTGGCAATGTTTGGCTCCCACTTCTCTCTTTTCTTTTCTTTCATCTAACCTATAAGTTATGGGGCCCAGGGCAGTTGCCCCTTTTAGCCTGTGGTAAACATTGCCCTGATTGACATTAATTAAATATGAGCTTTTATTATAACATGAGTCAACGCAGGTGGTTAATACCTATTATGGCAGGTTCACGTAAAAGTAACACTTGATACACAAACAATTACAGCATACTGTAGTGGTTATGGTATCAGAAGTGCTGTGGCACTCTTTTCAATAAAGTAGTAAAACCATTTTAGAACAGCTTAAGTTCATACTTGACTTCAGTTGGGTGCTGAACTCAGCAGCCAGGAAGCCGTAAGCTCCAGCACACTGCAGTGGTTATGGTGTTTGGAGGGTTCCTCAAGGAAAATAACAAATTTCTTAATTCTAGGCCAACGTATCCGGCAAACATGACTTCTATTTTTCCAATTCAGTTATTGTAAAATATAACACATTTCTAATTAGTCAATTTCCCTGAGTATTATGAATCATAAAGATTTACATTTTTTAATCTGCATGTTGATTAATCAAAACTGTAAAGAAGCTGTTTTCATGTATATATTTTTCAAACTCTAAAGTGACTCATGTCCTCTTTTTGTTAAATGTTTGACAGGTGCAATCCGTATCCCCACTGTATCATTCTCAGAAACAGAACAAAATAACACAGCCTTGGCAGAGTTTGGACAATATATTCGCAAAGGTACTAATATTTCTCTTTTTACTTCTTTTTCTCTTTCCCATTTGATTTACCATTGGCTTCATGGTGTAATACAGTTTTTGGCCTTACCCATCTGTAAAAACTATTTATCATGCCAAGCCATCATCTGTTGTGGGAGGTGTGATTACCTTTATGCTAAAACTGAATGCATACAAACTATATTGTAAAGCGCTATGAAATCTGTTGGTGCTATATAAATGGCAATAATAATAATAATATATGAATGACTTTATAAAAAATACACAAAGAGCAGCAATGTTTACCATTCAAAACCTTACCAAATGTATGTACCTACAACAATGCTACTATATTAAAGCGGCACTGTCATGGCCGAATCCCGTTTTTTTTAACCCCCCCTCCCGACTCCACTACATCTAACTGACCCCCTAGTCATCCCGAATTGCCCCTAAGTCCCCCATATTACCTATTTTTTTACTTTATTTTGTGCCCGGACCTATGTTCAGGGCGCCGCCATCTTTATGTGGGTAGATGAAGTCCATGTGAGAAACGTTATCTGCTCACACTAAATAGCACTATGAAATTCCCGCACATGCCCAAGATCAGGGCATGCGAACGGGAATTTCATCCATTCATTCGTCAGAAAGACGAATAAATGAGCAGAAATGTCAGACGAACAAATAAACACTGAATATCAGTGTTCGTTTGTTTATTCAGTTTATTACAAGGAGGGAGCTACCGGCGCACACCTCCCTCCTTGTAAAATGTAAAAATAGAAGCGGCAGGGAGCAGTGCTCCCCGCCACTTCCTAAGCCCCCCATGTCCTCCCTCACTCTATGGGGGTCAATATGACCCCCATAATAGCATTTTTTATTTGGGTGGGTGGGGGGGATGACTAGGGGCTTGGGGATTCCTAGTCACCTTGGAGGGGGGGGGGATTTTCATTTAGGGCCCGTACCCGCCGCTCAGGGGTGGGTGGTGGGAGGGAGGACAATAGGTACCCCCACATTCACATTTAGGGCCCGCACACACCGTTTAGGGCTGGGGGCTGGTGGGGCTCTATGTCCCCCCTTCAGTTTAATAGCTCTCACCCGCTCGGCATGGGTGGCGGCTCGGGAGGGGGGAGGTGGGGTTTGTTTTTTTTTTTGTTTTTTTTTAACAGTGAGCAGACACTGGCGCTTTAGCGAGTAGGGGCAGAATTTAATAATACTAAGTACTTAGTATTAGTAAATGTGGCTGAAAGACCAATTTAGGTCTTCCAGCCTTTTGGTAGATAGCTCCCTAATACCGTGGGAATACCGTGCACGAATAGGATCGGAGTCTCATTCATTAGAATGAAATTCCGATACAAACAAAGTCCAGAATTGCGTCCTAACATGAATGGACAAACTGTTCTCATTCTGTTAGGATGCAATTTGGCAGTTTTGCCGGCATTCTGTCTAAATGACAGGACGTTCAGGAATACTGACAGGAAGCATCGCAGGAACAGGGAGGAAAGCTAAGAATTGTGGTAACATTTCTATGACCACCGGAAATGAAGTACACTTTGCTCCTCCGCTAGACAGAGATGGTCAGGTGTAGGAAACCTCCATAAGACAAATAGTCCCTACTTTGTCTTATGTTTTAAAGAAAACTAAAGACAGACAGGAAGAAATGAAGAACGGATCCTAACAGGGGGAGAGAAGAGTAATCGATTAAAGAAAGGTAAGTTCAGCATGACAGTGCTGCTTTAAGAGGGAAAATTAGCAGGGTTACTCACTAAAATTCAAATTGTAGCGGATACAAAGTGACTTTCCCATTTGAGGCAATATTAGCCAAATTGAAAATACGCCATTTTGTATTAAAATTTATAACTCACTTTGAATTCTTGACAATTCATGTTTTTGTGAATAATCCTGATGCATGGATTTCATTTCTGTGCTGGAATCAATTCAGTTAACAATTTTACAATACTTGTTTGTGCCAAAACAGGAAAATAATGGATACAAATATTTATAACATAACTTTGCTTTGCTATTTTCACTATCATATATATATAATATGACAGCAACATATTATATATGATGTCATTTGTAATCTATTGGTCCAGTTGTACTACGGTACATCTTGCAAACCAAATGTGTAGTTTATCTCTCGCTACATATAACCAGTGTCTAGAAACAGGTACAGGGAATTGTTGACAAACTACCTACCCCTAAGATCACCTGCAGGGCCAGACTGGCCCACCTGGAAATTTCCCGGTGGGCCGTTGGCACCTGGGGCCGGGCAGGCAGCTAGCTCACCTGCGGCTGCAGAGTGAGCTCTTTTGGCGGCTGCATGGGGAGCTCTTTTGGCGGCCGCAGGGGGAGCTGGCTGTTCTGTCTCTGCTCCCCCTCCCCAGCGCACTGCTTAATGAGACCAGGGCCGGAATATGATGTAATATTCCGGCCCGGTCTCATTAAGCTGCGTGCTGGGGAGGGGGAGCAGAGACAGAACAGCCAGCTCCCCCTGCGGCCGCCAGAAGAGCTCCCCACAGGTAGAAATTGTGTGTCAGTGTGAGTGTATGTGTGTGTCTCTGTCTGTGTCATGGTGTGTATGTGTCTGTCTGTGTCATTGTGTGTGCCTGTCTGTGTCATGGTGTGTGTGTCTGCCTGTCATGGTGTGTGCGCTTGTCTGTGTCATGCAATGTGTGTCTGTGTCATGGTGTGTGTGTGTCATGTAATGTGTGTCTGTCTGTGTCACGGTCTGTCTGTGTCATGGTGTGTGTGTGTGTGTTTGTCGTGGTGTGTGTGTGTTTGTCATGGTGTGTGTGTGTCTGTATGTCATGGTGTGTGTGTCTGTCTATGTCATGTAATCTGTGTCTGTCTGTGTCACAGTCTCTCTGTGTCGTGGTGTGTGTGTGTCTGTGTGTCATGGTGTATGTGCCTGTCTGTGTCATGTGTGTGTGTCTGTGTCACGATCTGTCTGTGTTATGGTGTGTGTGTGTCAAGGTGTGTGTGTCTTTTTTAAGGTGTGTGTCTGTCATGGTGTGTGTGTGTGTGTGTGTCTGTCATGGTATGTATGTGTCTCTGTCATGGTGTGTGTGTCTGTCTGTGTCATGGTGTGTCTGTCTGTCATGGTGTGTCTGTTTCTGTCTGTGTCACGGTGTGTGGGTGTTTCTGTGTGTGTCACGGTGTGTGTGTCTGTGTCACGGTCTGTCTGTGTCATGGTGTGTGTCTGTCATGGTATGTGTGTCAACTTTTTTTTCCCCCCACGTCGTGCTGGTCTCCCCTCAACTGGCCCTGCCTCTACGGCTGAGATCATCAAGCTTGATGATCTCAGCCAATCCGCACTGACACAGGAAGCACCTCTAGTGACCGTCTGAGTGTCTGTCACTAGGAAGCAATGTAAACACTGCCTTTTCTCTAAAATGTCAGTGTTTACATTGAAAAGCCTGCAGGGACAGGCTATAGACACCAGAGCCACTACATTAAGCTGTGTGTGTGTGCGTGTGTGTGTGCGCCTGCTAGTGAGTGGGTTTGTGTTTTTATGTCAATGACCTTATGTATATCAGTGAGATTGTTTGTCTATGAGGCTGTGTATCAATCAGCTTGTGTCAGTGAGATTGTCTGTGTCTGCATGTGAGTAGGGTGGCAAGACATAGCCTTACATATTACATGTGACAATATATGGCGCAATGACTTATGGGGCTGGCATAGATTTTTTTTCCAGGGCTGCTTTGGAATCCCCAGTCCGGCCCTGACCACTTGTATCTGTGTTTAAAATGTAGTTGATGGAGGATCATGGAATTTGTACTTCATCAACAACTGATTGGAATTGGTGTATCTATGTTTTTCACTTTATGTTTTCTTATTAGTTTATCTTTTAGACTTGGTACAATGTATATTAATAGTGTTTGTTTTCTTTCCAGTCTTCCCTCTTGTCTTCTCTTCCAGTTTAATCCAACATGAAGTTGTGGGTGGTTACAGTCACCTTTTTACCGTTCGAGGCTCAGACAGCAATTTACAGCCATACATGCTTCTTGCTCACTTTGATGTGGTGCCAGCAACCCCCGAAGGCTGGGAGGTGCCACCATTCTCTGGTGAGGAGCATAATGGATTTATCTATGGAAGAGGAACTATTGATGACAAAAACTGTGTGATTGTAAGTTTGAAAAAAGCTCCATCAATGATTTATAGCACTTTATCTCAATCCACTAAATAAAATGAATGGTATTATAGTAAATCTAGAATGCTGATGACTGAGGCCTTTGGGGACTGTATCCAGTAACTTAAATACTTGTTATTCATTTTCATCAAACAGATTTATGATGCAAGTTTACCCTGAAGATGAATAAATGTCACAATAGCAGTGATTGGTGGATACACTCCAATGACTCTCTTTACATTGGTACCACAGAACTGTACAAAATATCAGCGGTGTAATGTAAATTCTACAGAAGCGTAATAGCAACAATAATGAACTAGTTCCCAAATGATACATGTGTATCTATTTGGAAGTGTTTTTTTTTTTATTTACTTATTTAAAATTTTTCCAGAAGCATAGCTTATTCCAAGCCGGTACAGTGACACAGAAGCACCTTAAAGGGACACTATAGGCATTACGGTGTATAGGTCATTATTCTGCAGCCTCTGTGCTCAAATCTCTGCCAGGGGACTGGCTATGGCTGCATAAACAGTGCTTTAACTCCTAAATTGCCCATTATCTAAACTAGGGGACAGCAACCTTTTTTTCCTTTGCACAGCACTCAAGGCTGCAGAATAAGCCCCCCCCCCATACAAATAATACAAACAGCTCACACATAAACATGGTGCCTACAACTATAACAATACTGACAATCCACATACATGCACAGAACCCCACAAGCAGCATCTTACACACAATACCCCAAGCAGCTTGCCACATACACACACACCAAACACACAATGTGACATATCATACATGCACAAAATTACACGAGCAGTCCTCATACAAAGCCCACATTCATAGGTACCATACACAGTACTACAAACTACTCAAGAACATGTACTGTACAATATATCAGCTAACATATGCAGAACTACAACGCTACACTACAGCACCCATAAAAAGGACAAGCAAAATACGGCAACATATACACCTCAATTTAAAAAAAAAGAGGATCGGCACGCCATGAGACTTTATTGTCTTGTTTAAAAGGTGGACATTCCCTGATGTGTACATTAAAACTGCTTTTTTTTTTTTAAATCTGTTTTATTGAAGTTTTTGACAGTATTTATTCTTAACAAAAGGTATTTCAAATGAGACACGCAGGTCTCCAGCATGGTATGAACAGGAGTACATCATTTGTGTGACATGCGTTAACTAGAGGATCTTGGGTGTAATTGGGGTCATGAGGTAAAGTTATTGCCACGAAATTGTCAGCCCATAAGCATGTTATTTACATTTCCCCATTTCCCAATCCCCTCCAACAGGTATCATAGATTACATCCCCGTTTCTTGCGACCCGTCTCACGTGTTTGCCCAAGCCTTGGACTTGGGGTTTGCCTCATGTATAGGTGGAGCTGCGTCATCCCCCAATTGTATGCGGTCTAATTCTATCTTGTCTGGTGTATTAAAACTGCTCTTGATGCCTATGGTATCCCTGTAAAAAAAAAAAAAAAGAACAAATACATAAGGTATATAGTGTAATACAGTCACTGTACTGGGGAATATAAGCCCAAACTAAAAACTCTCTCTACCTACATGTGAGACTCATTGCCAAGGCTCACAAATCATGTGGTCTGCAACAGGCACATAGCCACTTCCACTGAGCCCTTCTGAAATACACATAAGTATAGTTTTTTTGCTGCTGTTAAGCTCCTGGAGAGCTGATATTTTGTGTGTTTGTGTGGTACCAATGTAAAGAGGGTTGTTGGGGGCAGATATTGTGAGTTATTAATCTTCAGAACTCCTGTTTGAGGAAGGCTTTTCAATGTTTTTGCAGCTTAATTATTATTTTACATGTCTTTGTGTTCTACTATTTTGCACTTAAATTTTAACCGAGTTTACCTTGCCGAGATATGAGCCTATATATTTAAGGTTTGGATGGTTTCAAAGAAAGATATGCAGCTCTATCTTCAGTTATTACAGGTGTATAATGGGACATACTGTCTTCTTTATTACTTTTGTGTGTTATATACATACTGTTTGCTAATGAGCTCAGATAAAACATAATTTCTCTTTACTTTAGGGGATTTTACAGGCACTAGAATTTCTCCTGAAGAGGGGCTACAAACCACGTCGCTCCTTCTACATTGGATTTGGACATGATGAAGAGGTAGAGTATGCATATATTGAAACTTGTAAGGCACTGGAGGGAAATTGCTACCTGCAGTAGTAATGTCTTCTGCTTATAGTAGGGCATTTTGTAGACCTTGTACTGTATTTATTCTAGATCTCAGGTAATTACGGAGCAATGAAGATTGTAGAGACATTACAATCCCGAGGAATAAGGTTATCTTATCTTTTGGATGAAGGTTTTGCTGTTCTAGATGGTGTAATCCACGGCACAAGGAGACCAGTTGCCCTGTAAGTAAAATATAGTGTGGTGAATGAGGCTGAGTGACTCCAAAAGTTAAATAAAGCTCATTCTTAAAATAACCAACATAAGTCTACATTGCTGCTGAATTTGTTGGTACTTAATAAATTAAATATTACTAGCATGTTGTTACACAAAGCTCCTTGCGTGTTTGGTTTGTGTTTTCAAAGTAGCATTCAAAGTCTACCTGCTTTGATAACGTAGAATGTTCAAAATGCAAATTTAGAAAACAAAATCTGATTGGGGGCAACCATGATAATTTTAGAAATGGCCCTGAACATAGACCAATTCACTAGGGCATGGAATGCCACCGAATCTTTGTTCATGGAAACTTCCCCAGACATAGATTAGCTTTATAGCGCATGGAATCCCGCAACTCTATGTTAGGAGAAAATTCCCTGAACAAAGATCAGCGAACTTGTGACAATCTCAACTAGGGCTTGTTTTCGTTGTAGAGCTTATTTTTGTTGTAGGGCTTACTTTCGGGGGAAAACTGTAGTATTATTAACTAGTGTGTTTGCTTTTTCCAGCCTGAGACAAATAGTTTTTTTTTCTAAATTCACTTACACTTGCCCCATCCTACTTGCTTTGTCCTTAGGATTGGTACCACAGAAAAAGGTCAAATTACCCTGAATTTGTCAGTGGAAAAACCTCCTGGTCATTCTTCAATGCCACCTCGTCAAACGAGCATTGGGATCCTTTCTGAAGCTATGTCCAGGTGAAGAAACAATGCTTTAGAGTGTCAATGAAATGTTGCAGTATGTGATTTTCTTTTTTGTATAACATTATGATTGAATTATATTGATGTTTGCTTACATAAAGCAAAGTGCAAAATCAACAAACTGAACATGTAAAACTACAGAAAACATTTTCCTTTATACCTGATAGATTGTTCAATTAAACATTTTTCCTCATATATAGCAGCAGTAAACTAGGGATATTCTGGCTTCATTGGGATAGGTAACCTCTTTCTGAAAATAAAAAGGATTAGAACCTCCCCAGGCTGTTTAAATACCTAATGTTATTCTCAGACCCTCAGCCTTTACTTGTCCCACAATTGGAACAGACAGGTGACAGGATGGAGGATTTGTTAGTGGGACAACATGGTTTGCTGGCCAGGGAGCCTGTTGCAGGCTGTCCTATCTATTCTTTGGTGGAATGTACAGTCGGCAGCCTTGTGTATCATGGCTTCGCTGTTTTGGTAATGCGTAGATGGAGAAACAGTTTCTGATGCCAAATTTGAATCAGTCTGTCCACTAGTCTTCCGACACGCTCTTAGGTCTTTTATTTATTTTTTATTTTTATTTTTTGCAGTGCAAAGAAATATAACAACATGCGTGCGGTACCCCGACGGCATTCCTCACGCTGATTTTCATTCCTTTTAACAATGGGGTATATAGAATTACAAGCACATTTTTATTAATTAAGAAGATCATAATGATAGGCGTTTAAGTGTTGTATGATTCTAGCTCAGCTTATGATAAATAAATAGCAGTAATAGATCACGTTGTGAGCTTGGTTTGTTTCAGGTAAACTTTCCCCTTCAGCTGCCCCAGTCTCTCCGATGGCAGGAGCTTACAGTTATGTAGGGATCTGCAAGGTTGGGCTACTTGAGGGGGCAGGGGGTTAATTCTGTGCGGTACATGTGCGGCTCAATTATTATGGTGTAGTATAAGTCCCGGATCAAGGGGAGCGATAGTCTGCCACTACTGGGGGCTGTGTGTCCCATTCCTCCTACCCCATGTCTCACAGAGTCCTCCTCAGCCTATGCCTTTAAGGGTTGTTCCCTGGCTTTGTATTCCATTCAGGGACTCACCCGTTCCGACCACCAGGTCTGCATGCTTCATGTACTTCGCTGTCTGCTTGCTGAGGTGTGGGCGGACCGTCCTTTTCCTAGGTACATTTGCAGGTGTAGTGCGGGTCCCTCTCGGGTGTGAGTGCAAGCTCTTCCCGGCTCTCATGGCTAGCTACATGCTTGAGTGTGGCTTGCTGTGCTTTGTGCCGTGTGGTATTCGCTGTCGGTTGCCGCCCCAAGTGTGTCCCTGCCTGCAGGAGAGAGCGTCTTCTCCTCCGCCATATTTTTGGGGCGCATTTGGCCTGACTGGGTGTGCGTTCTGGACGGGAGCGGTATTGTGGCGCCTCAGGTGGGTCTGAAGCTCGAGCTTTGCTTGTGCTCAGTCGGTCAGCTAGTTTTTTCCAAAATGCTTAAAATGTGGGGTCCAGCCGTGCTAGGATGTCAGTCTCTTGTGTTGGGCCCGCTGGCTCGAGTGTAGTCTCCACCATATTGATTATAGCTAGTTTCTGTTGGGGTTGCTGCCACAGCTTCTGGGGTGATCCTCCTGCGACCGGGATGACTCCCACCGGTCAATAGGGGGAGGTTAGGGCCCATAATCACGCTTGTTGCTGTTGGAGGCATCAGGGGAGCGGCCGTCTCCCCCACGCTTACCATGCTGGCAGGCCTTGAGGAGTACTTTGAGGTTTCCTGCTTGTTATGCCACATATTTAGTGTTGGTAGGTGACCCCCGGTTTCGCCCTTCTGCTGGACGCTCTTTTGGAGGAATTGCAGTAAGTTTTAGGCGTATAACCCGAGGGTTTTGTCCCGAGGTGCAGGAGCTGCTCTTTTCTGCAACCTCTCGGCTCTGCGGTCAGGCCCCCCCCGCCCCTGCTCTTAGGTTTTTTTAGTTAAGAAGCAAGTTCCTCTTTCACTTTAAAATATACTTTGGTAAGGATTTTCATTTGATTTTGCCTTATACATTTTGTATCTTTCTAGATGTTTAGTCCTGTAGTCAGAGATAAAGGAGCGAAACATTTACTATTTACTATTTCCTCCACAAAAGCTTAAAGGAGCACTAAAGGGTCAGGAACACAAACATGTAGTCCTGACCCTATAGGGTTAAAACGACATCTAGCCACACTGGTCCCCTCATGCCTCCCTAAATATAGTAAATCTTACTTGTATTCAAGCCTGAAGCTGCATGCTTTGTACCTGTTTCCTTTAGACCTGCCCACTGCCTGCTGACATCGGCAGAAGTGGTAGACTGATCCAATCACAATGCGTCCCCATAGGATTGGCTGAGACTGACAAGGAGGCAGCTCAGGGGCAGAGCCAGCACAATTCAAACACAACCCTGGCCAATCAGCATCTCCTCATAGAGATGAATTGAATCAATTAATCTCTATGAGGAAAGTTCAGTGTCTGCATGCAGAGGGAGGAGATACTGAATGTTTGGAAGCATTTTAGGCAGCCATGACCCCGGAAGGATCTCTAAAATCTAACACCTAGTATGAACAGATTGTGCCATTCTGCTCCCAGATGGAGTAAAAAGAAATCTTGTAACTGCTGTTTTACTGAGTTTATTGAGAAATCCAAGCATAATTAACTAGTTATTCCAAGACTGGTTTCAGGATAATTTGCAACAAACGTTTTCTGGTTTTAAAGAGTCAACGTCCTCTTACAAGGGAAAAAGTGGCAGAGGTCTCCAACCTCTTCTGAGTTATTCTCAGGTGAGAGTTCAAGAAGCTCAGATACATCAAAATCTGCAAGTAAAAACTCAGATTTGGAAACAGGTTTTCTTTTTATTCCTTATTTTAAATCGATATTTTAATACTGCACAGGAGATACAGATTCGTAGACCGTATACAATTTACACAGCAGCATATTTCCAAAAACAACATGCAAGGGCTAACAGCCTAAACAAAATTATATAAAATAAGACATAACAACAAAGTAACAGTGATATGTGCCATTACTGAGAGGGAGTTAAGCCATCGCTGCAAACCTGCACATTTTGTTGTGGAGGTGTGTTGTGTCGCCTTTTTTGTTGTGGAGGTGTGCTGCGTAATTTCTAAAGGTAAATTCAATACAAGAAGTAGTGCATAGAAACATGAATAGACATTCTGTATATGTATATACTATATATATATCTTCATATTCAGCTTACTCTTCCTCCTTACATTTGAACAATATTCAAAGATTGACATAACCAGTAAAAAAAGAAGAGAAAACCACAATAGAGATAGTCAAGGAAGAAGTATGAATATAAATAGGTCACATGTTTAATGGAAAGAGGTGAACATAGTTTTCTTTTACCTTAATCTCAATCTCTCTACTTGAAGGAATCTTACCTCCCATCCAATTAGGTGCACATAGTTTTCAAGCTGCCAACATTATCTCATTATCTAACCTTTGCTAATGGGATGGAGGTCCTTCCACTGGGCATGAAAGTAACAGAAACCATGGATATTGGTCAAATGGTCTATGGAAAATGTCTTGGAGAAGGCTTCACGTCTCCCTCCAGAACACTGTTAATTTAAGGCATCCCCACCACATGAAGAGGCCAGATCCTCTATATCCACAGCAGAACCAACATAGGTCAGTAGAGGGTCTCCCCATGCAATGTAACTTAACAGGGATTGAGAGACAATTCAGACTGAAACCTTTCCTCCAACATGTCTTCCCATGCGATGCCCTCCAACACGTCTACTTATGTATATAAGTGTGATTAAGCTCTTCTGGTATTCCCCTCTCAAGCAGAGCACCTCAAAAAATGTAAGCACAGCACCTCAAAAAATGTGAGCTCATTTTACACTGCTTTCTTAATTACTTCAGGTTGGGCAAAGTTACGAACTTGTAGATACCAGAAATAATCACTACTAGTAAAAAGGAACAGAGTCTGCAATTCCTGAAATGTATGAAACCTCCCCTTGCTCCACAAAATTAAGTACCTCTTGCATCCAGTGCATTCCTATGCATGCCAGAATCCCAAGGCCTCAATCCCGGTGGAAATAATCAGTTATACAAGGCTAGGGTGAAAAGCAAAAGGCTGAAGGACAGAGCAAACCAGGCTCCAATTTTGTTCAATAAGTGTAACAAGGTGGTCATAGCAGGGCATAGTGTCTACTAGGAAGGCCTTATCTACCTACATATAAAATGAAGGCATGTCTGATCCAATTAAACTGCACTCTATGTCTATCCAACTCATCTCATCCAGTGACACATGCCACATGACTATCTGGACATAATTGACTACTGCAATCGACTACTGCTTACGTGTTCTAAGCCTGCACCGCTGCAATCTATAATGAATGTGTTGGCGCGGCTCATTTTCATGTCCGCTTGCAACTCCCACGCCTCCCCGCTCTGTCAGTCCCTGCTATGGGGACTGACTCTGGTGCTTACTTACAAGTACCTACATAATGCTGCTCCAACCTATCTATCCTCCATAATACACAAGTATGTCCCGTCGAGGCCCCTGCGCTCTGCCAAAGACCTACGTCTATCCTCTGTCCGTATTCCCACCTCTGTTTTTGGTCACCTTCTTTTGGGCTGTAGTACTATATTAACAGGAGTCATCTCAGGTGGAGTGGGTCTCCTTAAATATCTGCAAGAGCTGAAGAGTGAGAACATTTTGTAGTAACTTCTGTTAAATCCATCAGGACCTTGCACTTTTGATCCTGTAAGGGAGGATATAGCCTATATTACTTTATTGGGTTGCATAGACCTGGTAGTTGAAGAGAGCCTAAAAACCTGTTTAGCTTTAGCTTAAATTCCTCTGTCAGAGATGAGTGCTCCAGGGTGTGATTTAAATTAATCTGTAAAAATCAGATTGATTTGGTCTGATGTGGCCAGGACTCCCTACCATTTCTAATTGCAGTTACAGGTTGAGACCTACACTGTGGTTTGATTACCAGAGGCAAGGAATCAAAACCATAACATTTGTTTAACTATGTCATCTAGGAGAACATTTTTGAAGTGAGATCAAAGGGTCTGGAGTCCAGTTCAGGAACTACTGGTCAGATCACTCTTGTGTTTGAGATCCAGCTTCCTAAGCACATATTAAAATTTGAATAGGGAGCAAGATTTCACCCTCTTTTTGTAAATGGCAATGTGAATTAGATTGTCCTGGATTATGGCTTCATTTTGACATTTGACACTGTAGGAGTAGTTTGGGGAGTTTTATTTGCAGTAAAATAGGAGGTAAAGGTCTGAGACATCTCCTCTATCACCTGTGGGATATTTATGGGATGATAATATTGTACAGTTGAGAATTGCCCACTATTTCAATTCTCTTAGATCTTAGAGATCGTTATAATGTAAGTGAAATGTATTCCATACAAATAAAATCACAATTTGTTATAAAAATAGATATAATTTATTGTGACAAATAAAATAATAATATTAGGCAGCATGCATGATAATAATCAGTGAATATTTAGTATAACATAAGTATGCAATACAATGGCTAAACACAGTACAAAGCTACAGCATCACCTGTCAAGACTTAACAAGATTTATGAGGTATTTCGCAGACACAGAAAGCTAAACTTCCAGCGAAAGTAAAACTTTGGCTAACAGATCAACTGAGTAACCCTTTCAATGCTGGCTAGATCCTCCTAGGCATATAATATCCTATTCTCAAGTGGTTTTCAATTAAAATAACATTCGAACTAGCTCATTAATCATTTCCTGGAACCATCCAATAAGAATAATCTACCAGACTTTTACAAAAGCCGAATTTTAATTTGCCTAAAAAGATATCTTGTCTTATTTTAGAGCAAATCAATACACCTGGATAAAAACAGCGGTATGCTAACACGTGATAATATCACATTAATATATAATTATTCTTAATTCCACCTGCAGAATGGAATGTTTATAACTATATATTCTTTAGTTAACTAAGATTTCTCATTATTGAAATCTGACCGTGATTAATCCAGTCATATATCATGCTATTAGATTTTAATTAATTTAGATTAATTAAATAAAACCAGCATAATTACCAGTTATGTATATGTTCTCATCAGATGAGTAGGTAGTCCCAGGAACTTGATGCAAGTATGATTGGTTGTATTGAGGTGTGTAAGTAATAGAGAAAAGTGTTGTTGGTTAGAAAGTCAGAGTAAAATTCTAAGTGTAAAGGAGTGTTTCTTGAGTTATATCCAAGAGAGTTTGAGGGTTAGTGCCAAGAACTTGAATATCTGTCCTGGATCTCTCTCCATGTCCAAATCTGAATGCCCAAACTAACCTCTCTCTTCTCTTTGTCCTAACTTTTAAAGGGCCAGACTCTCTGTACGTCATTAGTGGAGAAGGCCAATAGGATACTGAAGGTGTGGTCAACCTGCAAATTGCAATTTAGATTATTCGTCCATAGAGGGCAGTCTCGCTTAACTAAACCTTCCTATTCAGGAAAGAGTTAACTTTTCCTGATGACGATTTTGACGTCATTTGGCTTATCTAAAATGACTACCATAACTTAAATTTGCTGTCAGTTCAAAGCGTTTGCCTCAGTCTTTGTGGCAACGACTTTGATCGTAATTTCTAAAATTGACAGTTCTAAACTCAATTTCACCCCTTACTTACAATGAGACCTTGTAAAATTTAGAAAGTAAAATTAATTACTTAGTCTTCTCTGTCACTAGTGTCTGTGTTTAAAATTATTTCTATTCCATTAACATTTAAACAGAGCATTCCATGCCCCTGCTTCATTGCTTATCACTTGGCCTGTTTACATAATGCATTCCTTAGCTCAGGCTAGTGGCTAATTACAGAAAGGAAAGAAATTTTTGTGTCTTGCCTGAAATCCAAAATGGAGTCCACTCTGTTCTGAATGACTCTGGCAATATACACTTTTAATTTCTATCTTAGCACAAAATGTCTGCTGATATAAATATCCTGACACACCTTCTGACCTTTCAGCATGGAGGAATTAAGTTGCCAGGTCCATGGCTCGGCCGTCAAATTGCTATATCAAAGTAATATTATTAATCTCTGAACTGACTTTCAGGGAGTGGTGTTTAGAATTTGTTAAAATATGTCTACATGGGAGTAAGCTCCATGTAGGTTAGAATAAAAGGTATAATCTTGCATGTCAGGATGCTGAGCCCACCTAATGTTGACTAACCCTTGCTTGTCTAGGAACCATCCACATATTTTTAGGTCTGGGTACTCCCTGCTAGGTGCTTCTGTTGGCCGTTGGACATGGGACTGCTTTGCAAGCCCCTTCCCAGTAATTAACAATCCTGTCCCAGCAGCTGACTTATAATCTTCTGTTTTCGCCCAAAATGCCATATCTACGATCATAGGGCGTATATATTATGAAAATGCATTAAATCCGAGAAGAATAGACCTCCCTTCCAAGTCACCTATGGTATTCACCACCTGAAATGTACACCATTGTGTTTGTGGAGGGAACCGGAGGTGTAGGCTAAAGTATACGTATATGATCAGTTAGGGAAATCTGTCTCACCCTGGGGAGTTGTGCCTCTTGGGTAAAGGCAATGATTGCTTGCACTCGCTTCACTTCTCTAAGCATTTTCTAGGAGAGTTCCATCCCTTAACATTTAAGGAGACGACTTTACTAGCCATGGGAGTTATTTATCAAGTAGCACTGATGGCAATCAATTTACTGGGATCTAAATAGCTTCTGATCTTGAGAACATTGGCAGAACACCTCCAATTTTTCTATAATCTGCAGTGGGAGACTTAAGAGATGAACTGAAGAGGAGAAAAAAAAGGAAAACTAACAACATAAAACAGGGGAATCTCATCCAACCAAATGTTTAAATTCTAACAATGTTAGACAATAAACATATGAAAAATAGGGTGTAACATTAATTGAAGTAAATATATAAGTGATGATAATGTTAAAGATTAAGATCATATAAAATATCAACATAGTAGACGAACATGGTATGGCTGGTCCAGTTAACCTCTAATTACAGAGAATATATATGTTTGATTTTGTTCTCCCAAACAGTCCAGTGGTATTTTAATTGTTTAACTGTACATGATGACTAAGAGCCAACTTATGATGTTTAATATCCAAAACTAAGTATAACACTTTCTAAATTACTTGAATGTTATTAGTTTTCCAGGATTAGTGTGGCTGTAATTTAAATATGACCTATCATCATTTTGTCTATTTGGTTAAGTCATTAGGGAAGAGTTTAGATAACCATAACTCTGGCGTCATTTGATATAGAAGGATCTACTTATTCTGAATATTTTTCCAAAATACCTTGACACGAGGGCAGTACCACCACACATGTGAATATGATCCCGTCTAGTCACATGCACGCCAACATTTATTTGAAAAATGTACATACATTTTATGACCTTTGCTTTCTAGGTGAGAAGAACATTCTGTTATTCTTTTACGTTCGAGGTAACATCCATCCACTAATCTAATTTGAATTCCCACCGGAAATCCTTTTCCCATGCGATCATGAAATCCATCTTATTAGTAGGCCTAGATGTTATGAATGACTAGCACATGGAAATGGAGCGTTTCCTGTCTGGATCTTCTAGACACATTTTTCTAATTGTGATTTTTCCAAATTGCATATGATCCAGTTTGGAAACTTGAAACCACTCCTTAAGTCTGGAAACTATCATTTCATAATTTTAGGCGGCCAAATTATCAAAACTTTATTTTATTTTAATTTTCTCTAAAGACAATATAGAATTGTCTAAAAAATAAATGTATCTAAGTTGGACAAAGAATGTGAATTACCAAAATCAAGATCTATGCTTGGTATTTGTATTTGAGTAATGATAATGACATAGCCCTGGACAAGACTGATGTTGACTTGAATGTCCTGTATACTTCTTGTTGGGGCTCAGCTCTCTGCTTAACTTTGATAATATTATGCTTTGTTGTGATGCTTGACTGATATTTTTAGACATCAATTTTGAGCACATTTGAGGACATTAGCATTCATAAAGAGCAATTGCTCAAAACGTTTGCAACTTATATTTTGTCCTTCTAATAAATATGGTAGCACCTGGGTGTGCAATTTAAATGCCATCTGCGCATTACTCCATTTTTTTCTTGCTTCAATTTTGAGCAGCAAGATTTATTGTATTAATGTATGCCAGTTAGGAAATAGTGGCCTTTTTTTACTATCTATTAACATTAGTTATTTTAGCCAGTCCTATATTTGCAGCTTAGATGCCATCAAAGACACAGTTTAACTTAGCTAGATTTATTCCTTTTTGGTTAGGAGTCATTGAAGGCACAGTGTCTAGCAAAGCAGTTTAGTTATAGCGACACTAGCTTGACCTGTTAGTTCAAGTACATAAATTAGCAACTTTGTTCTACTTAGTTACTTATAAATGTATTTGATACTGTGTATTACATACCAAACATTATGACATTCTAAACTTAACTGCAGTTATATTTGTATCGTGATGCTTTTTAATTAAAGCTTACTGACTGCAACAAAGAGTATCACAAGTGATTAATTGTACATACTTTATTATTACTATTATTTTTTTTTTCTTTCCCTTATTTCCTTTTGGTTTGTTAGATTTACGAGAATTTTTTAACAATTTTATTAAAGGTTAAGTTTAAAACTTTCATTGGATACTACCTCCCGCTTTTGCTTTAAGGGAATACTCACCTTGGGAGTCCAGGAAATTAATTAAAGGTTGAACTCTCTCCTTTTGTTTTTCATGATCTGACCAATTAATTACTAAGATTTCAGATCTTAATAATTGCAGTAGTGTTGCTTCGTCCACCAAGAATCTGTCAATGTGAGAATAAATGTTACATACTATGTAATGGTACATATAATCCCTTTCACCTTCATGAGTCACTCTCCAAGCATCATAAATCGTGTGATAAGAGATGTTGAGAACACATATTTGCTAACTTTTTAGTTGCATACTTCTCTGACAAATTATTATTCTCTCTTGTATTATTTACAACATTGTAAATCTAGTACTAAATTCATATCTCCACAAATTATTAGTCTCCCTTTACTTTCTCCAAAACATTCTTCAAAAACAATGATTGCCTAGAATTTGGGAAGTATACGTTTACAATTGTATAATCTATGCTATCGATTTTTCCAACCCAAATCAGAAATCTGCCATCTTTATCATCTATAACTTTTATGTAATGGCATGTCACATTTTATTAAATAGAATCGATACACCCTCTAGGTTTAGTTCTTTATGTAGCGTGGAACTGTATAGGAAAATAGTTTACCATTAACCTTGGGTCACCAGCAAATTTAAAATGCATCTCCTGGATACTTAAGCTATCTGAACCTTGAGCCCCGGCCTCTTTAAACAGCAGCCTTCTCTTGTTGTGTGTGTGTGTTAAGGCCGCTCACATTAAAAGACAATAGCTTCAATGCCATATCCCAGATAAATTGAGAAGTCCTCCAGTGAACAAATGAGGGACCAAAGCACACAAACCACAAGATAATTTAAGTATATTAGTACAACAAGGCAGAGCTATTATAAATCCACAAAACCAATCAGAAACATTGCAAACTCCCAATAAAACATTGTCTCCTAAGAAATCCAGCACAATTTTTGTATTTAGTAGACCTTAAATGGGTAAAGGCATTAATTTTAGTATTTTTAGAAAAAAAAGTTTTAGGTGGGAAAACAATAAAAAAACAAAAAATAAAAAAATTCAAACCAGTAATCCCAAATGAGGTTAAATATATATATATATATATATATAAAAAAACCCAACAACAACAAAAAACACAGTAGGCCATTAGGGGGGAGCCAAAAGCAAAAAACAAAATCGCCTTGTATAGAAAAAAAAATGGCCTATAAGGTTAAGTGAGTGAATGCCTGAGCTTCACATTAGTTATCTACATGTATATTGCACCATATACAAATAACACATATCTCAAATAAAAATACCATTACATCAAACATAAGAGAAAATAAATAAAACTATAAAATATTCTGAATATTCCAAAACACCATTGTTTTAATTATTAGAAGTTCTCAATACATTTTTTTTCACTGTGCCTGGGTTGTGGGTTTGCTGATGGGTGAAACCCGAAAAATTCCTGCAAATTCAAGCGTGAGAGAGCATCAGCAGCGTTATTTTGAACACCCGGAACGTGAAAACATGTTATGCAGAATTGCAGATTAGCCGCTAACCAGGTCAGTCTCCTTATTAAGTTCATAATCGTTAGGGACTGAGAGCGGCCTTTGTTAACTATATTACAGGTAGCTATGTTATCTGAAAAGCATCTGACTGACTGTCCACTCCATTCTTTACACCAGACGTGTGCAGCTGCTACTATAGGATAAATTTCAAATAGAGCTGAGGTGGTATTGAAATTTTTGAGTGAGGCTTCAACTGGCCAAGAGTCATATAGCCACTCATTGCCGAAAATGGCTGCATACTCTAATGTACCTGAAGCATTGGTCCAAATTTCAGGGGAATTGTCTGATATGGGTGGAACAAATAGCGACCTGCCATTCCAAGATGATAGGAACAGCTGCCACATTTGTAGATCAGCTCTAGATGATTCGTTAAGGGAAGTTGTGGAGTCGTTGTCGGGGAGGCCATGCAATAGTGAGAGGATTCTGGAAATGAAAGACCTACCCTGAGGAATTATTCTCATAGCAAAATTTAGTGAACCGAGCAGTGACTGTAGTTGTTTCCTTGTGCAAGTGCCTTGTGACATGCAAGTGTTTATATAATAAAGTATCCGGTCTACCTTCTCTTGAGGCAGGCTGGCTTGCATGTGTGACATGTCATGATTCCCTTTTATTGCAGAAGTTTGGTCCTTAAGGGGTTAAAGAGCCTTCAGGGAGTCATCAAACATCCTAGTAGACAGCAGAATCAGCTTTTCTGTAGAAGGTGTTGCAGGCAGTGGTGAAAAAAAACAAAAAACACCCTTGATAGATCCCTAGTGTATTTCCGCTACATGTGAGAATAACATTTACTTATCATAATTTGTTTCTTAGTATTAGCAGCAGTGCGAGTTTCCTTCTCAATTTAGTAAATTATATGTTGCATGAGAATTGTGTTACTGGTTAGTTCATGTTGCTACTGAGGGTCTGAGAATAATATAAGGTATTTAAAGGGCCTTCGGGAGGTTCTAATCATTACGTATTTTCAAATCTATCCTTATGAAGCCAGAACATTCCAAGCGTACTGTTCTTAATTCTAAGGAAAATAATTTACAATAAGTAAAAATGTATTGTATTAAAAAGAGTTTGAAATTGAAAAAATGCTTTATTACAATTCATCAAGTCAGTCTGTTCACAGAAAATGAATCCATAATTCACTACTTTTTTATGCATAAACCTTACATTTAGCACATAGGTCCACAATTAATTTTATATAGAGCAGAAAATAAAAGCAAAACAATTGTCTAAATACGTTTTTTACCTTCACAACACATTGTTTATGTCTCTCTAATGTTTTAGTGGGTTGCCTTTCTCTAAGCTGGGTAGCTATTTTACCCCTCTGTCATACATAGCCACTTTTTAACATGTCTCATGTTGGCTTAAAGAGTATGCTGTCATCTTTTATGATAAACCTTGCTATTAGAAGAAAGTGTAATTTACTGTATGTATCCTTTACCATTATAGTAAAAGGACTTCCGGGCCATATGAAAATGGATCCTGTATTGTGTGATCCTGTCTATGCCAGGAGAATATGTAATTCAACTACATCCAAGCATGATAGTCACCATATATATATAATTTATCTTGATTATATTTGTTTAGGTCTTTTTTTTTTTTTGCATCAATTTTATATCTATATCTGAAAGATAGTTGTATCAAATCATATAAGTATGGAAAATAACATTTCAAAATCTCTTCACATTCGAAGGGACACTATAAGCACCCAGACCACTTCAGCTCATTGAAATGGTCTGGGTACAGTGCGCCTTTTGTCTTTAGTCCTGCAATGTAAATCATTAAAGTTTTAGAGACATTCAGTATCAGAGAAATCCCCATAGGGAAGCATTGACACAATGCTTTCCTATGGGAAGGACCTAATGCGCTCACGGCGATGGGATCAGGTAAGGTAATATAGAGTCTTAATTGGCCGGGGGTAGTGAGGGTTGGGAGAGGCAAAGAAAGCTTTGTATTCCTAACACTATAGTATCCCTTTAATGCCAAAGTGATATATTAACCTATGTACACTAGTTAATGAAATATCCCCAGCTAATAGCTTTAAAATAAGCATATCACTAGTGTCTAGCATTAATTATTCACACCAACCTCTCTTACTATCACGCAGACTAGAGAAGAATCCAATGCCCAACATGTTTGGTAATGGTCCTGAGAGTTCTACATTTGAGGATCTAGCAGGAGAGGTAAGTTCTAACAATGTTCTCTATGTTGTAGCCTGCATGTGGATCTTAACATTATCTGGTTTATTTACTAAAGTGATAATTCAAGTGAATTATTACATTTAAGGTGAGACTAGCCAAACTGAAAGCATAACTGGCTTACAATTTGTCCAGTTTGGCTATTCTGACCTTAAATTCTAAATTTCTTTCTGAACTTTAACTTTATTGAATATACCTGCCAGTGTTTTACTATTGTGTCTACTCCCTTTCTTGAAACACGTTCTTGCCCTTTGTTACTTGAGCATCAATTCCTCCCCTCAATTACTTAATTCCTTCCTTCCCTCAGCCCTCAGGGCTTTTTTACTATATTACTTATATTCCCTTACTTGTATTTACCTTCCTCTGGTGTCCCGGGTTGTTAGCTGCTGAAAGGTTGATCCTTATACACACATCCTCCATTCCCTCATTTATCTTGATCTAAATTGCCCTGTCTGCTCACAGGCAGGGCGGTCTTTCCGCATGGGCACAATGAGCAGTTCTCTGGGGGCCCCACAAGCATAGGGGCCCACACATGATGCCCATGTGCTCAGGGGAGATACTTTGATCTTAACTCCTGGCCCATGGAGAGCTTGCTTGCTGTGGGCCTTCTCCGGCCTGTGAGGAGATCAAAGATCTCCCTCATCTGCCCAAAGGCCCTTTGGCAGTGGAGATGGTGAGAGGACCTGGAGGCAGATCACTCTTCCCGCGAGCAGGCAGTTTGGAGCATACCATGGCAACGCTCTGACACAGCTAAGCTTGGAAGGAGTGAAGCCAGCCTGCAGCCAGAGGAGCTGCAGGCTTTAGAGAACTCACCACCGAACCACCAGTGCTGGCTGTGTCCCCCCCTCCTTCACCAAAGATAAGAAGAAAGGTGGGGGGGGGAGCATGACACTTTTATTATTGTTCCTTTAATTTGTTTATATTTTTTTTAAATTCAACAAAAAACATTTGCTTTCTGCACCCCTCACACACTCACACTTAAATGAAAACAGAGCATCTCGAGAATAAGGTTGACACAAGTTATTACTGATTTTTCAATGTTTTGTTCAATGGTGTAAATTCCAAGGAGTTTAACTTACACTCCTTGCGTATTTCACTTTCACACTTATATATGATTTGGTTTCTTATTGCATTCATTGTCCTAATGATCTGCTTATGGATAATATGTACGTCTTACAGTTTGTTTTCCCACTCAACATTGTGATGGCAAATCTATGGCTTTTCTCACCCATCGTTAGCAGGTTAGTAATCTTTATGTTTTTTGGTTCACCTGGGTTAATGTGTAAGAACTTCTCAGAAAGAAATAATACCCACAAGTCTGTGTTGCATGTTGTAATTTTTTTTATTTTTTTTTGTCTCTGTGTGTTTGAAATGTTTGAAAGCTGGATTATTACTATAATAACTACATTATAAATAGTAAAGTTTTTCTTGTAATTTGTAAATTGTATATTTAAAGCCATATGTGTTTGTCATGGAAATTAAAAAATAAAATAAATATAAAAACAAAATAAAAAAATAAAACAAACACCAACAAAATCCCACATTTAAAGGTCTATTCACTGACGTTCAAAGGGCTCCATACCAAACTGAGCAAAATTATGCAGTTACATGCATGCCCATTTGGACTGCAAAATTCTGACATTTTTATTTTTTTATTTTTTTTAATAATATCAGGATTTTGCACTACTGGCTCAGAATTACTCCAAATTTGGTTTGGTTTTTAGGCGGACTGAACGCCAATAGCTGAAATCAGGACCGGATGCATAAAGTTCGGGGCCAGCGCTAGTAGCCAGCTGGCAAATAGGTAAAACCCTTGGCAGTGCGAGAATTATCCATTTGGTGGCTGACCAGTGCTTGCTGGGTGTAACATTTAAAACTGTTAAAAAGAAAACAAAAAAAACAAAATAGCCTACTAGGATAACTATTACCGACCTATCCAGGGAGAGTGTTTGAACGGCTACTTATATGATAATTGTTGCAATATTCCAATCCCAGGCACTGTGTCTTTGACTGCTCTACTTGATGATCTCTGCACATGTATCTCCGATAGGTTCACTTTATCTAATTGACATCTTTCAGTTTCCTTCTCAAATGGATTCATGTAAACCACTGTCTATTCTTTTCATGTCCTTTGTTTACAAAGTAATAAAATGTAATAATAAAGTCGTATGTGTATGTAAGTTAGGATAATAGATTTGCTTAAAACAAACTACAATAATTATGTTCAAATTCAGAATTATGGAACAAACTCCTTCTGGCAATGCCTTTGTTCGAACAACTACGGCTCTCTCTATCTTCAATGCAGGAATTAAGGTACATTTACTGACTTCTACATGGTTTTATCAGGTCAATTTAAATGAAAAATGATCTCTGATGCCTGAAAAACAGTCAGCCTTTATTTTTTTTTATGTATTCTCTAGCATGAACTAGTGTTTGATGTATAACATTAACTGAATTGCAGTGAATTGTAAAATAAATTAAAAAATGTGAGCAACATATAGCACACATATTCCTAAATTCACTTTTTTTTCCAACTTGCACATTTTCTTTGTTTTGCAATTTAATTTCGAGTTAACTAAAACTGTTTAGTAAATACCATGGTATATTACTCTGCTTTAAAGCAACAGAGGTGAAAAGTACTAAGAGATATACTCCTTAGGTTTGTAAATATCCCCAGACCGGGAAATTGCTTAGACAGACCTGACACCATTATTTTCAGAGGTGTCTGCGCATATCCCATACATCCTTGTCCATCAGAATTTTATGGGACGTTTTGTTTAAAACTTAGCAGCAGTTGTATGGTGATATTTATTCATGTAAACTCAATAAAATACAAATTTAAAAAAAAAAAACTTAGCAGCAGTTTAGGTTTGAGAAATAAAACTGCAGGCTAAACTAACAAACATCATTGCCATCAGCATACAGACAGTTTTGTAAGCTTTAAAGGGACCTGTGAAGATGGGGACTTGTACAGTTTGTGTAAGTAATTGAACCGGCAGAGAAGCTTACTTTCCTTCTATGATAATTGAGGGCACAGTTTTTTTTCTTCTATATACCAGTCTTTACAGTTAGACAATATTATGTGCAAGTAGACAGATACTTGGAACCATGCATATATATATATATATATATATATATATATATATATATATATGTATCTATATATATATATATATATATATATATATAATAAAAAACAAAGAAAAAAGTTACCTGCACTCTCTCCTTAATCTTGCATTGGAAGGGAATAGAGGAGGAGTTTATAAACAACCCAACTGATTTTGCCTGGTGAAAGGCTATGTGCTTCACATTATTGCCTAAGGGTAGAATGGGGGCTTGAATCCCTGTATTAGAACCCAATAACACTTCATTGGCATACAGTTTGACTGTTAATCAGATCCCCCCACTTATTACAACAACATATACCTGATTCGCTTGCTATTTCATTGTGTTCCTTTGGCTATAATGCAATTACTTATAAACATGTTTCCCAATGGAAAAACACCAGATTTAATATGATCATTAGTTGTGCAATAAACACCTAAAATAAAATTCATTTTCCCCCACAGTCAAACGTGATCCCACCAATTGCCAGAGCTATTGTCAACTTTCGACTGCACCCTGCCCATACCGTGGAGGAGGTACGAAAAAACCTTTTTAGTAAATATACTTTTTCATTTCAGTAAATCTCACGTGTTAGGTTACTGTTGCATGTTTTTGTGATCAGAATGTATGGCAGATATTGAAATTACTGTTTGTGAAATACCGGTAGTTCCATTTTACTTTACAAAGGATTTTCTCTTTATAGTATAGAAGCTATACGTAATCAAAAATCTTGGCTACAGTGATCTATTTTTGTAGGTGCTGAACATTGTAAGAAATACCATCATGGATGAGCAAGTGGTCCTTTCAGTTGTCAAAGCATTTGATCCACTTCCAGTTAGTCCTTATGATGAGGAAAACTTTGGGTACCAAACACTAAAACGTACCATCCATCATGTGTACTCAGCAGCACCAGTAGCTCCAGGTAAGTCTGAAACTCTGTCAGGAGAAAACTGACAACAAGATAGAACTGACAGCAAGGGCTTTCAGACAAACTTCACCATTTGGTCCCTTACAGTAAAAGTAAGCTTAAATAGGCATTGTAGGCTGCACAAACAACAAATCACACATTCCATGCATAGGTATGTGGTATCCCAATCTGAACAGGATGAGGGATGCAGCTGAAGGTCTGAAGTACTGTGCACAACCGTCTTTATATTCCTGTTTTCTTGTTCAGGTGTGTGTGTTGGGAATACAGACAGCCGTCATTTTGTAAACTTGACTAGGCTCCAGGTGAGTCTGAAACTCCAAAAGAGCAAACTGCAAGAGCTTTTAGACAAACTGCACCCCTTGGTCCTTTACATTCCATTTAAGCTTAAATAGGCATTGTAAGCTGCACTAAACCACTGATCACACATTCCATGTATAGGTACGTGGCATGCCACATACCAGAATAGGATGAGGAATGCAGGTGGAGGTCTGAAGTCCAGTGCTCAACAATCTTTATTTTCGTCTGTTTTTGTTCAGGTGTGTGTGTTGGGAATACAGACAGCCGCCATTTTGTAAACCTGACTGACAGCATCTACCGGTTCAGCCCCATAGTCATGAAACCAGAGGATTTAAGCAGGTAAACCAAGGGCCACTGATTTTGCTTTTTTGTAATCAATTCTTGTGTGTGCATGTAATGGATTTATTGACTAATATGGTACTAAATTTAGGAAAGGCAACTAAAATTGCAAAAATTGGGTAAAACAGCTTTAGTGGATTTAAAAAAAAAAAAACGAAATCTGTTTAGTAACTTAGTGCCTCGCTTATCCCTTTGTTGGTGTGCTCACGTTCTATCCTTTTTAGCAAATCTTCAAAATCTTGCTGTTGCTTTTTTTCATTATTTATTTAAAACACAAAATTAAAATGTACAATTTGCATTACAAAGTACATATATTTCCCTAATTTTGAAGAATGAGAACTAAAAAAATAAATCAATCAAAATGACAAGACATCATAAAACATTGTCCAAGAATCATTACACATTAGCATCTAAACAGGTGCTAATACATGCACCCAAATCTTCATCACATTGTATGCAAATGTAATTATTACTACACATTGGAAGACACATCTTGCAATTGAAACTAAAGGATACTAGACAATATATATATATAAGTATAAGGGAAGTGTGAGGGCTGGAGACATGGGCACTGCTAGCGGGCAAATCGGAAACTCTCTCTCATGACTTATACTATAGCAGGGTCACAACTTCTTCCACGTGGCCAAAACCTTCCAATAAAGAGCCTCGCCGCCCCGCACCTCAGGCATAAGCTGATCCATTAATTTTTTATGTTTTGTCATGGACTTGACTTCCCTGAGTGATGGGACATCCTGCTTAATCCAGTTGGCAGCAAGTGCCTTTCTAGCATCCAAAGTGAGTTTATTGTAAAGTTTCTGCTCATGTCTGGTCAGTGATCTAAAACAAAAAAAAAGACCACGGGTCCATCGGTCTCTGGGGCACCTTATGTAAAAACCTTTTGATCTGATGCCAAAACCTACCCACTTTGGAATATTCCCACCACATGTGAAAATAAGAACCCCTGAGTCCATATCCCCTCAAAAACAGATCATGGAGGGTTTTTACTAATTTTAAAAATTTTCTGCATAGGTTCCAGAAGGTACACAGAAACTGAAATAGAAGTTGTGGTCTCGCAAATGTTTGCCACTCTTTCCACTCCAATGTTTCCCTCAAATCTTCTTCCAACTGTCTAGTATAGGTCAGGTCCCCCCACAATCAAGTATTATAGCATATGTAACTATATGGGAGAAATCAATCCTTCTTTGCTAGCTTCACTTGCACATAGTTGTTCAAACAATGAAAGCTCTCTTTTGGCTGCTTTTTTTTTTTTTTTTTCAGTTTGACAGTTTTTATTGAGTCAGCGAAAAGGCAGTTGGGTACAGAAAAGAAAAAGGGAGGGTCGGATACCATAACCCAGAGGTTACATTGCATTACCAATAGATACACACATGACAATTATTGTTTGATAGTACATGCATACTTTCAATCTTGTGTTACACAAAAAATTAATGAGGTGCCTATCGTCTTGGGCTTAGCTGCTGGGTATGGGGTGACCTGTCTGAAAGAGTGGTGCCATGTAGGGTTTGGTCTCAGGCCTTGTGTTCCTTGTCGTGTCTACTTTGTACCTTGTCTTGCTGCTCCACTCACTTCAGGTGTCTGCGCAAGACATAACTATTGGCAGGTCAGTTGGGCTTCTGGGTATGGTAGCTTAACTAAGACAGACAGGTTTTTTTTTTTAAATGCGTGTGCTTGCATAGCGGTAGCAATGCTTTTGTGTCTCCCTTCTAGAGGTGGTGTTCAGATGTAACCGTTTTTGGCTGCTTTTTTAAAATCTTCTCCAGCAGCGCAATATAAACCCCGAAGGAACCTGAAATAATCCCTTGGACCTAACTGATATAGTTATGTATGAACCATCCCGGATAGTTCTTTAAAGTCAAGAGGTTCAGCTCCTCTCCATAAGTGACTCACAGCTTCTTCAATGTTTTTGAAGTCCCTCGCACATATCCCTGGGGGGGAAATCCCTATTACGAAGGTCTGGTCAATCAGATAAAAATCTGTGGGAGATCTTAACCCATCAAGAAAACTCAAGTTTCACCCATCTTCGCAATCCATGAGGCCAGTGCCACTGTACTGAGCCGCATAATTAATACATGATAAGACTTGGACATCCCAGCCCCCCTCCCCCTATCTTCGTCTCAGCATGTACAACAGTTTCCTGGCAGCGGCAAGATTAAAGAAGCAGCGTGGAGATAGAGGTAAAGTGGGATGGAAAGTCTACGCATTTCATCTCATAGATGAGACTTTCTCAAGATTGGGGTCAAAATCCACCAATATGCCTTATATACCCCTGAATGGGAGGCACAATTTAACCTATGAGAGATCTATTTAATAGCGAAAACAAGAAACTTTTCAATAGATCTCAAATCATAAAACACATTTGTAGAATCAAAGGCATTGCATAGAAACAGGGCCGGCCTCAGGCCTTTAGGCGCCCTGTGCGAAAAATATTCACATCGCCCCTCCATGGTCACATGCCCTCATCCATCTTGTAAAAAGTGCTAAGCCTCCATTACATAGGTGTTATGTATTAATGTGAATTCTGGGCATATCATGCATATACACGTATATTAATACATTTGTAAATGTTATAGGCGTAATAACACATATAATAATAATAATACACCCATATTAATATACATGTATATTTAAATATTACTCTCAGAAATCATGTTAAATTGTACTTATTATGGTACACACAATTTCTGGTATTTTTAAAGAGCAGGAAATTCTAGATATATATGGACTAGAAGAATTCCTCCCACATGTATAGATTTGGGAAAAGCAAACTTATGTGAAGGAACACTCTAGCATTAGGAGTAAAAACAAATTTCTAACAAGAGTGTCCTGTCTCCCTGAAGTTGCCATGCCATTATGTTGTGTGTGGAATAGGGATGCAGTGTGTGTGTAGGAAAAATAGTGTGGTGTAGGATAGGGATGTAGTGTGTGTGTGTGTATAGGTTATGTAGTGTGTGTGTGTGTGTGTGTAGGTTATGTAATGTGTGTGTATGTGTGTAGGAAACAGTGTGTGTAAAGGGTATGTAGTGTGTATGTGTTTAGGGAACATAGTGTGTGTGTAAAGGGGATGTAGTGTGTATGTGTTTAGGGAACACAGTGTGTTTGTATAGGGAATGTAGTGTGTATGGGTGCAAGTTACGTAGTGTGAATGTATAGGGAGCATAGTGTGTCTGTATGTTTTGTAGTGTTTGTGAGTTATCTAGTGTGTATATGTATAGAGAACAAAGTGTGTTTATAGGGGGCGTTGTGTGTGTGTGGATTATGTAGTGAGTGTGTGTGAGTAGATTATGTAGTGTGTGTGTGTGTGAGTAGATTATGTAGTGTGTGTGTGTAGATTATGTAGTGTGTGTGTAGATTATGTAGTGTGTGTAGATTATGTAGTGTGTGTGTGTATAGATTATGGTGTGTGTGTGTGTGTGTAGATTATGTAGTGTGTGTGTGTGTGTGTGTGTGTAGATTATGTAGTGTGTGTGTGTGTGTAGATTATGGTGTGTGTGTGAGAGTAGATTATGGAGTGTGTGTGTGTGTGTGTGTGTGAGAGTAGATTATGTGTGTTATGGAGTGTGTGTAGGTAACACAGTAAGGGTGGGATAGTGATGATTTGTGGGTAGGAGGGGGTGACATAAGGCTTTAATAAGGAGGTGGGAGAGCAATTTAAGGTTTTGTTTAATTAATGTTGATTTCCCCCTCCCTCTTGCATACCTTTGGGCAGGGATGGGGGAATACTGATGACCTGGTGGTCCAGCGGTCTCTGCCACTTCTTGAAGTTCTGCACCTTGCAGAACAGGAGCCCTCCTCTCGCTCCATGTTGATAGTATGAGAGTGTTGCCGCGGCAACACTCTGAATGCCAAGCTCGCGAGAGGAGAGCAGATTTAAAGCGCTCACTGCTCGCTCCCATCATCCAAACAGCGGACTGGTGAGGGAGGTCTTCTCACCAGCCAATACCAAAGCAGAGCGCACTCTGTGAGGGTCGGCCGGCTGGGGCGCAATCTTTCACCCACCAGGGCGCTCTGAGGTAGGGCATGACCTGGTTGTGCGAGCTGTGTCGGTTGCCCTACGCCCCTGTTGGCATGGCGCTCTGTGCGACCTCACAGCTCGCACGCCCCTAAGGCCGGCCCAGCATATAAACAATGGGTGCATTATTCAAATAAGGAAATGTAATACAAGTATAACAAAATATCTTATTGATGCAAAATCATTAATAGGTAATAAATAATAAATACATAAAAAGCTGCTTATGTTATTAGGATGTGTATAGGAAAATGGGGAGTGGGGGAAGAAAAAGTCATACAGTATTAATGTTATTTACACACATTGTTATTACACACATAAATTAATATAGGACCACAAAAATATCTGAAATATATAAATATAGAATCAGTATAGAATCAGTATGTAAAATATATAAAACCATAATTAAAAACAAGGGGGTGATCAAGAGGGCTAATAATTATATAACAGTAAACCAAAGGTAGTATGGGAGGTCTAGATTATTAAAGACATAATTGGTCAAGTTCTTCGTTGAGTCCATGTGGATAAAGGGTGTTTAATTTATATATCCATTTGGACTCAGCATCTATAAGGGATGTTTTTCGCTTAGCAGCATCCCCTATTCTGGGTACAAGTTCAATACCCATAACCGAGAGTTCCAAAGGGTCACTATTGTGTATAGATAAAAAGTGTCATTCCACCGAGGACTTCCTATCTTTGTGCAGAATACCATATCTGTGTTCCCTAAATCTAACTTTCAAGAGCTTTGTGGTATGGCCGACATGTTGTTATACTATTAAATTATAGCTTATACATTTATCCTATGGATATTCTGTTTCTTATTTAAAGGGACACTATAGTCACCAGAACAATAGCTTTTTGAATTTGTTCTAGTGAGTAGAATCATTACCTTCAGGCTTTTTGCTATAAACACTGTCTTTTCAGAGAAAATGCAGTGTTTACATTACAGCCTAGTGATAACTTCACTGGCCACCCCTCAGATGGCTGTTAGAGATCCTTCCTGGGTTATGGCTACCTAAAATGCATCCAAACATTCAGTATCTCCTCCCTCTGCATGCAGACACTGAACTTTCCTCATAGAGATTAATTAATTTAATTCATCTCTATGAGGAGATGCTGATTGGTCAGGGTTGTGTTTGAATCATGCTGGCTCTGCCCCTGATCTGCCTCTTTGTCAGTCTCAGCCAATCCTATGAGGAAGCACTGTGATTGGATCAGGCTACCACTACCACTGATGTCAGCAGACTGCTAGTTTTTTTTTAGGCAAATAGCATGCAGAGTTACAGCTTCTGGCTTGAATACAGTAAGATTTTGCTATATGTATGGAGGCATGAGGGGCCTAGGGGCGCTAGATGGTGGTTTTACCACTATAGGGTTTGTGTTCCTGACCCTATAGTGATCCTTTAATCTATAAGGAGCGCTTGCACTTTATATATAGATAGATAGATAGATAGATAGATAGATTATCTGGCTTCACTACCTCCAAAACAACTGGAAAAAAATAAACTAAATATATATATATATATATATATATATATATATATATATATACACATAAATTCAAGAACACTCACTCATTCACTAAACAGCAATTTGTAAGTTCACGCAATTTAATATGATCATAAATTTCCCAAGCCTGCCACAACGGCAATGCTCCCCTTTCTTGGGAGGTCCCATCCTAGCAACTTAATGTCTGCTCTTCTGAGATTAATCTACTTACTTGGGAAATCATTCCTTCTGACACTCTCTGCAGATTATATATATATATATATATATGTATGTACATACATATAATCATTTTTTTTTATTATCATTTTTTCACGTTAGGGGAAAATAATGCAAATTTTTTATTTTATAGGAAATTGCAATGCATAGAATAATTTATTTTTTTAACTGCTTATTTTACTTATATGTACTTCAAGATGTCAAAATAAATGTTATGCATTGAATGATATAGATATCTTTTTTTTTTTTTTCCTTTCAGGATTCATGGTCTGAATGAACGGATATCAAAAGAAGGGCTTGAAGCTATTGTACAGTTTTATTACCAGCTGATTCAAAATTCTGACTCTGAGAAAGTGCCCGGGCCTCATCATATACCAGAAGAATTATAGTCAGAAATGGATGAACTTCACTAACTTTATGGAAATGTAGATTTGCAAAGTGCCTTTAAACTGTGCAGCATTGTATCTGTATACTGACAGCAGTCATTGTAGGCAATTGTATGCACTGACTGTAATGTTGGTTGTTAATACAGACCTGACCTGGTGCCTAAATAAATACATAATACAACCCTGCTATGTAGTTGTAGTTATGTACTAGCTTTGCCACCCATGTTTTGTTTTATTTATTTTTTAAGAAATGAACTTGGTAGTGAGTGCTTTAATGTGAATATCATGATTGCTTTTAAAAATGCAGCTAACAAAAACGTTCCTTATAAAGATCATGCATGCCATAGCCACAAATGGACAACATCATTTTTTACTTTTAGGGCTTATTCTTATACTGAATACATGGGTTAAAAAAAACAAAAAAACACAAAGTATGACAAGTTTTTTAAAATGAAAATTAGTTGTGGCCACCACAAAGGTACTGGTTGAATTTCTTTATACAAGAATATTTTTTTAAAAACTGGCACTTAAAGGGTTAATGCATCAACAATTGTAATGATAAATATAAGTTGAGAAAAAAAAATGCAACCACAATAATATTACTAATGAGGATACAGTTACCACTTAAAGCCGATATACTTAGTTACAGTGTCAACAACATTACGATAAGTTATTCATTTGCTGATTAATGTAACTCAGTTTTAGTATCCAACTATGTCTCCACTGTGGATGGCTACAAAGGACCCATACAAAACTGCATAGTCTAAAACTTACTTTATTCAGCAAAGGCTGGATTGAGGGTTTCATGAACCTGATGGTCTTTTTATTAAAATGCATAAAATGAAGTGCACTGTAGTAGTTATAGTACCAAGAATACCATCTATCAATCTGTTTTGTCATGGTGTAACACTTACCGTGGTGATTCTGGGCACCTTATCCAGCCATATATAAATTCTTTGCAAAATAGGAACTCATTCATTCGCTGAGAGAGTGATCTGATCCTCTCAGTAACTGGATGAGCTCCTATCTTGCACAAAACTTCTATCCATCTTCTGCAACCGTAAGACTAGAAGTGTGGGTACCAGTGAAAACCAAAAAAGTGTAACATAACAGTTGCACAGGTTGCAGTAGTATAATCTGGTGCATTTCCATGTGTTAAATGTTCCCAGACCAAATGTTAATTTAGTGATTTGGGCGCATTGACCCGTTAGTTTAACCCTGCAATGTAAAACATTGCTGTTTATTAGACATGGTAATCACATGATTGCAGAGTTAACACCTGAGTTGCAGTTAGACTCGGTTATTCAATAAAAGGCTGCTCTTTTGGCTAATGCAATGCTGGATTATACTAATAATGCATATTAGCCTTCCTATGGGGGAAGCATTGTATTGGCTAAGATTATGAATCTTGATGATTTCAGCCAGAGAGGCAGGGAGTCAAAGTAAAAGTTTTGTGTTTATTTCCCCTTATGGGGGGCAGACTCTTAAATAGGTTGGGTAAAGTTATCCACATGTTTGTATTCCTACAGTAACGCTATAGTGTTACTGTAATGTAGGGATGTCTTCATGTACAGGAGAATTCAAATGCAGTAATGAAATGTAGTTTGAGAATTTGTACTATCTTACAGTATTATAATTTGTGAATGTAGATACTGATCAACTACAACATTAAAACTACCTGCTTAATATAATTTAGTCCCTCTTGTGCTATGCATTGAGGCGTGGACTCCACAAAACCTCTGAACGTGTCTTGTGGTATCTGGCACCAAGTCATTAGCAGCAGATCCTTTTCCTTTAAGTCCTCCAGGTTACGAGGTGGGCCTTCATGGATCAGATTTGTTTTACTAGCACATTCCACAAATGCTTCACTTACTCATTTAACTAAATGTAAATGCACCTGGCTATACATTGGTGGAAAGGGGGTATGGTAACCCATTCTCCTGGAATCTGCACATGTTCTTGCCACGGAATGATCATGTTGCTCCATATATCTGCACTTTGCACTATCCCTCTGCACCGCCCTCTAATTCTTCATGTGCCATTAACCTGTTTATTGCTGCCATCCTGAATTCATCACTTTTTCATACTGCCTTGTTCCTTACAGGGAAGCTGTCACTTCTTTATTTCCTTTTTATGATTGTTATTTTTACATATGATATTTTATTATTTATTTGATGTGCAAAAAATGTACATTTGTAGAAATCCACATATCTTTATCATCCAGTTAGGTACTTCCATGTTACCTCCTTTTGGGATAATTATTGTACGTAAGCTCTGTCATTGCTCCTGGCAGTCAGCAAAGAAAGCATGTAGTGAAGATTAAAAACAATATTTCAGCTTCTCATCTTCATTTGCATTGTTTTCCCCGGTTTTTTTTATGTCTGAATTGGATTATGTTAAAAAAATGTCTCTTTAATACAAATTTTAAAGAAAACAGAGCATCTAATGTATTACGTCAATAGAAGTTTTAGCTGACTGTCAATGTTAAATTCAATGGTGTAAATGCTAGAGAAAATATGTACAGGTGATACTCGATAAATTAGAATATTGTGCAAAAGTTCATTTATTTCAGTAATGCAACGTAAAAGAGGAAACTAATATATGAGATAGACGCATTACATGCAAAGCAAGATAGTTCAAGCCGTGATTTGTCATAAGTGTGATGATTATGGCTTACAGCTCATGAAAACCCCAAATCCACAATCTCAGTAGATTAGAATATTGTGAAAAGGTGCAATATTCTAGGCTCACAGTGTCCCACTCTAATCAGCTAAGTAAGCCATAACACCTGCAAAGGGTTTCCGAGCCTTTAAATGGTTTCTCAGTCTGGTTCAGTAGGAATCACAATCATGGGGAAGACTGCTGACCTGACAGTTGTGCAGAAAACCATAATTGACAGCCTCCATAAGGAGGGAAAACCTCAAAAGGTAATTGCGAAGGAAGTTGGAAGTTGGATGTATCCAAGCACATTAATAGAAAGTTATGCGGAAGGGAAAAGCGTGGAAGAAAAAGGTGCACAAGAAGCGTCTATCTCATATATTAGTTTCCCCTTTTACGTTGCATTACTGAAATAAATGAACTTTTGCACGATATTCTAATTTTTCGAGTATCACCTGTATGTCTTACAGTTTGTTTTCCCACTCAACTTTGTGATGGGATATTAGCTATCTTTGTGTTTACCTGGGTTAATGTGTATGAACTTCTTAGAAAGAAGGAACATATGCCCAGAAGTCTGTGGGTTGGTTATTGTTTTTTGACAGTTGAGAACCAGGTTATTACTGTCTTATATTTTCTATATTGTATTTTAAAGGCACTGTGTATGTACGTTTTGATAATAGATTTGCTGAAAACAAACTAAAATAATTTTGTTTAAATTCAGAAATCTGCAACAATCTCCTTCTGTTAATGCCCTTGTTCAGACATCTATGGCTCTCACTATCTTCAATGCAGGAATTAATGTACATTTACTGACTTCCATCAGCTTTATCAGGTCAGTTTAACTTGACAATGCTCATTGATCTAAGGTGATCAAAGATTGAACATCTTTATTTATTTTTGCATTCTATAGCAATAACTAGTATTTAGTGTATAACATTCATTTTAATTGCAGTGAACTGGAAACTAAATTGAAAAATGTAAGCAACATAGCTAAACTGTACAAATGTTTAAATTCACCTGTTTTGGTATATATGATATATTCTGTATCAATGTGCAGATTAGTGTTAATCAATTTATCTCACAGTTTGTAGGTGGCTTACTTTCTTTTTTCTTTTTTTATTGTGTCATATTACTAAAGCTTATTTTTGTTCTTTAGCCTTTTCTCCAACCCTTAAAATTTCAGTTCCTATGGTATTAGAGTTTTTATGGTAATTTTTTTGTTGTTGACCAAATGATCAGGGGTTAACCCCTTTATTATATTTTGAATGGATTTCACTATACAGCCCTACCTAAACACACAGTTTGTTACATTTTACTATCTTTGTTTCACCTCGCACTCTTTATGTGTTTGGAGAGCTCTTTAGGATAAATCATAAAATCATCGCGGTATATAACTATTTCACAGTCGTCCAGGAGGTCATGGATGATACAGTTTATGAAATGTTGAAATGCTTCAGGGGCCATATCTAATTTTAAAGGCAGTTTCCCACTCATCCCCTTTCCTGACGCATATTGTATGCCCCCCTTCAGATCCAACTTGGTGAAAAGTGTGGCATTCTGAAGTCTGCCAAAGAATTCTGGTATAAGCAGTAGATTGCATCTATTCATAATAGCTCTTTTAGTTAGTTCTACAAATAATATATTCTTGCCTGCGGGTGATGTAAGTAGACAAATGAACCCTTTCTTCGTGCTGTCTTCTAAATATGGCTTCAAAGTTTTTAATTTGGGCTAGGAAAGACCTTATACCCTTACAACTGGGATACTAGTACCAGGTACACTGAAATTAATGAATGGGGTCAAACATCATTGGGAGCTGGGTTGATTTATCAGAGACAGTGAAAGTCATATGTTAAGTTGCAGGATATTGGCATGTGGTCATGCCTTCCCCAAATGTGGCCTTTAGCACAGGTGTGGCAATAATTGACGCCCCATGCTGGAGCTCGGTGGGTATAAAATATTATGTTGTGGGAGAAGTGGGTGTGGTTTGTTGTAAACATAAGCGGCTTGGGAAGTCGGAGTTGAAGAGAAAGAGAAGTGATTAGTGGGAAGAGTGGGAATTTGGAATAAGAACATTTAGTGGCAATTATAATCTGGAAAGTGTGGAGTGTGAGAGTAAGAGTGTGGGATGGGGGTAGTAGTCTGGAAGAAATGTAGTATTTAATTGGAGTATCAGACGCCATATGGAAGTGGTTTATGTGACATACCTGACTCCCCAAGTACTGCTTCTCAGCCTGGACTGATAGTTTAAGAGTGAATTTCAAACTTAAGGTGAAAATAGCCAAAATGGAAACATTCTCTAAGTCATCTTTTCACCTTTTATCCTGTCATCCTGTTTCAATTTTGGTTACTTTGCCGTTAAATTTAAAATTCACTTTCAATTCTTAATTTAGTTAATAACCATAGTAATCCGTCTGCATTATTGAGAGAAATGAAAGTGTAAATTTACTTGGTAAACATTTCGGAATAAATATCGGTTGCGGCTCACAATGTTTAGGTAGGCACAGATTTAACTTGATATAACCCTGCAAGGCCTTGAGATGTTGGCCCACCAATTTCTGAAAGTGTTCTTCAAATACATCACGGGTAATTGGTAATGGACATGCTGTGTGATGATGGCAGAATCACATGTAGATCTCTGGATAGAGAAAGATATTTTCAAAATCACTTAAGATCTTAGGTGGGAAAGTATTTCATCCTGCTTAAATGAGCAGACTGAAAAGAGATCATGTACAGAGTACAGGTAAAATTCATGCACAAGCTGGTGGAGCAGTCTTGTGGCAGTACTCTGGGATTGCAGGACAGTTCAGTAATCTTTATGGCAAGCATCTGAACATTCACTACCTGTATGATAAGGTGAACAGCTTCAAGTATCTTACACACCTACTGCCTTAAAGGTTTTTATCTTGTAGAAGGGAAAAAAATTGCAGTGGTCATTCTTAGTAATGTGCAATGTTTATTAAAATATTCAAAACTGTCATAAACATACAGTTGCAGTTGTAACATTTGCAGAGACGTTACTTTGAGATTGTTATGGGGGACATCTAATAGAATGGACTCAGCTGAAGTCATATATTGTATGTTTGTATGAGAATAAGGACACAAACTGTGTGTCTTGATTGGATAGGATTCTCCCCCAAACAATCCAGATAGATATTTATGGTAATCCAGATTTTTGCCGCAACTGCTTTGGTGACAACAGCAGAATGGGCCAAAGGCTCCAGGTATTGGTGTCATAGTCCATTGCAGTTATACTATACTTCTATACTGTGTTGATTAATGAACTATTGATGTCCACCATCAGGTCACAATACCTATCTATAGTTCAAGTGATGTTTATTCCACCTTCCAAAGTAGACCAAACTGGTCCAGGTCGACTTTAGATGGTGCAATAAACTTTAATTATACTTGAAGAAGGTTTTGTAGATTTCGTTATTTTTGGTTGTTGTGGACCTCAAGTGAAGTCTTTGATTGCTGCACCAGATTGGATACTTTGGAGAAGTGTTGTTTGCTTTTGCATGGTCCTCTTGTTGAATTATGTCCATCACCACATTCCCCTGTGACAAAACTAGCCACTAAAATGTTTTGCAATAATGTTTGAAGTTTTTGCTGTTGTCACTCTTCATAAACCTTAATCAGAAGAAAGTGCAAGACAAAGTATGGAGCGGCAGGTTTTTGGTACATTTTCTCTCATGTTTAACTGCACAGGTAACTATTAAGCTACTAGAAGGTGTCTCTGTTTATGAAGAACTCCTAGCTGCACTATGGAGCACAATATATGGGCCAACCATTTTTGTTTTTGTGACAGATATAGAAGTAGAATAGTAGAAAAAAAATCTAAGTGGTATTAAGACCAGTACTAAGAAGTGCCATGGAAGCACAATGAATTGAGTATGGTAAACAATCATGTCTAAGCCATCAAAATTTGTACTGTAATAACAATATAGAAAGCTTGTAGAGTGCAATACAGATGTGTACTAAAATAGTATCAACTATAATGTGTATCTAATAAAAGTTAGTTTGATATAGATCCCAATATAAAATAACAATAATATGAAAATGTAATAATGATTTTCTAAGATGGTGTGTATTCTATATTGAGCTATATTGGACACTAGCGAACTGTCCAAAAAAGAATAGTGTTAGAGCATCATTAGATGAGCTTGCACAATGCTAAGGACACTAGGAGCATACACTCTGTGCATCTTCCACCCTCAATGGGTCCTGCCAGCGTCATTGACGGTCAATCTGGTGTGCATTCAGGACAAGCTGATATGTCCCTACTTCTGGCATGTCTGCCCCTTTTGCCTTACTGGCCTACACCCTCTAGGTCTGATTTACATTCCTCTCTATGCTCTGAGGTATGCAACAGAGATTGATCTTAGCCTGCATAGTTCTGTAGATTCTAAAAAAAACATTATAACGGCATTTAAGTGTGTGCTGTTTTTCATGCTGTTGTAGAAGCAGTAAAGGTTGCATAATTAAATGAAGCAATACCAACATTTATATAACAAGAGATTATGGCACCAATACACGCAGTATAACATAATACTGAATGTTAAATTTAATTACATATAACCTGGTTTATATGATAACTGACACAATGACCATGTCTGATTGTGATCATAAAAGATCCAGCACACGCCTCTCAGAATAGGTGGCCAAACAGGAAAGAAGACATGTTAGCCGCACATCAGGCCTTAGTTTACATCACGTGATTTACTTGTCATGTGTTTGTAAACCAAGTCATTATGTCCTTGAAAGCAGGCTCGCAGGACGTAAGGGTTTAATAACACATTATAACCGAAGCAGTCGCCCAGCAGTCAATCGGAAATGAAATTTATTCTGACTCTTTCTTTCTTCACTTTGATCAGAGGTGAAAGATCATTGCTACTAAGTGTTCTGTATTCTACAATTGCTAACTGTGGTTAAAAAATGCTACTTGTGACCCTTATACTGTGGATCAAAGTGTTAGGTCAGAGTTATCAGTAGACTAGTACAAGTCAGATTATTATTTTTTTTGGGGGGGGGAGTCATATTTTTGGCTTAAATTTTTTTTAAAAAGAACTTTTTTTCTGTTTTAACCATTTTAGTTGTGTGTGTATTTTTTTTTTTTTTAACCATTCAGCTTTTATTTAGTAAAAATGAGGTGTTAAAGGTAAAGCCAATGGACGTACAAACACAAATATACCATTAAATATTAAACATCAATTCTTGTTCAAAAGAGGAGTAGCGTAAACTCAGTATTCCATAAGGAATATTCAAACAATATAGGTAGGAACAACCTTTTAATCAATTATTGTTGCAGCTTTAATCCTATAACCAAGTGTTTTTTTAGTGGTTAACCCCTCTCTGCTTTCTGACTGTGGTACCGTGTCTATGACTAGTACATTCTGCCTGATCAACCTGACCTTAACCCATTCAGTGCTGACAGCAGCTTTATATACTGCGATCAGTCAGTTCTTTTATTTTTGGGGCGTTTTGGTGTAGGGTTCTCTTTGGGTGGAAGTGGAAATCGAGGTAAAGGCTGAGGAAGTTAGTGTTAAGCAAGTAGGAGATAAAAAATAAATAAAAGATTCTTCATGATCCGTTACAATTCAGCGGAAAACGCTAGTGCCATTTTAATTTATCAGACAGAGAGAAACTTTTGATATATCTGATAGTGACATTGTCTCAGATATAGAGCCCTAAGTGAGTCTTCTGGTGATGGTGTTCCCACCCTAACTACATCTACAAGCAGGCACTCAGAACGCCTAACTATGTCTGAAGAAAACTGGGTACTGTGAGCCAGTAAATTATATTCACCTTTTTATGACGGACAGCATCTTTGAGCAACTCAGGATTGTCCGTGAGATAGTGACTGGCATACACAGACTTTGTACCATGGGCATCTGCAGGGGAGGGCAAGCGGTTCCTCCCTCCCCCCACCCCTTTCCCCTGGTTTTTCAGCTTGTGCCGATATTTTTCTTTCAGAATGCACTGCAATAGTAGGTGGCAATGTGTATGGAGAAAGGCAATGATAGTAAGCCACATCTTATCCCTGCTTCTCTCTCCTGACTGAATCTGCAGGGGAGCAGCACAGAGTACAGCCAGCAACTCCAAGACTGCAGAGACAGCCTACAGATCGGGGAAGAGAGGGATGGTGGGGCAGCCACACAGATCAGGTAAGTAAGGCATGGGGGGGGGAAGTCTACTGATAAGGTAAGTGAGGCATGGGGGCAGCTTACAGGAAGGGTCAGAAAGGAGCAGGAAGGTAAGTAGAAGAAGGATCAAAAAGAAGGAGCAGAAATGAGCAGGAAGGGACATTAAAGGAACATTATAAGGTCAGGAACATGAACATTTATTCCTGGCCCTATAGTGCAAACCCCGCTTGCTTGCCACTCTCCCCCCCCGTTAGCCTCCTTAAAAGTTAATCAAACTCACCTTATTTCCAGCACCACACGGATCTGCTGGCACTGGCCCTGCCCTGCCCCGCCCAACATTTGAATAAATGCATCTCTATGAGGAAAACTCAGCTTCCCCATGTAGAGCCAGGATGCACCTCCAGTGGCCATCTCTGAAAAGGCAGTGTTTGTATGAAAATGCCTGCGTAGAATGATTATACTCACCAAAACAACTACATTAAGCTGTAGTTGTTCTGGTGACTATCGTGTCCCTTTAAGGAGCAGAAAGGGTTTGCAAGGAGCAAAAAGGTAAATAGGAGAAGGAGCAAAAAGGAACAGAAAGTGTCAGCAAGGAGCTGGAAAGGGCAGCAAGGAACATAAAGTGGCAGCAAGGAACTGGAATGGGCAAGAGAAGCACAAAGGTAAGTAGGAGAAGAAGCAGAAAGGAACAGAAATGAGTAGGAATGGTCTGCAAGGAGCACAAAGGGTCAGCAAGGAGCACAAAGGTTAAGGAGCAGAAATAATCAGAAGGAGCACAATGGTAAAGTCGGAGAAGGGGCAGCAAGGGCCAGAGAGGGGCAGCAAGGAGCACAAAGGGACAAAAGAAGCACAAAGGTAAAGGAGCAGAAAGAATCAGAAGACGCACAAAGGTAAAGTAGGAGAAGGAGCAGAAAGGAGAAGGAACAGGAAGCCTTTGGCTTCAAACCATGTGAGAGCGGTTTAACCAATTAAAGGAAAAAGAGCGCACAGGGGCCTCCTGACACCATAGCATTTTGATTTAGATGAAGTTGTTATGGTAACCAGAATGTTACTTTCATTTGCCTAAATAAACAGTGTCAGGAAAACAAACATGTATTCCTGAGACCATAGTTGTCAAAACACTATTTACGTATCCTGCCCCCCTCTCACCCCAGTGGGTGTCCTGGTTTTTTATTTCCAAAATCTAATCACCCTGGCTTTATGTGATAATAACTATGCCCATCCCCTTCATGACACTGTCAAAAAGGGGCCAAGCATGGATGTAATTACAATTATGCCCCCCACCCTGGAAAAATCCCTGCGGATGCCCATGCTTTGTATGCCAGCCATTATCTCACTGACAATCCTGAGCTGCACTATAGGAAAAAGATCACTTGGCACCTCACTGAAAAGGGATAAGTGGCAGGGCCGGTGCAAGGATTTTTAACTACACAGGTGAAGATGCATTTTGATGCCTCTCTTCCCACAAAAAAAATGCATCTTCACCTTTGTGTCTCGTAGCCCCCCTTTTAAATTTCTTACCCCGATTAGTGTTTCATAGCCACTCTCTTGAATGTTTTACCACTTTGGCCCCTTTGTGTATCGCCTAGAACCCCTCTTATGGATTTCTTACTTCCCCGCCAGCCCCTTTCTGTCTCTTTCTTCCCCATAGCTATCTCTCTTTTTCTCCCATATAGACATCAATACAGGCAGGGCTGGACTGGCCCACCGGGATACAGCCCTGATCCCGGCCGGCTATGTGTGAGCTGTGCGGCCGCACAGAGCCCCATGGGAGCAGGGGGAGCCAGGCGGCCGTCACAGCTCACACATGGCCGGCGGGATCATAAAAAATAAATTTAAAAAATTTGCAGCGGGGGCGGGGCTTAGCGTGCGGCGGGGGCGGGGCTTATTGTGCGGCGGCCTGGCTGACTGCAGCATGGGAAGCAGGAGGAGTCCCTGCTTCCCCAACAACCAGCCTCCAGGAGCAACAAACAGGAGGTAAGAAGGAGGTCAGTGTGTGAGTGTGACTGTCTGTGTGAGTGTGTGACTGTCTGTGTGAGACTGTCTGTGTGAGACTGTCTGTGTGACTGTCTGTGTGTGACTGTGTGTGTGACTGACTGTCTGTGTGTGACTGTCTGTGTGAGTGTGTGACTGTCTGTGTGTGACTGTCTATGTGAGTGTGTGACTGTCTGTGTGTCTGTGTGAGTGTGTGACTGTGTGTGTGTGTGACTGACTGTCTGTGTGTGACTGTCTGTGTGAGACTGTCTGTGTGACTGTGTGTGACTGTCTGTGTGTGACTGTCTGTGTGAGTGTGTGACTGTCTGTGTGTGTGATTGTGTGAGTGTGTGACTGTCTGTGTCTGTGTGAGTGTGTGACTGTCTGTGTGACTGTGTGTGACTGTCTGTGTCTGTGTGAGTGTGTGACTGTCTGTATGAGTGTGTGACTGTGTCTGTGTGTGTGTGTCTGTGTATGTGTGACTGTCTGTGTGTGACTGTCTGTGTGTGAGTGTGTGACTGTGTGAGTGTGTGACTGTGTGTGACTGTGTGTGATTGTCTGTGATTGTCTGTGTGAGTGTGTGACTGTGTGTGACTGTCTGTGTGAGCGTGTGACTGTGTGTGTGACTGTGTGTGACTGTGTGAGTGTGTGACTGTCTGTGTGTGACTGTGTGACTGTGTGAGCATGTGACTGTGTGTGACTGTCTGTATGAGTGTGTGACTGTCTGTATGAGTGTGTGACTGTCTGTGTGAGTGTGTGACTGTGTCTGTGTGTAACTGTGTCTGTGACTGTCTGTGTGAGTGTGTGACTGACTGTGTGTGTGACTGTCTGCCTGTGTGTGTGTGTGTGAGTGTGTGGCTGTCTGCCTGTGTATGTGTGTGGCTGTCTGCCTCGGTGTCAGTGACTGTCTGCCTGTGTGTGTGTGTGTGTGGCTGTCTGCCTGGGTGTCAGTGACTGTCTGCCTGTGTGTGTGTGTGGCTGTCTGCCTGGGTGTCAGTGACTGTCTGCCTGTGTGTGTGTGTGTGTGCGTGCATCTGCTAGTGAGGGAGCCTCTGTGTGTGTGTGTGTGTGTGTGCCTGCTAGTGAGTGTGTGTGTGTGTGTGTGCCTGCTAGTGAGTGAGCTTGTATGTGTGTCAGTGAGCTTGTCTGTAGGGATCATATGTGTGTGTGTTAGTGAGCTTGTCTGTAAGGAGCATGGGTGTGTCGGAGCCTGTCTGTGGTTAGCATGTGTGTACAGTGAGCTTGTCTGTAGTAAGCATGAGTGTGATTGTGAGCTTGTCTATAGTGAGCATGTGTGTGTCAGTGAGCTTGTCTGTAGTGAATCTGTGTGTTAGTGAGCTCTTCTGTAGGGAGCATGTGTGTGTCAATGGGCTTGTCTGTAGGGAGAGTGTGTGCGCATCAGTGAGCTTGTCTGTAGTGAGCGTGTGTGTGAGACAGTGAGCTTGTCTATAGTAAGCTGTGTGTGTGTATCAGAGTTTGTCTGTACTAAATTTGTGTGTGTGCCAGTAACCTTGTCTGTGTGTGTCATTGTGTGTCAATGAGCCTATTTGTGTGCATCAGTAAGATTGTCTGTCTGTGTGTGAGTATGCTCCTACTGTATAATTTAATTAACCTAAAAGAACTAATATTTTGAATTAGAAGAAGAAATGTATCTATATATATATATATATATATATATATATATATACTGTTGCATCACCAGGGCTCCAGTATCCAGTATATATATAGGCAATTGAAATAGTTGGCTGCACTCTCGGATTTCCTTAAAATTTTACTTTTATTTAAATATTTAAGAGAAGATCAACGTTTCAGTCCCTCTTGTGGACTTGCATCAGGATCGTGACGAAAGTCCACAAGAGGGACTGAAACATTGATCTTCTCTTAAATATTTCAATAAAAGTTACATTTTCAGGAAATCCGAGAGTGCAGCCAACTATTTCAATTGTGTGTGTGTGTGTGTGTGTGTGTGTGTGTGTGTGTATATATATATATATATATATATATATATATATATATATAATATATATATATAAATAAACACCCTACATAGCACAATGACTTATGGGGCTGGCATAGATTTTTTTCCAGGGCTGCTTTGTATCCCCAGTCCGGCCCTGAATACAGGCAAAAATACATATATGCACAAATACACAAACATAGAGACATACAACCATACAAGCACGCAGACACAGTTATTCAGGCACACAATCACAAAGATATACAGGCACACAGTCATAAAAGGCACACAATCAAACAAACACAGTCATACAATCTACACATACAGGTACACTGTCATGCAAACACAGACATACATTCATACAGACATAAACATAGAGATAGGCATATAGAGACATATATAGACAGTGATACAAAGACATACATGCGCAGACAGTCATACAGAGACATACAGACAAGGCATACAGAGACACAAACACAGACAAACATACAGAGACACATAAACAGACAAACAAAGAACCCTGCACACTGATACCGTGTAAATGCTCTGGCCATCCACAGTGGTGGATGATCCATGTCAGGCGGACATCACTGGATCCACCAGTAAAGTCTTCAAAAGGAATAAACGCAGGTAACACTCCAATAGTAAGGATGGTATATTTATTGATAGGTGAACCACCCAACATAAAGTGTGACGTTTTGGCTCAGCAGAGCCTTAATCATGCAATAAGGCTCTGCTGAGCCAAAACGTCACACTTTCTATGGAGTGGTTCACCTATCAATAAATATACCATCCTTACTATTTGAGTGCTGACTGCATTTATTCCTTTTGAATACATACAGAGACTGTCATACAGAGACATATAGACTATATGTCTCTGTATGACTGTCTGTGTATGTACACAGGGTGGCTAAAAGATACATCCCCATCTGTCGTGCACCTTCAACAATGCTTTGAAAGCTTCGGTTCTACAGATTCACCATGCTTGCAGGACTGTTTTTAGCACTGAGCAGTATTTGTGTGTTTGAATGTAAGCATGTGTTTGTATGGAGTATGTTTGTGTGAATATAAGGGTGTGTTTGTATGTAGTCTTTGCGTTTGTATGCAACATGCATTTATGTGTAGTGTGGGTTTTTGAATGCATGGGTGTTTTTGTATATAGTGTGGACATTTGAATACAGGCGTGTTTGTATGTAGTGTTGACGTTTGCATGCAGGTGTGTATTTGTGTGTAGTGTTGGCGGTTTAATGCTGAGATGTATGCACATATACACATACACACTGTGATGCACTTACACAAAGGTACACACACTGACACACATGCAAATACACAGATAAAAATATATACAAACTGATACACATTCAGATAGACAGACACAGAGATACACACACATATATAGATACACACAAACACTGACAGACATACAGATAAACACACACTGACATACAGACACACTGACAGATACACACTGACAGACATACAGATACACACACACTGACAGATATATACACACAGACACAATGACGGACAGACAGACACACACACACACACAGACACACTGACATACATACACACACAAAGACATACAGCTGCAAGAAAAAGTTGCATATCACCCTTTGGAATAATATGGATTTCTGCACAAATTGGTCATAAAATGTGATCTGATCATCATCTAAGTCACAACAATAGACAATCACAGTCTGCGTAAACTAATAACACACAAAGAATGAAATGTTGCCATGTTTTTATTGAACACACCATGTAAACAAACATTCACAGTGCAGGTGGAAAAAGTATATGAACCCTTGGATTTAATAACTGGTTATCGGTTATTATGGCTTTTTATTTGGCCTTTTTTGGGGCTGAAAAAAGAAGATTTTAGAAGAAAGAAAATGGTAAGTTTTATTTTATTTTTTTGCAGGTACTTAGTTAAATGGTCCCCCCTCATTATTTTTAGGGTGAGGGGGGTAGGTAGGGGTTAATTATTTTGGGAGGGGGGTGACTAGGGGTTTGGGGACCCCTAGTCACCTGGGGAAGGGGGGGTTAATTTTTTATTCAGGGCCCCCATCTGCTGCTCAGGGGTGGGGGCCAGGGGGAGGACATTAGTCCCCCCCTCCTAATTAGTATTTAGGGCCCCACCCACTGCTCAGGGTGGGAGACAGGGAGGAGGACATTAGTTCCCCCCCATTCTAATTTAGGGCCCCCACCAACTGCTCAGGGGTGGGGGCCAGTGGGGAGGACATTAGGTCCCCCCCAATTAGTATTTAGGGCCCTCACCCACCGCTCAAGGGTGGGGGCCAGGGGGAGGACATTAGGTCCCCCCAATCTAATTTAGGGCCCCCACCACCACTCAGGGGTGGGAGCCAGGGGGGAGGACATTAGGTCCCCCCTTATTCTAATTTAGGGCCCCACCCACCGCTCAGGGGTGGGGGCTGGGGTAGGACAATATGTCCCCCCCATTATTTTACTTTAGGGCCCCCACCTGCCGCTCAGGGGTCGGGGCTGGGGGGGGCAATAGGTCCCCCCCTTATTCTAATTTAGGGTCCCCACTCGCTGCTCAGGGGTGGGGGCCAGGGGGGCAATAGGCCCCCTTTCAGGGAGGGGGGACGTGTTTTTTTTTACTGTTTAATAGACATGCCCCTACTCGTGGTATAGCGAGCAGGTGCAAAATTTACTAATACTACGTAATTTTTACTCAGTGTTAGTAAATTTGGCTGAAAGACCAATTCAGATCTTTCAGCCTTTTAGTAGATAGCTCCCTAATACCGTGGGAATTAGGGAGTTATCTACTTATTCATTCCTGTCATTCCATTGACAGGCTAAGTAACTTACATTTTATATGATACTTATATGTATGTTACTTGATTGTTGTAAGTGTTGCAAATGCTTACAACTGAATCCTGTCTATGTTTGTATACTTTTTATTTAAACTTGTATACAGTGTAACATTCTTCTTCTTCCACTGGGTAAGTATATTAGTACTTAGGCAATACTGTGCTTTGGAACTTCGGAACTTCAGCACTTCGACACTTCGGAACTTCGGCAACTTCGAAACTTCGACACTTCAGAAATTCAGTAATTTCGGAACTTCGGGACCTCGGCAATTCGGCACTTCGGCTATTCGGACAATCAGAAGTGCCCGAATGTCCGAATTGCCCGAAATTCGTCCGAATTCATATTCGGACCCAAACGAATTGCACATGTCTAATAAATTGCTTAAAACAATGTTTATATTATATTCTGGAACAGACTCCTACTGGTAATGCCCTTGTTCAGACAACCACAGCTCTCACGATCTTCATTGCAGGAAATGAAATCCAGTGAAAATACTTGCTGTACTATTTTATTTATTTATTTTTTGTCTATTTTATTTCTGCAATCCAAAAAAAATAAAAATAAAACATATTGACACCATCCTCATGAGAACCACTATTTAACTCTACATCAGTGTCATGAAATACTAGTTTACCCCAAGATGTATATGTCAACTTTCCTACTGGCAATGTACTTCCTCCAAACAAGGGAAGCCTCTTCTTCACTTGCCTTGTGCCCTGGTAGAAGCAGTACTGCAGTGAGGCTCATATTATACTTCATCTTTCCTCAGCAGCAAAGAAAGGATATAGGGTAAATATCATTAAAAAACAAACAAATACCCTTAGTGAGGGTTAACCATCATATTATGCAGCCTACCAGTATCCCACAGCTCATAAACCCTCATGTGAACCTAAGCCACTCCTCTTTCATTGCTGTTGCCTCCTCATCTAAGAACCTTAAAAAATTGTTGCTCTATCATTTTATTCTGTGATGTGTATTTTGCAGACTTTTTTGGTCTGCCTTCATTTAATTTATTACTGGTTTGTCTTGTAAGTGTGTTATTTATATTTTCTGACGATCTCATTTGGTTTTACCTACTTGGGTTTTTCACTGCAGGGTTTCCCCTCAAACTCTAAGAGTAAGTCTCTGGTGTCCAGTGGTCTCAAGTCTACGAAAACTCATCACATGGGTAAATCCACCTCCAAAGCCATATATTCAGGCAGGATGCATCCTATTACCATTGATGACATTATCACACCAGACAAAATCGGTGCGGACTTGGCAGAGGGTAAAAGCCCTGCTTGATTCTTGTGATTCTGAGTCAGAATCGAAAGAGGGGCTAGCTGGGTCAGATGACGTTGATTCTTTCTATTCAGAGAAATCATCACCTGACTGCAGTATGTCTACTGTGCCCAAGGTTACCCCTAAATATACTACAGAAGATTCTGTCTTCCTTGATCCACAAGGGGAACAACTATTTGACCCTGCTAGTTACCCTTCAGCTTCCAAGGTCAGCTGAATGATACCCCACTAAACACGTGGCCAGGTACATTGCAGCATGAATCCGCAAACCATTAGACAAGATTCATAAAATAAATTTAGTGCTGAATGCCCACACCATACAATTCCAGACATGGCTTGTGTCACTCCTGATGTCGATCCTAAGGTTGCCCAATTCCTGGGGTGGAAGGTCAACAAAGGCCTAGATTTTTCACTCCATTACTGCCAGGAGAAAATCCTAGACATTCTGGGACCAAATGCCAATATTTTGGACATGGTCTAAACTGCTTTGGCTGAGGGAACCTCTTTGAATCTCCATGCCATCAGGGGCTGGATCCAACGCTCTATTTGAATGATTGCCAATGCAAATACAGCATTGGCTACTGAGAGATGTAAAACATTTTTGATTAAGATTGAACCTAGCTAGCTATCTCTGAGCCTGGGCCACAGGCAAAAGGCGTTTTCTTCTGAGACATATGGGCACATATGTCAGCACATAAATAGCACTGGACAAAGTCCAGTCCAATATAGAGAGTGTTCTCTCTGAAGGCTTTTGGCTGGACAGGCAGACAACAAGCGATATGCCTGGCCGTTCCTACTGGGGTTATCGAGGCACCACTCCAGCTAGACACAATGCTGAGGATAAAACACCTTCACCCAGTGTGGGGCAGACCTTTGCAGTCTCAAGGTGCCAAAGGATTCTCCTATGGCCGACAGCCTCTTGGTGAGTCTCTTGCCACCCCACCTATCTTCCCTATCAAATGTGGGTGGCAGACTGTACCATTTTTACAATGCTTGGGTCCTCAAAACCATCCTAGGTTCTCAGATCGATTTTTGTGCAACATCCAGTTCAGACCTCCTTGCCTCACAGAATATTTTTTTTCTGCACAAGACAGATCTCTGGTATCAGCAGAGATCAGAACATTGGCATTGAAAGGCACAATTTCAAAAATTCCACTGTCAACTCCAGGATTTTTGAACTCATTATCTTGTTCTCAAAAAAGGGGGTGGTGTGCGCCCGGTTATCTTCCTTCACCTTCCGAGTTCACTTGTGACTGATCACCATTTCAATATGGAGGGAATTCACTGTCTATGTGATTTACTCCTGTTGGGAGATTTGATGGTCAAACTCTACCAACAGGATGCATAACTCAATGTCACGATTGCCAAAGAGTACCAACGTTTTCTCCAAGGAACCTTGCAGCAGTTCACATTTCTTTCCATTTGGCTTGTCCTTGCCCCTTGGTGTTTCACCAAGTTGCTTAAACCCGGGGTCTACTTGGTAATCTATCTGAACGATATGCTCATTATGGCTCAGGACTCCCAACTGCTTCGTCACTACCTTTCCGGGACAGTGACCGTGCTTTAAAATTTAGGTTTTCTGGTCAACTGGGGCAAGTCTATCCTCACTCCTACCCAGTCCATGAAATTTCTTGGTTTCAACATCGATTCAGTGCACTGGTTGCTTCTTCTTCCATCCTTCAAGGTCAAGAGTACTAAACAAGGGAATTTGTTAAAACTTTTCCTGTCCTGTTCTTACCTTATAGCAACTTGCCAGGATGATTGATCTCCTCCTCAATACAAGCTATTTTCCCAGGACCGCTTTATTACAGCACCCTTCAGCATTGAAAGGACATACACATATGTTTGGGTCACTCTTATTCCAATTCTTGTTTAGCTTGACTGTGCAGTCAGAGAAGAACTCTCTTGGTTGCTCCAACACATGGAAGGATGGAACAGCAGGGCAAACTTCATTGTAGCATCGGAGTTCGTTGTCAAATCCAATGCAAGTAGGCTTAGATGTGACTGATGGAAAAGGTCCCCAGCGGAAAACGAGCTTCACATTAACTGTCTCAAGCAGGATCGTCGTAGGGGTTTTGACCAACTGCTCCATCCTATTTCACATGGACAATGTCTCAGCGGTACGCTACATTAATCATCTGGGTGGCACAAAATGGATGGTACCTAGTAAAGGAGTTTAGTCATTTCTGCCTAGATCAGTCTGTAAGTGCAAGCGGAATACATCCCAGGCATGTCCAATATAGTGGCTGATTGGTATTCCAGACATCTTTGAGATGCCATTGATTGGTGACTGAACCATGTCATTTTCCTTCATTTGCTGCACTTCTGGGGTCCTCTGGATATAGTCATCTTTGCATCTCGGTAGAGCTCTCAGCTCCCAGATTTCTTCAGTTGGAGACTGGACCCAGAAGCTTGTGCATTGGACACTTTCCTATACATAGCCGAACACCTGCCACTACACTTATCATCCTTTCTCCTTCATAGCTCGGACATTACTGCATCTGCGATGTTATCGTACTTCTTTGATCTTCGTATCACCATTCTGGTCTACCCAACCATGGTTCCTGACACTCATGGAGATGTCCATAGACCTTCCGAGATCACTTACTGTATCCGCGGACCTGTTACTGGATCCCGACAGAATCTAGGTCAATGTCATGATTTTCACTATCATGTCTGTCCGATCGGCTTTCACCTGTAATGACCTCCAGGTTTCGCTGCTTCATCTCTGCCCATGCATCTGACGTCATGCAGTTCCATAGTAAAAGGAAGCTGCGGCCACTGTCAGATCGCTCAATCAATTTGTTGCAAAGTGCCAACGGAGCTCCTTCTCTCGATAAACTGTGCACCGAACCTTAGATACCTGATACCAACATTGCTGACTTCTCATCTCCCAGACTCAGAACAGACTGACTACCTTTACCTCTAATCCCCAAATTACTTCAGTGAACCTCTATCTTCACTAATCTGGAAAGGACTTCCTTCATTAACATTCTCCAGTTTACTGGGATTATTAATTGGTTCATACACAGTTATTTGTAAGGATAAATGGGAATACTTAAGTCTGCCCTCTGGGATCCTATATTGCTTCTTATACAATTTGCTTTGTTGAATCCTGATCAGCTGTTGAATGTCTACTACGTTTATTTCATATTTGCTACTGAAGTCTAATAGACTGTTATACAATCCTAATCAGGATCTACTTTATTTCATTATTTCTTCTGAAGTCTAATGATCTATGTTAAGCAATCCTAAACAGGAGCTATCTTTACTTTTATAGAATATTACTTAGAAAAACTTCGGAATGTTTAATGAGGGGGCTGGCAAGTCCCTTATAAAGGCAGAAATACATGCAAAATGCAATGGTGCCAATATTGGCCACTGGATCCACTTTCAGATGTAGGATACAGGACATCAGGAGATTTCACATGAATATATTTATTAGTACAAAGTAAAAACAAAGAATAGTAAAGTCTAACTGGAACCAACAAAAGTAACCCAGGACCAAAATATAAGAACAATATTGTATAAAAAAACATTCAGCAAATGTTTTTATTGGCATCAAGCCTTCTTCCAGTGCTATAGCACAGTAAGTTTGCCCACTAATAAATATCACAGTATGCCCATTAATAAATTAGTATTTATAAAGTGCCAAGAAATTACTCAGCACTGTGCAATGAGTTCCTCCTCTGTATTACGTCGGCCGGTGGGCAAGACTGATCCCGCCCACCGGCCGGGGAGACCTAATGCGCATGCGCGGCAATGCCGTGCATGCACATTAGAGCTCCCCATAGGAAAGCATTGAAAATGCTTTTCACTGCTTTCCTATGGGGAATTGAGCGTGAAGACGTCCAGCGACGCTCTAGCACAGGTTTACTGTGCTAGGGACACGGAAGTGCCCTCTAGTGGCTGTCTAGTAGACAGCCACTAGAAGTGGAGTTAACCCTGCAAGGGAATTATTACAGTTTGTAAAAAAGGGTTAAGAGTAGTGGGAGTTGGCACCCAGACAACTCCAATGGGCAGAAGTGGTCTGGGTGCCTGGAGTGTCCCTTTAAGTTGGACGCTGTCACAGCTTTGTGGTGAATGTCATTATGCAGAGATTTGAACAGACACTAACTAAACTTAAAATCTTTATTGATAAGGCAAAATGGTATAACTGAAAAGTCCCAGTACAAGATCAAAGAATGCAGAATCCGGACCAGCAAACTAAGTAAAAACATGGTTGACAATCCAGGCAGATTTAACTAATTTAATATAAAGTCTTTAACAGATTAAGCAAATAAACAAGGTTTTACCAGATGGTCCAGCACTAGATCAGTCAGGCGAGAGTTTAACACAAATGTCTTTGGATTAACCTGACAGGGACAGGTGTTTAAGGGTTAACCAAAGCGGGAACAGGCTTGTAAGGGTTCACCAAGGCAGAAACATGCTTGAAGCGGGTTAACAAAGGTAGGAACAGGCTTGAATGGGTTAACCAATGCAGGAACAGGCTTGAAGGATTGTGACCTTTAGGAAGTCCACAAAATAACTAAGCACAGAGCCCAGGGTGGTCTGTGCTTCAGTTGGGGGGGGATTGTATTCTCCCACAGGGGCCCCTCTAGTGCAGATAGGTGTCCACGCCCCCAATGTAGGCAGGACGCTATGTCAGTTTATACACTGGGCTGGCTGTTTCCCCACACTGTCCCTGAGCATTATACCAAAGATCCCCCAGGGTTCTGACAAGCTTAGTGAACCTTGGGGCTGCGCTGGGGAAACAATTGAAATAAAACAAAGGAGGCCCGCCGTAGGAAAGGCGGGCTGGAGGGCAGTGGTGAGGTGACAAGTGGTGAGGTGACTAAATCAATTGCTGGGCCGATATACCCTTGAGATAATCAGAGGTGGGATTATTCTGATTTTTTTTCCAGCTGTGACAGTGAATGTGCTGAGCATATAAATCACAACATTGATTGTAAGAAACAGATATGGGCTCTTTAATATGTCTGTGGTGAACTAGTACTAACTAATGTTCATATATTGTGTACAATACTACCACTGTCATTATAACTTCCCACAAATCGCTGTGGTGATTATGGTGTCAGTGGAAAAAAATAAACTGAACTCAAACCAAAACATGTAAAATCATGAAATTAATAAAATATATTGTTCAGCAGCTGTTTTTTTTTAACCGTCTTCCCACGGTTCCTAGTGTAGTCCTCTTCTATCTACAATCCATCATTCTTCTTTTATTCCAGGGGTTCCCAACCTGTGGAATGCATAACCCCAGGGGTACAATCCCATGCCCCTGGGTGTATGCGAAAAAGAATTGGTAATGGCGGCGGTGTAGCGGGCTGGTAAACGCAGGGAGAAGGCCCATCAGATGACTCATGCACTTAGGGTCACCCAATGGACTTGTGCCATGATAGGCCTGGTCGTGTGTTGCAGCCTTTTAACTGCACGCCAGACCCCTTTTAATCTGCCCATGGTGCTGGGAGGAAGTGGCTGCTGGTCACTTCCTCCCAACGAAAACGAACTCTACAGCACGTGAGGGGTGGACTGCGAGCTGTGACAGGGAGCAGACCTGAACAGGAGCACAGTGCAGCCAGCAGAAGCCACCATCCTGCACCTAAAAGGTAGGCAACTGGAGGGTGGCTAACATTTTGACCTGTATGTCTGTTTTGGTTGTCTGTATGTTTGTCAGTCTGCGTATCTGTGTGCATATCAGTGTATGTGTTAGTGTGTATCTGCATGTGTGTCAGTATGTGTATCATCTTGTCTGTGCAGCTGTATGTGTGTTAGTGTTTCTATGTGTGTGTATGCAGTGTGTCTATCTGCACTGTGAGAAGCGGGGATAGCCTAGGGCAGAAGAGAAGCAGGGAGAGCCTGGGGCAGACTAAGAGCAAATGAGAGCCTGGGGCAGACTAAGAGCAAATGAGAGCCTGGGGCAGAGGAGAAGCAAGGGAGAGCCTGGGACAGACAGAGGAGAATCAGTGAGAGACTGGGGCAGCGGAGAAGCAGGGAGAGCCTGGGGCAGAGGAAAAGCAGGGAGAGCCAGGGGCAGAGGAGAAGCAGAGAGAGCCTGGGGCAGAGGAGAAGCTGGAAGATTCTGGGCATAGAAAGAAATTACAAATTGAAATAACAGCAACTATATTAATGACAAACAAAAAGGGATACTGTAACGGCCACCCAGGTTGCTGGAGGGGTGTATGCCGTTGGAGACGTCCTTTTCCCGGCTAGAGGCTGTGCTGCAGAGTATTCCCGATATCCCATCAGGTGGATCAGTGTAGAGAAAGAGAGGCAGAGCTCTTACAAGAGCTAGTGATTTAGCTGGATGCAGGTTCCCTTCAATAACGAGACGAGGCTACGTATTTGGGGTTAAGCAGAACTGTTTTAATGGGCACACAAGCATAGCATTTCTTTTATATACATTTTCCCACAAGGTTACCATCCACGTGGAACTTGTTGGGCACTAAAGACACAAACTTAACAATCAATCATTTACAGTTACACAGTTAAACACTCCCATTCATTACTGTACATTCTTCCCCTCTGCTTGGGAGATAATTGAGTTAATTGCTGCATCAACTCAATTATCTCCAAGCGAAAATTATACTTTTTACCCAATTTTCATAACACCAAAACTATACATGCAATTTTAATAAAACTTACATTTTACATTTCCAAAGAAGCATAACTAGGGGACAAACATACTCAAAAATCATACGAATCCGTTCAGGGTTTGGGAGATAGCTGAAAATCCCATCCCTGCCCAACCGCACACGAGGCTCCTGTCCAAAAAAGTTCCATAAATTCAGCTGGTGCGGCCGGTCCCTTTTCATATGTTAAAAATACTGAACAGTTTTTCTTTTTATTGTTCGTGAGTTTGCTGGTCGTGTGCCGTCCCGTTCGTGCAATACTTTTACCGAACGCCGCCTCATTCGTGTAATTCTGGGCGTAGCTAAGTGGTCCTGGGAGTTTGAGTGTCCGAAAATAGTTCCAGATACTCGACGACAAAACACAGCTGAACACGTTCGACAAAACAAGATGGCCGCCGCCACGTGTTCATACACACGGATGGACAGACACCCAGGGAACCACTTAGAATGCTTGCGGTTTGCGGTCTGGCACAGAGTCAAGAGGGTAATTGGCGACACACGCCTGGGCTGGGTGGTCTCCCGTTCGGCAGTTTGTTCGTGCATTCGAATGGGTTAGCATTGTCATTAGTTTTCCCATTCGTATGTTTAAATATAACACTGGTAACAAATCCAGGGGCTTACACTGTTTTAAAGTCTGTTGGCCAGGCAATAACAAGGGGTTCTGTTACAGGTACAATTTATGGAAATGGGCTGCCACGGGGTACTTATGTGAAAAAAGGTTGAGGATCACTGTTCTCTTCCAACTTTCACTGATGGGTCAGTGAGTGTGTGTGATAATAAAGCTGTCTTTGCGCAGTGTGTTTCTCAGTGTGGATTTAAATGGATGTGGATTGGTTGTGTGTGGTATTTGCAGGGTTGGCACAACTGCTAGGCAGATTAAGTGGGCGCCTGTGGGGTGCCCGCCCAGGGGTTGCAGTAAAAGGCAGGAGGGGAGCACACAGCACTCCTCTCCTGCCAAACCCTGTGTGTAGCATGGCCGCGCGGACAGACAGCGGTAGAGGATCTTGTTTCCCTCTACCGGGTCTGACAGGAAATGCTCACAGAGGGAACTCCTTCCTGTCAGATCAGGTTGAGGGAACAGAAGCACCTCTGTGGCAGTCCACCTCCTCAGCAACGCTACATGTAGTTGAGTGGTGACCACAGGAAGGAAGGAGAGACCCACAGAGGGCTACTGATGTGGAAGGCACACTGAGGATTGAAGGGGGGTAGAGAGGCACATAACTGGCTAGGGGGGAGCAGAGAGGCGCACAGAAGGGCTTGGGTGGACAAAGATACAAATCAGGGCAGAGGGAGAAAAGAGACACACAAAAGGGGCTGCGGGGGGAGAGAGAGAAACATAAAAGGGCTGGGGGGAAGAGACACACAGAGGGGCTGAGGGGGCAGAAAGAGTCCCACAAAGTATATTGGCAATTTTTTGGGAGGGTGGGGGGGATGCAAGTAGCTGGTCTCACACTACCGGCCCTAGTAGTTGAGTAATTGAGGTAGTGTCGGTGGAATATAGTTCTGGAATGGATGTGGTTTGTTATACTAACTTTTAACTTTGGTGAGTTAAAGAATTTTAGTGTTCTATTGTTTATGTTTGTGTGTGTTTGTTTTTAATTTGAATCATAAGAAAGAGAGTGAAAAAGAAAGAAAAGGGAAAAAGTGAAATTAGCAAATAAATAGTAAATAGAAAAGTAACCACAAATGGTAAAGAGGAGTGAGTGGGCAATTGGCGACCCACTCACCTGTTTCATCCCCAGGGCAGAGTATCCAAACTCCATCGGTCCTTGTGGTGGGGAGCAGACTTCTAGAGCTCAAACACAATGCCCTAGCATTAGCTGGCTGCTCTGGTGGAGGTTACAGGCGTTGCCACACCGCTGTCAGGCACAGTCAGAGGGGAGAATCCAGTACCACTATAAGGGAGATTTTTGGGCATTAGGGGAGAAACGGAAGGAAATTTTCTTATTTTTCGTGGAGTGGGAGGCGGTGGAGAATAGATAGAGAAGTAGATAGAGAGATAAAATAAAATAACAGTTTCATTTATCTCTAACATTACTACGTGATATCCAGCATATCACCTGAAAGAATAATTAGAAAGTTGAAAAACCCTAAGCTTAATTACAGTCAAAGTGAAGAGATGGGTACCCCAATTTGGGCAGATTGAATTTAAGAAAGGCAATCTGCTCCATGAGATGAGATGGCATTTGTGAACGCTGTGCATTCAGTATATTACCGGTTACTGAAAACACATGCTCACTTGGGACAGTGGTTGGCCTTTACTTGACCAGGATCTTGCACCAACGGGCCTGAAAGGCGAGACAAAGACCTTGGGCTCCTAGGCGGTGAGTCTGACATTGCAGCACTACTTGACCGCATAAGCTGCGTACTCAACACATAGGCTGCATACTCAAACTAACATTACTTGTGGTGGTGGTGGTATTGGTGGTGGTGGCTGACTGACCCTCCCTCACTTTACTAGAGGATGAAAGTTTAGGAGGATCCATTTATAATTTTGAAATAGTAAGAAAAGAAGTTGAAGAAAACAAGGAGATAATGTAATGGAAAAAGTAAAGCGTGTAGTGTTTTAAAACTAATATTTATATTTTTATAAATTGAAAACGTTTTATTTAAAGTTTTGAACTATGCTGATATATAGATCAACACAGGTAAAAAAAATTTTTTTTTTTTAAAAATAGAGACTAGTACTGAGGCAGATTTCTTCACTTCAGTGCTTCCTGAGAGACTATGCAAATTTACAGCTCACTTGATGTAACTTTTATCTAAGTAACAGTCTGTTTGGACATACTGCTACACTGGCAACATTTATGTCTCCTTGTTTCTGATTCAATGCATTTTACCTATAGTAGTGGTACTGATTTATAGGATTTTTGATTCCCTTTCTATTATAACCACAGCAGGTTCACTTTAATTGATATAGAACAACTTTATTAGGTTTCCCATTCATTCCTATTATTCTTAGCCCATATCCTTTAGTCCACCAGAGAGTCTCCCCTCTATGCAGAGCCTCTAATTGTGGCTGTTTTTAATGAGATCCTTTTGTGTCCATTGGATTATTTATCCTTTGGTCGTTTACGTATTTCTCTATTCAAGTAACTTAAAGGGTTACCCCCTTCTAGGTTCCCTTATACACACCAACAGTCCCTTTTTGGGATACTTTCTTTCATCTACTTGGCATTTTACTCTTTATGTAAACCACTTTACCACAAAGTGGAGAGAGGCGTTTATTACTACTACGTTTCTTGAATTTTCGGCAACCATTTGGTAATGAACGCACCAAATTATTACTTGCCTTAAAATGTCGTAACTCTACTCACATCTTTATTGTCTGTACATTCCTCTTTGCTATACGACATATCACAGTAATTTATTACAATGTTCTCAGTCATTTAATGTATGTGCCATATTGTAATCTGAATGTCTCAGGTTTTTTTCTGAGAGAAATAAAGAATAGAAAAAAAAAAAGCCTTTAGGTTTTTCCTTAAAAATTATTATTGAGAATCGTCGTCTCATTTTTAAATTTAACTTCTGGTAAAACACTTGGGGCTAAAACAGATTTCAGATTCTCTGTTCCTTTATAAATTACATGTAGTTTTTTTTAATTAAGAGGTTTTTTTTTAAACTGATCTTGTGCTAAAATAGACCAATGTTTTTTTCATGGCTTTTTCAATTAAATGAGCCTTACTGTTGTATTTTGTTACAAAAGCCATATTAAAATCTTTATTCGATTGGTTTATTTTTATCTTTCTTAAAAAAAATCTTTCTATCAAAATTATCTACCTGTCTCTGGGATTCCTCTAAAAGGTTAATGGGATAATGTCTATTGCGGAATTTCTTATTTAAAACGTATACTTGATCTTCAAAATAATGTTCTTCAGTACAATTCCTTATAATCCTCATTTGTTGACCTTTAGGAATATTCCTAAGCTAATTTAAGTGGTGAAAGCTTGAAAATTCAATAAAACCGATTCCATCAGAGGGCTTAAAATAAGTTTTATTCTGTACATAAAATATATCTATGTTTCTTGGATGTCTGTTGTAAACTTAAATCCATATTTTTTTTAAATCTTTCTTTTATTTAAGGCATATAGGATGGGGTACAGAAGAAAGACAGTGGAAATGTATGCATAGTTACAACATGAGGTTAATACATCAATAGCATTAATACAACACATTTCCAAGGTAGTGATGCCTCATTTTTAAAATTTTTGTTGCTTAACAAAAGCGGTACTACAGTAGTTGTAAGTTAACAAGGGTAGCGTAGCCTAGTGATAATGTTGTTAATTAAACTTGTGACATGTGTATAACTGCAGCGTAGGTTTGTCGATGTGTTGCGTCTGCTATTCTCGTGGCAGCATCATTAGTGTAGGAGTACTGGTTGTTTAATCCAGTTAGTGTATATAGCCTATGTGAGTCTCCCTATAGTTCCTAAGCCTAGGGGCTGAGCTACATCAGCCTAGGCTGGCATATGTGAGCTAGATAAAAACAGGTGAGCAAGCCCAGCAGTATGGTGTATATTACTAGTAAGGTAGGCATTAGCTAAGTAAGGTCTGCAATTGGAGGCACGTAGTAAGTAGAGTCTACAGTAGGCATTTAAACATGTTCTGGCATAACTGTCTAACAGCCACATCAATCGGTTTACACTCACATAGCTTTCGCTCGCTTCCTTCCCATCCCATTCTAGTCTAGGTTAGAATGAAGTAAAACAGAATGCTTAAACATGCTAGCGCTATACTGCATACAAAGCGATAAATAATAAATTGCGTGGTGGAAACCTGATGTTTCTCCACCGTTAGGTCTGCAGGGTTATAGTCATAATCTGAGTTTCAGCCCGTTTTGTTCAGCCTATGCCAGCTCTAAGCGCTTGACAGGTGGGCCATGTATAATGAGTAGTAGTGAAAGATTGTGTATACTGGCACACTTTGATAACCAAAAACAAACAAGATAGTAGATTGTCAACAAAATTATTAACAGGGTTAGTAACCACCGGGGCTAGGGACTTATGAGGCACTATGATGAGCGGAATGTGCCTAAATAAATTAGACAGTGGGTATGTGTACAAAGTCCCGCACTGGCAAAGTCCCCTGGAATCTCCCAGGTATAAGTCCCTCTGTGTGTAGGACGGTGGAAGGGGGAATGATTCCCCGAGGTCGTGGTGTAGCACAGTGTGTTGTGGCTTGGTCCCCTGTTCACTGTGTGTCTCTGGAGGATCATCCAATGCCTCGTTTGGGCTTTATAGTTCCCTGTTGTCTGTGTCCCTGGGTCTCCGTTTGGGATCGGTGAGTGTGCAGGGGTTGATGGGGTCTTTTGGCTGTACCTTGCTGCTGGTGTCGTGTCGCCCCCAGGATGGTAGGTGCTTGGCGTGTGATCGGTGGTTTGGTAGGGGAGCCTTTTGTCACATGTTGCGCCTGTGGCACCATCTTGTTTGGGCCTTGACAGTCCCGTTTACCAGCAAGTGTTGTTGCTTGTTCGTGTCTTGCCGTGGGGGGTAATCATCCCCAGCGAGGACCAGGTTATTCCCCGCCGGTCCAGAGGGGGGGTAGCTGGGCATCTGGTAATTCTCACTTGCAAGCGGGTCCCTTGCCGGGCGATCAGCCGCCTCCCCCAGGCTTAAGGCTCTGCTGCAGTACAGGCCGCATGGCCGATTCATGTGCTCATGTATCGCTTTGGTGCATGACCGGTACCATTTTGTTCCTCGTGTGGTTCTATATCGTTTTCTGGGCACCGTGGGCTGTTGGCTTGATTGAGCTTGCCAGGATTGTCGTTTTTCTGCCCTCAGGTGCAAGAGCTCTTAGAGAGCACGTCCGGCCATTTTGGCTGTCAGGCCCCGCCCCCCAAATCCATATATTTTAATGTTAATAAATTCTAAAAAGTTTTCTAAAACTGTCCTTTGACCTTCCCAAATTATTAAAACGTCATCAATATATCTTTTCCAGGGCACCAGCTTCACGCTGAATGGGTCATTTTGCTTGAATGCCTTTTTCATGGTCAATGGCAGTGTATAAAGAGGCAACATCAACTGTTGCCCATAGATACTCTTTCTTCCAACTTAAACCTTCGATTTTAGAAATAATTTGGGCTAATCATCAATATATGATGGAGCTTGTACTACAAATTGTTTTAGAAAGAAATCAACATACTGAGAGACATTGCTAGTGAGAGATCCTATGCCACCTATAATGGGTCTCCCTGGTGGATTGTCTAGTTTCTTGTGGATCTTTGACAGATAATAAAAAAACAGCTGATTTAATAAAAAGATAATCAGATTCCTCCCTATTAATCACTTTATTGTTTAATTTAAAAGGGTTAATTAGAATGAAAAAATCACCCTTTTCCCATGTATGAAAAAAATGGAGATGTATGTTTTAAATTCAAATGTATTTTCTTCAATTTGATTTAATTTGACAATGATTCCCGAAGGTTCTTGACTAGTTCCTTCACTTTATTTTCAACATAAAGTTTGAGAGTTAACCTTCTTCAGAACTTCTGTGGATCAATAAATAGTTCAAACGAATTTGTACCTTTCTGTATGGCAAACTCCAGACCCTTATTTAGGATTTTTAATTGTTTTTTATTTAGAGTCTGCTTAGAAATGTGAAAAATTCCCTCTACTTTAGTGACATCTTTTAATCTGGCATTACAACACCATCTGTTTCCTCTAATCCTCCTGTTGCTCCTAGGAGTTTCTTTTTTTTTTTTAAGGAGTTTGAGTTGTTCATGTGAAACCAAACATTCTCTCTTGTCTCTGGGCTAACATTCTCTCTTGCCCCTTTTGTGTTTCTCTAAAAAAATCTTTTTTTAATGCCCTTTTTTTTAATGGTTAGCTTCAAATTGTTTAGAATGTCCTTTGCATCTAACCATTATCTCATACTTCTTATTCTCTTTAGAATAAATAAAATAATAATTTTGGGGGGGCCTGACCGCAGAGCTGTGATGACGCTCATCCCAGCAGCTCCTGCAAAACTTGGCACCTAAAGCCGAATTTCGCTGCCACATAGGCATATAATCGTGATTACAAGGCCACCACACTAGAGTGGGCACTGAGGTGATTACAAGGCCACCACACTAGAGTGGGCACTGAGGTTGAAGAAAACGATACCTCTCAAGCGACGACCTGATAAAAAGTCACTATGGGGCCTAACCCGGTGGGGGTTATCCTGGTCCACCCGCAACTGAACCCTGGGCGAAGCGAAGGGCCAGCACCGGCTCTGCAGATCCCGAAGCCAGCCATCCCTGTGAGCCCTAAAATGATGGAAAATTGTCATACCACTGACTCACCCAACGCATTGTGGGAAACGAAGATACGGTTGGATGGTATCTTCGCAGTTCTCTGGGTTAAACTGTGACACACTCCCCACGCACCACCACGAAGAGCCAGCACCTGCGACGGGCCCTCTCGAGGCCAATGGTGCAGAGCATTTAACCCCAGAGACCTCAAGGGTGCCAGGGAGACACCGCACGAGACAGATGCCTCAAACCGGTATAAATAATCCGAAACGACAGGACCAAAAGCGAGCCACAAAGCCCAAGACAACAGAAACTAAAGGTTGGCGGAGGGCCAAGCATCCACCTCTCCCACACACGACAGCACAGAAGAGGGGTCCGCTGAAGACAAGCATGAGACAGCCTCAGTTACCCACCGCATCGGAGGCGACCCTACACCAGTGGCAAAGCCCAGCCAAACAACCCCAAACAGACTACACCGCGACGCGGCACCACGGACATCTGCAACCCCAACGAGGTATAGGGTGAACATCTAGGGTGAATCGGGGCACTGGTTCTCCGGGCAGGGAGACCCCACATAGCACCCAAAGCCATGGCAGGAACTCTAGGTGACACACTCCTCCATCACTCTTCTATCTCATTATGTGCTGGCTTAATCAGAATGGGACTCATGCCAGGGGGATCCTAGGGGACTTTATGATTATTTTGTCCGTTTGGTTTCACCTGGTTTACTCGCTTGCTGCATTCATTTTTAACTGTTTCTCGTACCAAAACCTCAGGAGTACACTCCTCAAGACACACACTGACTCCTCTCACATGTACTCCACTAACATGTGTCCCAGACTTGCATACGCATATGGAGCCTAGTACTCACACTATACCTTAGCATTGTACCATAACATGTATCACACACTTTAGCATATATTTCATTGACCAGCTTGTTTATAATAGGAATATGCATTTCAGACTAAATCATTTATGTTAATCGAGAACCTATACTGTTGCAATTCTGCTTTCAATAACAAAAACAGTGTTGTGTCTGACTATCGCTTACCACAACCTGTACTGCAAATGTTTATTACCATATCCTGATGTCGCTGTTGTGGCGCACCAAGGCTTACTGTTACTACTGTGTACAATAAAAATAAAGAATAATAAAAAAAAAAAAGTGTCAAAGCAAGCTAGTGAGGTTAGCGATTACATTGGATCAAAATCAGTAGAATTAGGCATTAATGCAAAATGAACACAAAGACTATGTACAAAAAAATAGTAATTCATTTTTCAATAGTTCAATAATATTTCTGGAAAACCGCTATAAAATATGTATCTCTATGTGTTAAAGAAAATAATATAATATTCTATCTATATAAAAAAAAAATATATATATATATATTATTTTGTTTTTCCTCTTCTAGTTTTTCCTTTTTCTTTGTATAAAATCTTTTTCCAGTCAGTATAGCGTTAGGGTTAACCTGCCTCTAGTGACTGTCAATAAGACAGCCAATAGAGGTGCATCTGATTGGTGCAGCGTGGTGTTTTGCAGCATGTGCACTAGCCTCCCAATGCTTTTCTATGGGAAAGCAATGGATTGGCAGAGAGCATCAAGCTTGATGATCTCAACCAAGGAGGTGGGGTATGCCGCATAGAGAGCATCGAGGCATGGGAAACGAGAAAAGTTCTCTTGAGTTGTACCTCTTGAGGCACCTAAATGGTGAATAACTAGGGCCCTATAGCAGTGATGGCGAACCTTTTTGAGCCCGAGTGCCCAAACCGCAATAGATGCCAACTTTTTTTGCCTCAAAGTGCCAACACGGCAATTAAACCTGAATACTGAGGTTTAACTTTAGAAAAAAACAACACGTACAGTTGTCCGAACTAATTAACAACTTTGTTTTAAAAGAAGAACACAACAGAGAGTTCAATGGTACAAATTTTAAATAATGATATAAATAGATAAAATTAAGCTTATATGTATTAGTATCTCCAACAAATGCAATACATACACACAGACTGCTGAACACATTCCCACACCGGCCGCTAAATACACATACAGACAGACTGCTGAATACACATACAGACAGACTGCTGAGTACACACAAACTGCTCAATACATACACTGCTGAATACACAAACACACAGTCTGCTGAATACATACACTGCTGAATACACACAGTCTGCTGAGTACACACACACACACACAGTCTGCTGAGTACACACACAGTCTGCTGAGTACACACACACAGTCTGCTGAATACACACACATACAGTCTGCTGAATACACACACACACAGTCTGCTGAATACACACACACAGACTGCTGAATACACACACATACTGCATTGAGAGGTGCAGTGTATGTGTTTGTGTGTAAGGGTGTGGAGTGCTGTGTGTGAGGAGTGCTGTGTGTGTAAGGAGAGCTGTGTGTGTGAGGGGTGCTGTGTGTGTGAGGGGTGTTGTGTGTGTGTGTGTGTGTGTGTGTGTGAGGGGTGCTGTGTGTGTGTGTCTGAAGGGTGCTGTGTGTGTGTGTGTCTGAAGGTGCTGTGTGTGTGTGTCTGAAGGGTCCTGTGTGTGTGTCTGTCTGAGGGGTGCTGTGTGTGTGTGTGTGTGTGTGTGTGTCTGAGGCTGTGTGTGTGTGTGGGTGTCTGTATGAGGGGGTGCGGTGTGTGTGTCTGAGGGAAGCTGTGTGTGTGTGTCTGTCTGAGGGGTGCGCTGTGTGCGGGGGGGGTGAAGCGTGTGTGGGCGGTAGGGTGATGTGTATGGGGAAGGGGTGCCAGTGGGTGGTAGGTGCGTGGGCGGTAGGGTAGATGTGTGTGGGGAAGGGATGCTGTGGGGGTAGGGGTTCTGTGCTGTGTGGGTGGTAGGGGTGCTGTGCTGTGTGGGCGGTAGGGGTGCTGTGGTGTGTGGGGTTAGAGTTGGTGTGGTGTGTGGGGGTAGGGGTGCTGTGGTGTGTGGGGGGTAGGGGTGGTGTATATATGTAGCGGATGGCACTGGGCTGTCCTGCAAATGTCTGTGAAATAAATGCATTCGTGTGATCTGTTAGTTTCCTATGTGTTCTAAAGCCTTGTATTCTTGTGATTGTTCGGTAGTTTCGTTCCCTTAGTTTATTCGAATGAAACTACCGAACAACCAGACCTCCCCTGTGTGAAGTGTGTCCTCAATTACCCGTTGCAACATTGTTGCGAACGGGTAATTGAACAGTAAGTAGCCGTCCTTTGTTCTCGGGGGTGGCCGCCATTCGACAAACGAACACGTGGCGGCGGCCATTTTAAAACTCCCGAACAGCGGTGTTTTGCCGTCGAGTGTCTGGAACTAAAATCGGACACTCGAGTAGGCGAACACCGCTGAGACCTCCACAGCCCTTGTCCGTTCGGTTCCAAACTACCGAACGGCCCCTCGTTCGGTAGATAGAGAATACCGAACGTGGGGATTCAGGCGAACCCTCCCTAGCCTCTATAGCTAGAGGTTTTCGTGTATTTTATTCCCTTATGCCAGGACCGACCGCAGGGCCCATTCACATGGAACCGAATTCGGCTATCTCAGTTCGTGCGGTCGGTCATTTTATTCCCTCCATACTTTTCCCGAACCCCTGGTCTGATCTGGGTGATTTTTGGATATGTTGTTCACCCAGATCAGGGCTACCAGGGGATGTAGGATTTAAAGAGGTACCCCTACGTTTAGGGGTACATCCAGAAACGGGGGGAATTGGTGTACTGGATAAGGGGATTATGATGCTGGCTGAGGGGAGGAGATGTGTGGGAGGTTACCAGGACAGGATTGGCTACTGTAATAATTACTGTAATCCCTCCCTTGCATGGGAGCATGCTTTATAAGGAGACTGTGATTAAAGGCTTGTCAGTTCTGCTCCTGAAACTGTGTGTCGTCCAGTTATTGGGATTGCTGTGGGGAGGTTGCTGTTATTTTACCTGCTGGAAACTTTGCCTATGGATTTATTATTTACTTGTTCCTGAGCCTCACTTGGATTATAAGCGGAGACAACCTGGGGAATATTGCATCTCCGCTACATTGGTTGGCAGCGCTGGGATCCAGACTCACAAGGGAACAAGGAATAAGGATGGAGAGTGATTATGCCAAGCTTAAAAGATCCACGCTAAAAGAAAGATCTCCTGGAAGCGAAAGGCATTGCAGCCAGCAACAAAAAGAAAGCAATCCTCATTGCAGAAGTGATGGCTGAATACCAGCAGGAGGACAGGGTAATCCCTGAGCAACAGAGTGCAGCAGATGAAAAAGAATAGTTCCGGAGAGAGGTGCAGTTCAGGCTGTCCTTTTATGGAGAGAATCCAACAACGGATATTATATCCAGGACAATGTCAGAGGTACAGGAGTTTATACTGCGCCAAAGGCCACTACAGCAGCTGGAGAGGAATGCTACCACAACTACCATCACACAGGGTAAGATAAAAATTCCTTACCAAGCCTTTAAAACGTATATAGAAGCAGAGGAAGATATAGATGCTTTTCTCCAAGACTTTGAAAGACTGTGTGCCTTGCATAATATTAGCCCAGATGAGTGGGTGCCTATTTTAGCAGGAAAGCTCACAGGGAAGGCGGCGGAAGCCTATAGAACTGTACCTGATGAGGAAATTCGGAATTACCGCCGAGTAAAAGAAGTGATCCTGGCCCGATATGCAATCACGCCAGAGGCATATCGGCGACGGTTTAGAGACCTAAAGAGAAATGACAAGGACTCTCATGTGGAATGGGCTTGCAAGTTACATCGGGCCGCTCTGGGGTGGGTACAGTCTAATAAGGCTCGGTCCATGGAGGACTTACTGCAAATGGTGTTGTTGGAGCAATTCTATGAGGGGGTAACAGGCGAGGTCCAGGAATGGGTGAGGGACAGAAACCCTACCTCCCTTACCGAAGCTGCTAGGAAGGCCGATGAATACTTGGATGCACGCAGGCAGCAGAAACCAGCAGCCCCAAAAGCTATTTTTAAAACCTTTGGGGGAAACAGCTACAACCCAGCTCCACCGAGGCAACTACCACCACCACCACCCGCTGTACAGCCCCGGGTTCGCCAGCCCGCTTCTGGCCCCTGTCATCACTGCCAGAAGTGGGGACATTATAAAAGGGAATGTCCCCAGCTGAGGGATCGTTCTACCTGGATTCGCCCCGGCCCACCACCACCGAGAGCAGCCACCGCCCATCACTACCAAAATATAGTGGCCACACCATATGGGTCAGCTGTTCCCATAACAACCGTGGAACAGTGGGAAGTACTACACGAGGCGGATCCAGTCCAGGCCAATGCTGATAACAGACAACATCACAGGCAGACCGTATACTTGGAGGGTAAAGCAGTACAGGGCCTACGTGATTCGGGGGCTACCATCACCTTGGTCAAAAGTAATCTGGTCTCGGATGAAGCGAGACTAAGTAAAACTGTGGCCGTCAGGGTAGCCGGGGGAGCAGTGTACCGGCTACCTACAGCAAGGGTACATTTACATTGGGGAGCGGGGGCAGGACATGTGGAGGTGGGGTTGATGCCGCAGTTACAGGCGGAGGTTTTATTGGGGAACGATCTGGGGAGGCTCACATCTGCTTTTGAGCCCCAGACGTCCACCACAGGAGAAGCTCACCCTGTGGTCACCCGCCAACAGGCCCGCACCCAGGACTACCACTCACCTCCGGAGGTTCAGGTAAGAGACCCTTCCCCTTCCCTTGACTGTGTCCCCTGGGCCCCTCCTAACGAATTTGCAGCAGAGGTAGTGACTGACCCCACCTTGCAGGTATACAGAGACAAGGTGACAGCAGACCCTCCGGGGGGAGGGGGGGAGAGATTTGTCTGGGACAAGCAGCTTTTGTACAGGGAGACAGACAAGCAGATTGAGGGGTCAGACCCAATAGTGACGAGGCAGCTAGTGGTGCCGCAGCGGTACCGAGCAGAGCTACTCCGGATAGCACACGATATACCGCTATCCGGACATCTAGGGGTCAGCCGTACTAGGTATTGACTGACCCAAAATTTCTTCTGGCCAGGGATCAGCCAGGAAGTGCGCCGGTATTGCACCACCTGCGACACCTGCCAGAGGGTAGGGAAAAGGGGAGACCGGAGGAAGGCGAAGCTACACCCCTTGCCAATAATTGAGGAACCGTTTAGCAGAATAGCGGTAGACTTGATAGGTCCCCTCAAGAAAGCCAGCCCGTCAGGCAAAAGGTACATTTTAACGGTCGTAGACTATGCTACCAGATATCCAGAGGCGGTGGCTCTGACCAACATTCAGGCTGAAACGGTCGCGGATGCCCTCATGCAGATATTCTCCCGGTTGGGATTACCCAGGGAGATTATCTCGGATCAGGGTACCCAATTTACCGCAGAATTCACCCAACACCTCTGGAGGATCTGTGGCATTAAGCCTATTATCAGTGCTCCTTACCACCCCCAGACTAATGGGCTCTGCGAACGGTTCAATGGCACATTGAAACAAATGCTCCGAACCTTCGCAGAGACCCACAAGGACTGGGAGCGGTTCCTGCCGCATTTCCTATTCGCTTACCGGGAGGTGCCGCAGGAATCCACGGGGTTCTCCCCGTTTGAACTGCTGTTTGGGAGGAGGGTCAGAGGCCCCTTAGATCTTATAAGAGAGCATTGGGAGGGAGACCGGAGCGCAGATGGCACCCCCATCATACCGTATGTGTTGGCTCTCCGAGACCGCCTGGAAGCTTTAACCAGGACGGTAAGGGAAAACCTTCAGGCGGCACAGACTCGCCAGCGCACATGGTATGATCGGGGAGCCAGGGACCGTAGCTTTCAGGTCGGGCAGAAAGTGCTGATTTTAAAGCCTGTCCGACATGACAGGCCGCCTGGCAGGGACCTTATAGGGTGGTGGAACAGAGATGTGACACCACCTATATAATTGGCTCCTGTACAGGGACGGGAGGGCGACGCATGCTCCATGTGAACATGATGAAGCCCTACCAAGCACGCTCCGAGGAGGTAACCGCCATATGTGCGCCCAATTCAGATGAGTCTGACAGCTTACCACTCCCAGATCTGCTGGAAGATGGGCAGATGTCTGGGGATTTAGGGGAAGTCACACTGGGAGACCGGCTGAGCCCACAGGAGCGCATCGAGGTACGGCAGCTGTTGGAAGAGAAACGAGACACGTTCTCTAACGTACCTGGGTACACCCCTCTGGCCACTCACCGGGTAGAGACCCCAGGGCAATTACCGATGCGTCAGACCCCCTACCGCATTCCCGAAGCGGTAAGGGAAAACATGCGCAAGGAGATCGATGAGATGTTCCAACTGGGGGTGATTGAGCCCTCAGATAGTCCCTGGGCTTCTCCGGTAGTACTCGTACCGAAGCGGGACGGTACGACCCGCTTCTGCGTAGACTACCGGAGATTAAACGAGAAAACGGTGTCCGATGCATACCCTATGCCACGGATAGATGAGCTACTGGACAGAATGGCCAGGGGTCAATACCTCACTACCATTGACTTATGTAAGGGGTATTGGCAAATCCCCCTGGCCCCAGAGGCCATCCCGAAATCGGCCTTTGTCACCCCATTTGGCTTATACCAGTTTAAGGTCATGCCATTTGGGATGAAAAACGCCCCAGCTACTTTCCAGCGGATGGTAGACCGACTCCTGGATGGGTTCCAAGACTACACCTGTGCCTACCTGGACGATATTGCCATTTTTAGCAATACGTGGCAGGAGCACTTGGCCCATATAGGAGCGGTTCTAGACAGGATTAAGGAAGCTGGTTTGACATTGAAACCGGCCAAGTGCAGCATAGGGATGGCCGAGGTGCAGTACCTCGGACATAGGGTGGGTTGCGGCAAACAGAAGCCCGAACCTGCCAAGGTAGAAGCCGTGGCCCAGTGGCCCACTCCTAGGACTAAAACCCAGGTGTTAGCCTTTCTAGGGACCGCTGGGTATTACAGGAAGTTTGTCCCTAACTATAGCGCCCTCGCCAAACCTCTCACTGACCTTACTCGGAAGAATTTGCCCCGCCAGGTGACCTGGACCCCGGAGTGTGAGCAGGCATTCCAACATCTGAAAAATGCACTGATAAATGCTCCTGTCTTGGCAGCTCCCAATCCAACTAAACGTTTTCTTGTTCACACAGACGCTTCTATGTTTGGATTGGGAGCAGTACTGAGCCAAGTCGGAGCCGATGGCGGAGAACACCCCGTGGCTTACATCAGTCGCAAGCTGTTACCCAGAGAAGTAAGCTACGCCGCCATCGAGAAGGAATGCCTGGCTGTGGTGTGGGCCTTAAAGAAACTACAGCCGTATCTATATGGACAGCCTTTTTCGTTACTCACGGATCACAACCCGTTGGTCTGGCTAAACCGGGTGGCTGGGGACAATGCCAGGCTGCTGCGCTGGAGTTTGGCGCTGCAGCCTTTTGACTTTAATATTCAGTACCGCCCGGGTAAACAGAATGGGAATGCCGACGGGTTGTCAAGACAAACTGACCTGGAGAAATGATCCGTGAGTCCCCGGACATCCCCAAGCCGATCCGTGTTGGATCAGACTGTGTATGCCGGCTTGTGGGCAAGGGGGAGCAGTGTAGCAGATGGCACTGGGCTGTCCTGCAAATGTCTGTGAAAGAAATGCATTCGTGTGATCTGTTAGTTTCCTATGTGTTCTAAAGCCTTGTATTCTTGTGATTGTTCGGTAGTTTCGTTCCCTTAGTTTATTCGAATGAAACTACCGAACAACCAGACCTCCCCTGTGTGAAGTGTGTCCTCAATTACCCGTTGCAACATTGTTGCGAACGGGTAATTGAACAGTAAGTAGCCGTCCTTTGTTCTCGGGGGTGGCCGCCATTCGACAAACGAACACGTGGCGGCGGCCATTTTAAAACTCCCGAACAGCGGTGTTTTGCCGTCGAGTGTCTGGAACTAAAATCGGACACTCGAGTAGGCGAACACCGCTGAGACCTCCACAGCCCTGGTCCGTTCGGTTCCAAACTACCGAACGGCCCCTCGTTCGGTAGATAGAAAATACCGAACGAGGGGATTCAGGCGAACCCTCCCTAGCCTCTATAGCTAGAGGTTTTCGTGTATTTTATTCCCTTATGCCAGGACCGACCGCAGGGCCCATTCACATGGAACCGAATTCGGCTATCTCAGTTCGTGCGGTCGGTCATTTTATTCCCTCCATACTTTTCCCGAACCCCTGGTCTGATCTGGGTGGTTTTTGGATATGTTGTTCACCCAGATCAGGGCTACCAGGGGATGTAGGATTTAAAGAGGTACCCCTACGTTTAGGGGTACATCCAGAAACGGGGGGAATTGGTGTACTGGATAAGGGGATTATGATGCTGGCTGAGGGGAGGAGATGTGTGGGAGGTTACCAGGACAGGATTGGCTACTGTAATAATTACTGTAATCCCTCCCTTGCATGGGAGCATGCTTTATAAGGAGACTGTGATTAAAGGCTTGTCAGTTCTGCTCCTGAAACTGTGTGTCGTCCAGTTATTGGGATTGCTGTGGGGAGGTTGCTGTTATTTTACCTGCTGGAAACTTTGCCTATGGATTTATTATTTACTTGTTCCTGAGCCTCACATGGATTATAAGCGGAGACAACCTGGGGAATATTGCATCTCCGCTACACATATACCAAAGGAGGGCATATTTTATCCATATGTGAGAAGTAATTTAACATGTGGAACAAACACCCTTTGAGCTGAAATTATCTCAGCCATTCAATCACAACCATTAGGGTGACACTAGTCCATTAAAACCTGACTAAACAAACCGGTTCTAAACTTAATGAATGGCACAAGTAGTTAATTTTCTTGTCCCTAAAGCCACTCTAGCATACCATTTACAATCTAGATAAATGTAAACCATTCCTATGCCACAAGAAATCTCTCAACTTCAGAACCCAAAACACAAAAATGTTGAGGGTCTGTAAGTCCATTTGCAGTTAGAGGGACCTATGATTGGCCCTATGGTACCCCCGTTATACAATGGATTTGTTAATAAGTCCTTCCTTTGCTTCTTACTTAAGAGCATTAAATGGACACTATAGGCACCCAGAACACTTCATCTCATTAAAGTGGTCTGGGTACAGTGTACCTGTCCCTTATCCCTGCAATGTAAACATTGCAATTTTAGAAAAACTGAAATGTTTACATTGTAGGGTTAAGATGGCCTTTAGTGGCTGTCTACCAGAGAGCCACTAGAGGTGCTTATTGCAGTTTAAAAGGGTTACATCGTCAAGAGGCATAGGGACACAATGGTGTTAGGAATACAGCTATGTATTGTTTACACTATAGTGTTCCTTTAATGTTGAAAAGTTTTTTTCAGGTATTTACTATTTACAACTGTGGTGCAAATTCAGTGAATAATAAATAGCAGGATTACTGAGAATTAAGCTGAATGTCAGAGCAAAGTACAGGAATAGGCCAACTATTGAGTGTTCCATTAAAATAAAAATACTTTGGACGGAAGACTTTGTTTTTACATTTGGTGTTAAATTACATTTGCACTGTCCTGTTTTACTAGAACAATAATGAACTATAGTATGAATGTTGTATGTATCTCATTGTTTATTTTTTGAGTAAAGTATAGATGATGCTTTTTTTCTGGGCACACACACTTAAAAAAAAAAAATGCTATTCAAGCATACATTTGTACTATAGACCAGGGCCGGACTGAGGATACAAAGCAGCCTTGAAAAAAAAAAAAAAAATCTATGTATGAAAGATCTCTGGATACTAACTGAGTGTGTGTACCTGTGTATGTGTGTGTGACCCTGTGTGTTTCTGACATTGTATATCTGGGTCTGGCAATGTTTTATGTATATTCTGGAATAGAGATATGTACGGGCAAAAAATGTATTTGCCTTATTTTCGTTCCAACTTGTTAGTTTTCAAATTTCCATTTGTCTGAAATTGTTTGCTTTTGGAAATTCAAAAGCCATTATTCCCATTATTCCAGAGGATATAAAATTAGGGCAGTGTAGTTCCCCAATTTGGCATCTTAAAAATAATATTCCCATTTAAGGGTATCAAATTAGGGAGCTATCTACTCGACAAATCCCAGACCTAGGTGTTTGACAGCCCATTCAGCCAAGGTGGCCACCTGAGGGAGAATGGAGGCGGGCAGCGAGGAAGCTGTTATCTTATTGCTGTTCCTTCTCTGCTCCCTTGCACACCCTGCAGTAATGCCAGGACCTGGAATAAGATGTCACTCTGGCCTCGGCATCTTTAAATGGTGTGCTATTGAGCAGAGCCAGAAAAGCTAAATGATTTTCAGAGCAGTTCCACTGGACCCCAGGGACAGTATCCCCAGTGGAGCCCACAGAAAGGATTCACTTCATCTCTCACAAAAGTAGGGAGGTGGGGTAGACTTAAATTAAAATATAAAAAAAATGTTTTTAAAAAAATTATAATTTGTGAGTGTGTGCTTACCAGTAATTGTGTGTGTGCCTGTCTGTCAGGGAGTGTGTCTGTTTATGTGACCGCCAGGGCCGGACTGGGGATACGGAGCAGCCCTGGAAAAAAATCTATGCGAGCCCCATAAGTCACTGTGCTATGTAGTGTGTGTGTGTGTGTGTGTGTGTGTGTGTATATATATATATATATATATATATACATATTTTTATATTTATTTATATATATTATTGCTATATTTTAGACATTTGCAATTCGTTTCAGTCCGAATGTGAATTCAGATGAATTTTGGGCTATTCGGACATTCGGGTACTTTCGAATGTCCGAATAGATGAATTGCCGAATGGTTGAAGTCCCGAAATTACCGAATTTCCGAAGTGTCGAAGCACAGTATTGCCTAAGAACTAATATACTTACCCAGTGGAAAAATTAAGAATGTTACACTGTATACAATTTTAAATAAAAAGTATACAAACATAGCAAGGATTTTCTTTCTTCTAAAATCTTCTTTTTTCAGCCCCAAAAAGGCCAAATAAAAAATCCATAATAACCGACGCACTTAAAAAAAAAAAAAAAATAATCCACCTTCACCCGGCGAGGGCTCTGCACAGGCTGAGCTCTGCAGGGCGGGGCAAGTCTTATAAAGCCTTGCCCCGCTCTGCAATTAGGCTCAGAGCACTCTGATTGGTGGGTTTAAGCCATCCAATCAAAGTGCTCTGACAGGTAAATGAAGAAACTGACAGGTAAGTCTCTACATTTACCTGTCACAGCACTCTGATTGGTTAGCTTGAAATACACCAATCAGAGTGCTCTGTGTCATTTTACACAGCATGGGAAAGTTCTTTGGAATTTTCCCACGCTGTGTAATTTGACTCATAGCTCTCTGATTGGGGGTTAAGTAACTGTTTAATAGACATGCCCCTACTCGCGGTATAGTGAGTAGGGGCAAAATTTACTAATACTAATTTTTACTTAGTATTAGTAAATTTGGCTGAAAGACCAATGTAGGTCTTTCAGCCTTTTGGTAGATAACTCCCTAATACCGTGGGAATTAGGGAGTTATCTACTAAGCGGCTGCAAGAGAAGTCCCGAAGTGCTGAAGTGCTGAATTGCCGAAGTCCCGAATTGTGGAAGTCCCGAATTTCGGAATGCCGAACCGAACCGAAAATTTTCCCCATGCACATGCCTAGTATATTTCTTTTTCTAATTCAAAATATTAGTCCTTTCAGGGTAATTAAATTATACAGTAAAGCATACTCACATGCAGACACAGACAATCTTACTGATGCACACAAATAGGCTAATTGACAGACAAAGTTACTGGTACACACAAATTTAGTACAGACAAACTGATACACACACAAGCATACTACAGACCAGCTCCCTGACACACATATGGTCACTACAGACAAGCTCACTGCGCACACATGCTCACCACAGACAGGCTCAGACACACCCATGCTCCCTACAGACAAGCTCCCTAACACACACAGACACGATCCCTACAGACAAGCTCACTGACACACACATACAAGCTCACTCACTAGCAGGCACACACGCACTAGCATGTGCACACACACAGAAGCTCCCTCACTAGCAAATTTACACACACACACAGAAGCTCACTCTCTCACTGGTAGATGCACACACACACAAAGCCATCCACACACGCAGACAGTCACACACATACATAGGCAGACAGCCACACAACATAGGGAGACAGCCACACACACGGGCAGACAGCCACACATGCACAGACACCGGGAAATATCCCGGTATCCCGGTGGGCCAGTCCGGCCCTGGTGACCGCCCCCCTCCAATCACATGGAAAAGGTGTTTTTATTCACATTTTTTCCCATGCCATGCCGGTATACCTGTGGCTGGCCTTGCCTCCATGGCTGAGATAATCAATCTTGATTATGTCATCAATCCAATGCTCTCCTTTAGGAAAGAATTGAAAGGCAATTTCACATGCATGGCAAAATGCTGCGCTGCTAAACTCAGCATTTCATCGTAGAGATGCACTGAATAAATTCATCTATATGGGGAACATTCAGCGCCTTCATGCAGAGTATGGAGCTGCTGAATGTACATGCAGCACCTTGTGCAGCACTGGGCAAGGAAGCACCTCTAGTGGACGTCTGAATGACTGTCACTCGAGGTGTTACTAGGCAGCAGTGTAAACACTGACTTTTCTATTGAAGGGCAGTATTTACATTGAACATCTTACAGGGACAGTCTATAGACACTAGTACCACTAGTTTTTTTCTACAAAGACCTGAGAGTGCATCTCTTTCCTTTTTGCTATATATATATATATATATATATATATACACACACACACACTATATATTGTGTATATATATATATAAAAAACAAGAGGGGGTTGGCTGCACTCACCTTAACATGCATAAATGGGGGTGCTGCTGGGGGCCATATATATACACAAATAATGGCACTCACCCTTCCTGATGTAATGAATAGTAAAGTGCCCTGGTGCAATCTTATGCTGATAAATAATTATATTGAAGAAAGATGCACTCTCCGGTCTTTTTAAGAATATTAACGGTCTTTAATCCATCAAAGGTTACAGGTTGTTTGATCAACGTTTCGATCCTGAGGAAGACCCGAACGTGTCGAAACGTTGATCAAACAACCTGTAAACCTTTGCTGGATTAAAGACCGTTAATATTCTTAAAAAGACCGGAGAGTACATCTTTCTTCTATGTGTGTGTATATATATATATATATATATATATATATATATATATATATATAGAGGCATCCATAGAATCCTTGCACTCAAGCTCCAATAAATCAATAAAGACCTGGTGCTGAAAATCAGGGGAACATTTACATACCGATCTGTAGTGATTAGCACTCACGGATTTCCAGAAAATAGTATTAAAAAATAACTTTTATTGGTCCATTAAAAAAGCTGCATCAACGTTTCAGTCCTCTAGTGGGACTTTCTTCAGGAATAAACAGCCATAGAAAACAGTATCGTTTATATATTACAAATAGTGATCGAAAACTAACTTACCCCAGGTGCTCCGAATCCCCTGCATGCACCCGCTGGACCCGGTGTGAGTGACGCATGCGTGAAGTGCTCCGCCCCCTTGCGTCGCGATCACATGATCGCGATGTCATGGAGACGTCGGCAGAAGCCGCGTATCCATGACAACCAGATAAACTTACACCGCAAGAGTGCTAGGGAGAATAAAAAGAGAGAACTTGTGAATGAATGATTGCATGAAATAGTAAAAAGTGTGGACGATAGAATTATAAAGTAACATCGTTATTATAATATCCCAATTATGCATTTTATTCATAACAGTATGAATATCAATTTGAAAGTGAAACAGTGCACATGTGCAAAATGAGCTGAATAGAGAAATAACGCTCATATTTAAAGTGATACAGTGCCTATACATATATCCATCTAAAGTAATACAGTGCATATTCATATATCCATCTGAGAAGATGAATATTCAAAGTGCTTATCAGGGAATATCTTCTAAGAAGTGCTCAATAAAGTGCATGTAAAGTGAACTATTGCAATAGAAGTGTCTCAATAATATCTATAGATAGAGAGTGAAAAAGTATTACACCCATCATATTAAGGATAATAATTAACTGTATACATATGCATAATCAAAAACCAGACATTAAAAACAAGACATTAAAAGCAATTACTGCAGGGGGTTCATATAAATGAATGGTATGAAATCATTTCATTAAGTCCTTTAGGGGCTATGGTGTCCAAAGTATATATCCAAAAAGTCTCACGTCTAAGCAGGAGTTTGCCCCTGTCCCCCCCTCGTCTTGGTGGAGGGACGTGGTCGATCGCCACAAATTTGAGGGTTGATAGTGGGTGTTGGAAGGATAAAAAATGTTTCGCAACTGGTTGATCTGAATTACCGTCCCTATAGGCTACTCGTATACTCGATCTATGTCCTCTGATCCGTTCACATAATGATGTCTCCGTTTTCCCAATGTAGACTAAGCCACACGGGCAAGATAATTTATAAATGACAAACGACGTTTTGCAAGTAATAGTGTAACGTATTTGAAAATTTTTGTTGTTATGAGGGTGTTGAAAGGTACGTGAAGGGGTCATGTGTCCACAAGTAACACAGCCCAAACATCTGATACTTCCCCGGCTTGGTACAGATGTTTTTTCGTAGCTCTTCACTGGGTCGGTGTGTACTAGAAGATCTCTTAAATTTTTATTCCTGCGATAACAGAGCAGTGGTGGTTCTTTGAAGATTTTTGGAAGCGTATCATCACACGCTATCATCTTCCAATTGTCTTTCACGATTTTAGAGATCTTGGAGGACGCATTGTTGAATGTAGTAGCAAAAATCATCCTGGGGGCTTTCTCGTCACTTTTGGTTGAGTTAGCAGACTTTGCTTCCTCTAATGCTTTACTTAGGTCTCTGTGTCGATAGCCACGTTCTTGAAATTTTTTCACCATCTCTTCCAGTTGTTGATCCATTTTAGACTTATCCGAATTATTTCTGATCACCCTTAGGAATTGTGCCTTGGGTAAAGACTTTTTTAAAGACTCTGGATGTGCACTTGAATTATGTAGAATGGTGTTTCTATCCGTGTCTTTTTTGTAGAGGCAGTATGAGAGTCCTTGTTCATTCAATGAAATTTCCAAATCCAGGAATTGTATTGAGGTAGTATCGATTTTTGACGTGAATCTAATAGGGCTATTTATTCGGTTCAAGGAGTATATCATCTCTTCTGCTTCTGTCACAGTACCACCCCATAGTATCAACAAATCGTCTATATAACGAAAGTATCCTTGTATGAATTGACTGTACCTTGTTAAAATCCATCTTTGTTCGTAGTCATACATATAAGCATTAGCATACATGGGAGCCATAGCGGCCCCCATGGATGTGCCAGAGGTCTGGAGATACCATTTGTCCTCAAATCTGAAGTAATTATTGTGTAGTACCAATGATAGTAGCTCTAAAATAAATTCAATAGGTGGTCCACTGTATGATTTTGAGGAAGTGAGAACAGATCTCATCGCTTGAATTCCTTCCATGTGTGGAATCACCGTATAGAGACTACTGACGTCCATTGTAATTAAAATCGTTGTACCACTCTTCAGTTTCAGTTGCTTCAATTTCTGAATGAGGCTGGGTGTGTCCTTAATACAGGTACTCAATTCAGCTATGGAGGGCTGAAATAAAAAGTCAAGCCACTTAGCAATCGGTTCTAACAGGCCCTCAATCGCAGAAACAATGGGTCTGCCTGGGGGTCTGATTGGATCTTTGTGAATCTTAGGCAGGGTATAAATTATGGGTGTACGAGGATGTATCTTCAAGAGATATTGACTGAGTTGTGGTTCTATAAAACCTGCTTCCATACCCCTTATAACAACTGCCTCGACGTTTTTCTTTATTGATTCCGTGGGGTCACCTCTCAATAGCTGATATACTTTCTCATTTGAAAGCTGTAGAGTTAGTTCCTCTGCATATTGTGCATAGTCCATGACCACTATGCCACCTCCCTTGTCAGCCGGACGGATGGCCAAAGAGTGATCATTGGCCAAATTCTTTATACATTGCATTTGTCGAGCCGTGACATTCCTATTATTACATTTGTAATTCTGTATAGTTTCCTGCGTGGAATGGTTGACAATAGAGAGGTAGGTTTTGATAGATGCCTTATTTGTATAAGGATCGAAAGTAGATTTTAATTTAAATTGTGAACTTTTTCCATGATCCATGATGGTATTAGAAGCTTTGGCGGGGTTATGAAAATATTCTTTTAGACGCATGTGTCTCCCAAAATTATAAAGTTCAGTATTCCATTTGAACTGATTAGGCGGTGATGTAGGTATGAATGAGAGTCCTCGGCTGAGGATCTCCATCTCCTGTGTATCCAGTGATTTCTGTGATAGATTGAATATTGGAGTTATCTCCGTAAGGGGGGTTTCCCCCGGATGGAGGTTCTTGCCCTTATGGCCTCTCCTCGTTCGCCTCCTCTTATTACTGCACCCCTGCCGCGACTTCTTGTGGTGGTCCCCATTTCTAATTCCTCTAAAAAAGGAGTGGGTTCCATGTGCACCTCATTATCAGACGCTGATTCACCTGATGTAATGTCCACGGTAGGTATCTGGGGGCGTCGAATCTTTTTTCTCTGACGATAGGGTTTACGAGCACCATCACCTGAAAGCCATCTATAGACGCGATGGTCTAAGTAATCCTGGCGTACACGTTCAAATTTTTGTTTTTTAAATTTAATCAATTCATTTTTGTATAGTAATAATTCATCTTGTAATTTGCTACGAAGTTTAATCCCCTCAGGGGAAGCCAGTAGCACTGCATGTTCTAATTCTAAATCGGTGATTTTCAAACTTGTATCCTCCATGTCCACCTTTACATCATGTATAATGATGAGCATCAGGTCAAGTGAGGCTTTATTCAATACTGAAGTCCAGTCTTTGCAGACTTTGGCTTTGCCTCTCCCAATAGTTGGGATATTCAGAATTCTAAACCCCCTGGGTATGCGTTTGGCTTTATAGTAGTCTGATAAAAAAAGACCATGTAGGTCTAAGTCAATCCGCTTCTTGTGAAGACGTAGTAATTGGAAGTAAATATCTTTGGGAGATAAGTTGTGTGGTAAATCAAGTCCAGATTGTTCCCATAGTATGGCCTTAGCTTCATCCTGGGAAAATTGTAATATATCGGCTTGTTCAGCATATGCCCCCGCCTGCAGTAAAAAATCATCCATTTTGTCTCCCTAAAAGTGGAAACAGTATGTACAAAGGAGAAAGTAGTATTCCAATTAGGTGGAGAAAAAATCAAGGCGTCAAAATGTTGTTTTAAATCCAAAAAATGGAACTATATATATACACAAATGGCTGGTGCATAGGTAGAGTTGTACCCCACAACTCCTATTATCCAAAGGCATCCATAGAATCCTTGCACTCAAGCTCCAATAAATCAATAAAGACCTGGTGCTGAAAATCAGGGGAACATTTACATACCGATCTGTAGTGATTAGCACTCACGGATTTCCAGAAAATAGTATTAAAAAATAACTTTTATTGGTCCATTAAAAAAGCTGCATCAACGTTTCAGTCCTCTAGTGGGACTTTCTTCAGGAATAAACAGCCATAGAAAACAGTATCGTTTATATATTACAAATAGTGATCGAAAACTAACTTACCCCAGGTGCTCCGAATCCCCTGCATGCACCCGCTGGACCCGGTGTGAGTGACGCATGCGTGAAGTGCTCCGCCCCCTTGCGTCGCGATCACATGATCGCGATGTCATGGAGACGTCGGCAGAAGCCGCGTATCCATGACAACCAGATAAACTTACACCGCAAGAGTGCTAGGGAGAATAAAAATTGAAGCAACTGAAACTGAAGAGTGGTACAACGATTTTAATTACAATGGACGTCAGTAGTCTCTATACGGTGATTCCACACATGGAAGGAATTCAAGCGATGAGATCTGTTCTCACTTCCTCAAAATCATACAGTGGACCACCTATTGAATTTATTTTAGAGCTACTATCATTGGTACTACACAATAATTACTTCAGATTTGAGGACAAATGGTATCTCCAGACCTCTGGCACATCCATGGGGGCCGCTATGGCTCCCATGTATGCTAATGCTTATATGTATGACTACGAACAAAGATGGATTTTAACAAGGTACAGTCAATTCATACAAGGATACTTTCGTTATATAGACGATTTGTTGATACTATGGGGTGGTACTGTGACAGAAGCAGAAGAGATGATATACTCCTTGAACCGAATAAATAGCCCTATTAGATTCACGTCAAAAATCGATACTACCTCAATACAATTCCTGGATTTGGAAATTTCATTGAATGAACAAGGACTCTCATACTGCCTCTACAAAAAAGACACGGATAGAAACACCATTCTACATAATTCAAGTGCACATCCAGAGTCTTTAAAAAAGTCTTTACCCAAGGCACAATTCCTAAGGGTGATCAGAAATAATTCGGATAAGTCTAAAATGGATCAACAACTGGAAGAGATGGTGAAAAAATTTCAAGAACGTGGCTATCGACACAGAGACCTAAGTAAAGCATTAGAGGAAGCAAAGTCTGCTAACTCAACCAAAAGTGACGAGAAAGCCCCCAGGATGATTTTTGCTACTACATTCAACAATGCGTCCTCCAAGATCTCTAAAATCGTGAAAGACAATTGGAAGATGATAGCGTGTGATGATACGCTTCCAAAAATCTTCAAAGAACCACCACTGCTCTGTTATCGCAGGAATAAAAATTTAAGAGATCTTCTAGTACACACCGACCCAGTGAAGAGCTACGAAAAAACATCTGTACCAAGCCGGGGAAGTATCAGATGTTTGGGCTGTGTTACTTGTGGACACATGACCCCTTCACGTACCTTTCAACACCCTCATAACAACAAAAATTTTCAAATACGTTACACTATTACTTGCAAAACGTCGTTTGTCATTTATAAATTATCTTGCCCGTGTGGCTTAGTCTACATTGGGAAAACGGAGACATCATTATGTGAACGGATCAGAGGACATAGATCGAGTATACGAGTAGCCTATAGGGACGGTAATTCAGATCAACCAGTTGCGAAACATTTTTTATCCTTCCAACACCCACTATCAACCCTCAAATTTGTGGCGATCGACCACGTCCCTCCACCAAGACGAGGGGGGGACAGGGGCAAACTCCTGCTTAGACGTGAGACTTTTTGGATATATACTTTGGACACCATAGCCCCTAAAGGACTTAATGAAATGATTTCATACCATTCATTTATATGAACCCCCTGCAGTAATTGCTTTTAATGTCTTGTTTTTAATGTCTGGTTTTTGATTATGCATATGTATACAGTTAATTATTATCCTTAATATGATGGGTGTAATACTTTTTCACTCTCTATCTATAGATATTATTGAGACACTTCTATTGCAATAGTTCACTTTACATGCACTTTATTGAGCACTTCTTAGAAGATATTCCCTGATAAGCACTTTGAATATTCATCTTCTCAGATGGATATATGAATATGCACTGTATTACTTTAGATGGATATATGTATAGGCACTGTATCACTTTAAATATGAGCGTTATTTCTCTATTCAGCTCATTTTGCACATGTGCACTGTTTCACTTTCAAATTGATATTCATACTGTTATGAATAAAATGCATAATTGGGATATTATAATAACGATGTTACTTTATAATTCTATCGTCCACACTTTTTACTATTTCATGCAATCATTCATTCACAAGTTCTCTCTTTTTATTCTCCCTAGCACTCTTGCGGTGTAAGTTTATCTGGTTGTCATGGATACGCGGCTTCTGCCGACGTCTCCATGACATCGCGATCATGTGATCGCGACGCAAGGGGGCGGAGCACTTCACGCATGCGTCACTCACACCGGGTCCAGCGGGTGCATGCAGGGGATTCGGAGCACCTGGGGTAAGTTAGTTTTCGATCACTATTTGTAATATATAAACGATACTGTTTTCTATGGCTGTTTATTCCTGAAGAAAGTCCCACTAGAGGACTGAAACGTTGATGCAGCTTTTTTAATGGACCAATAAAAGTTATTTTTTAATACTATTTTCTGGAAATCCGTGAGTGCTAATCACTACAGATCGGTATATTATATATATATATATATATATATATATATATATATATATATATATATATATATATATATATATATAAAATTATAAAAATTAAAAATAAATAAAAAGCTGTAAAAATAATTTCACAAAAAACTATATATATATATATATATATATTTGTGTTCGGGGCAAATAGCCGTATATGGAGTAAGGTTCCAGCATAAGCGTAGGATAGTATAAAGGGAGCAAGTCGGTTGTGGTGTGCCGAGACCGACGATACGGTAGGCCTGTAAATAAAGAGGGCCCACCAAGGAGTAAGTAAGTAAAGTAAATGGAAAGAAAAGAGAAAGTGTTGAAATGAGGAGTGGGTGGGAGGGTCATTCTGATGCTGACCTCAAGCGATATGAGTCAGGTAAGGGGTGTCCCTTATATAGGGGAGTGAATTAATTTAAGCCCCTCCCACAAATACAGGCCAAATGGCCTTAAAACTTGTGTTCGGGGCAAATAGCCGTATATGGAGTAAGGTTCCAGCATAAGCGTAGGATAGTATAAAGGGAGCAAGTCGGTTGTGGTGTGCCGAGACCGACGATACGGTAGGCCTCTAAATAAAGAGGGCAAAAAGAATAATCAAAGATTTAATACAGTCAACAATATATACAAATTAACCATACATTTCCTTAAATGCATTACGGTATTTAATTCCTGGAAGGATTTTTGAAGGTAGGAATCTAGGACCGCAACTGGACACCATTTGTTGTGGGTAGGATAGTATGTTATCTCTACTGTTGGTGCGTGTTGACTCGTTTCGGAATGTGGTAGAGCCAATAGGTAATGATATATGTGTTTACATACGTGGGATCGTTAAAGACAATGATCTGTCTGAGTGGTGGTTATGGTAGTGGATTCTCTGGCCTGAGAAAGGCATAAAAGGCAGTGTGCATGGTGGTAATGGCCAACTTGGTAGTATAATTGAATGGTTGTAGCTCTAATAGGTCCGATAAGGATGGAAAAGTTGGATGGCTATTGGTAATATCTGAGAGGAACGTGGGGGGATGGATTCCTGAAAACCTCTGAGTATATTCTTGTCTGGTATGATAGCATGAAGTTATGGTAGTTTTGGCCATAGGTTATCCTGTGTTGTTGAATGCCTGTAAAATATATAATTAATGGTGTGTGAGATGGTTTTAGTTTAAGGTGGCAAAAAATGAAGCAAAACCTAGGAGAAATGTTATGACACAGGTTGAGCTATGTTGTGTTCCAATGAGATTCTTTAAAGCCAGGTGAATATGTGTTATGCGTTCTACAAGTATGGGATGAAAGTGCTAGGTGGGATAGTGCATGCTATGCTGCATGAGTATGTCTAATCCATGATTTTGTCTCTGGAACGAAAGAGTGGCCGTGACTGTATGGGCGGCTGTAGGAAGCGTATGATGAACGTGCCTGGAATATAAATGAGACAATTGTCAGCAAGGATGTATACCCCCGCCTGGTACATGAAAGTAAAAGAAATGTGGTAAGTGGCTAACCAAGTGAGTTCCCCAGCAATACCATGATCGTATGGATGATGAGTGGCATTTGTTAATGATATGACATGTGCTTAGTTGTCTGAGTAACAACGGATTGATGACCCTGACCATGATTTACCCCATGCCACAGCAGTTGCTTTTAGGGGGGATAGGATTGCCCATTTTATGCCATGTAAGTGCCAGTTTGTAGGATAGATGGTAGCCGTTTACTGTGTTGATGATATTGGTCTTACTTAACGAAGCTTCAACCCATGCTTGAGTGATAGCTGTAAAGGTAGATCAATGGTGTGTATAGTAAGGAAACTCCTCGGAGGGTATGAGGGAGTTGAGACTTGGGGTAGCGAAGGTGTGTGGTGCCAATAAGTCTATGGTTAGTCTTTGTTTAAGGGAAGATTCCCTTGTGACAATACCAATGTGTTTGTGTTTGGTGCCATGCTGTAAATGGTGGAGATTGGAAAACCCAAGTAAAAACCCCTCTGCAAATCTTGGCTATGAGTGTGTTTACAGCCGATGGTTCTGTTGTGCTGACTGTAAGTGAGGGCATACTGTATTACTTGAGAGTTTATTTATGATACCTGTATGGGAGCCCTTTGAAGCTCCAGAGCCTTAGTAAATCTACTACAAGTCTGGAAGGGTGATGAGTCAGTAGTGTTGAAAATGCATTGGTGTGTACGTTATTTGTAAGTTGTATTGGGACACATGGTTTGTCATGTGCCCTGAATGATTTGAACATATATGCAACAGTCTATATGCAATGCAACTACTAATACCAATTGTCTCTGGTAGTTCAGAGGTGCTGGTACCTGGAGCCTGAGAGTGCTCGCCCGTTTGTTTGGGAGAAAATCCCTTCTGGATGGGTACCTGCACAAATAAGCATCTCTACATATTCCAAATGCCAACACAACCAAGGAATGGTCAGTTCCTGATTTACCTAGAATTCCTGGGTCTGACCATCATAGATACATCATCATACATATATATGCCTTGTTTCCCCAATGTGCCGGGATCATATGTGCAAGGTTAACGTCTTGAACCAAGTAACCGAGTTTCGGTTGGTGCTGGTTGTACAGTGAGGCCCAGCCTTGTGAGGGCTGTGACTGACTCGAGATTGCCAGTCTGTCGTAAATTTTTTGGCTCATGAGTTTATGAGTGAGGCTAGCATGGCCTGGGTGTCACCTGAGTTGGTGTTGCTGGGCCTTCCCCTGCTTCCGTGTTGTCCGTTGATGTATGGAGGAGTTTGAATAACTCTGCTTTCCTTGCTGTGGCAGGGTAGGGGATTTGTTGCCTCCTTAGGTCGGAGCCACATCTCCTCTGCTTGAAGGTGTATCACTTCTAGCCGGGGTGCCAGGAAGAGATGATTCTTCACCATCTTTTTGAGAAATACTTAAATAACAATAAAGATTGCAATTATTATTTGTACCCAGGGGTCTTGTACTGGCTTGCTAGCTAAGCCGTAAGGCGAAACGATTAGGCTTGGTGTTTTTTGGTGACTGGTGAGGCCCTGCTAGTTGCCAAGTGGCTTGAGAGGCTCTATCTATGCTTGGCGCGAGGGGATTTTGTGTGGCCACCGAACGTTGTGGCAGGATGTTGGCCTCTCGGTGACAGTAACCAGAAAATAGGAAGGGGAGTGACAGGTGAGGCCCTCTCTATGATACAATGCGAGGCGGCTAGCTCACGAGTGGCCCGAGGGGTGTATGCCTCCGAGTGTGAGGCGGGGTGTTGGCCTCGCGGGACCACTAACCAAAGCGTAAAGCAGAGAAAACAGGGGTAATACCTATTGGGCCATAGAACCCTAATTGCCAGTACATTACTACTATTCCAGGGAAGGTAAGAGATGAAGGTGTATCACTTCTAGCCGTGGTGCTAGGAAGAAGTGATTCTTTACCATCTTTTTGAGAAATACTTAAATAACAATAAAGATTGCAATTATATATTTGTACCCAGGGGTCTTGTACCGGCATGCTAGCTAAGCCGTAAGGCGAAACGATTAGGCTTGGTGTTTTTTGGTGACTGGTGAGGCCCTGCTAGTTGCCAAGTGGCTTGAGAGGCTCTATCTATGCTTGGCGCGAGGGGATTTTGTGTGGCCACCGAACGTTGTGGCAGGATGTTGGCCTCTCGGTGACAGTAACCAGAAAAATAGGAAGGGGAGTGACAGGTGAGGCCCTCTCTATGATACAATGCGAGGCGGCTAGCTCACGAGTGGCCCGAGGGGTGTATGCCTCCGAGTGTGAGGCGGGGTGTTGGCCTCGCGGGACCACTAACCGAAGCATAATGCAGAGAAAAAAGGGGGTAATACCTATTGGGCCCTAGAACCCTAATTGCCGGTACACTATTACTATTCCAGGGAAGGTAAGAGATGGATAACTACGTGAGCAGGTGTACGTACCTGGTAGTATGGTATTGAACCTGACAATCCGTATAGATTTTTTAGTAGTAACTAACCAGAATGGATAAAATCGTATGGCATAAGGAAATATGGCATAGACCAAGCTTATCTTAAAACATACAGTATATGTGAAAGTAAAGTGCCGTGATATGTAAATATTAAACATCATATCCATACTGGTTAAATATGTATCAATCTTAACCCATTAAGTGCCGTATGTATGTGAACCATATAACCAGTTACATATATACAGATGCGTGTGCTACTGTGTAATAATATGTGTATTTATAACAGATATTGATATACTGCTTGCTATGTGAATTGTTGTATGCCTTATTGAATGGCAAGTGAACATGGAGTTGCAAAATGCAAATGCACTGGAGATCTGCCAAGTGCCCTATAGGTGGCAGTGTAGTTGATACTGATTTGTATGTGAAATGTTGTTTGTCTGTTGACCTATAGGGGTCAGTGTTTTGGTGTTTGTAAAACCCCATGAAAAACCCCATGAAAATTGTCAATGTACTTGACAGACCTGTAGGTGGCAGTGTTGATAGAACCACTGTTAGTGTTAATGTGAAATGTAAATTATTGTGAATTAAACCTGAAGTTGAGCCTGTGTTGGAGTTTAATTCATGGTTTATGGTTATGTTTAAAACAATCTTATGTGTAATTTATATTGGCTGGTAATTGTATATGACATGTGAAGACAGTTTTGCTGTTGACCAGTAGGGGTCAGAAATGCTGATTGTATGATAAAATACCCTTTAACCCGTGAAGGATACATGACATGTGAGACATATCATGATTCCCTTTATTCCAGAGTTTGGTCCTTAAGGGGTTAATCCAAATGCAAGGTTAACGTGAGATTTTGAGAGTGACCTGTAGGGGTCAGTGTGGTTTATGTGAAACATTGTTTGTGAGCTATGCCCCAGCATTATAGTTGTGTGACAGGGAAACAAACAGTGCCCGTTTGACAATATACAATAAGTGAACATAATAGCTTAATAACAGTCATTGTAACAAACCAAAGTTCTGTTCATGGTTGTAAACGCACGAAGCGTGTGTGTAGTACAATAGTAAATGCATGAACTAGTACCCGTTTGGTAGAAAATTGCACGAACCGTGAGCCTGGTATGTCAGGGAAACAAAACGAAACGAGCAGTGAGATTCGAAATGCACGCACAGAATTGCCTAGTATGTTTAGGCAATTGAAACAGAATGTGTTCCCGTTTGGGAGTATGCTAATGCTCGAAATGAGCCAGTGACAGATATAAACAAGTGAATTTAAACGAATGATATGCGTGAACATGCAATGGTTTTAGGACAGATTTAGACAAAATGCAGCCGTAAAGTGAGGACCTGACCCGTGCATGGTGCCGTGGGACTGATGCCTGGCGTAACGGGTAGGTCGACTTACGGTTTGTGAGTCACTTGGACACCATCCACAGCGATAGATTGAAGAAAGAAGGTGGTAGGCCGGAAAAGCCTGTGGCTGAATTCCTGACACAGCTCAGCTTAGAAAACCTCATGGAGTAATCAGGTAAAATGGCGTCTGGATGACCCGGAAGTGGAAATCATTCTGATGCTGACCTCAAGCGATATGAGTCAGGTAAGGGGTGTCCCTTATATAGGGGAGTGAATTAATTTAAGCCCCTCCCACAAATACAGGCCAAATGGCCTTAAAACATATATATATATATATATATATATATATTATGAAAATACAATTAGAATAAAATATGGAATAAAATTACAGATATATAAAGGAGATATACATAGAATGAAATTATATATATATATATATATATATATATATATAAATGTATTTTGATATAGATATATATATATATAATGGGAAAAGCAAGTCTTATGGCTTGACTGGTGTGCAGATTTTTGTTTAGCATTGTATTAACTATCCACATACTTCAGGTGGAAGGGGTTTTCAATCACAATTTTTCCCCACCATAACCTATTTGGATTTTGCTTCCCAAGCACTACCAAGCCTCAATAAGCAAACCAGTAACCAACCTCATGCTGAAGAGTTGCATTAACAACGAAACAGCTGTCCATGAGTGGTTCACTGGTTTTGCATCTTATCCTAAGTTGTGTTCCAAGCAGTTGTATACTGCAAACACAAATTAAAAGGAATCCATGTTTAAAATGGAATGAGGCAAAAATGTGATTCTTTGTTAAACTAATTTGCATATGCCCATCCAGAATCCTTTGCGGTTGTAACATCACTGCTGATTTGGGATTTCTGTGGAAAAAGCAAGTCTTATGGCTTGACTGGTGTGCAGATTTTTGTTTAGCATTGTATTAACTATATATATATATATATGTATATATAAAAAATTTATATCTGTAATTTTATTCTAACTGTATTTTCATAACACACACACACACACACATATATATATATATATCAAAATACATTTAGATATAAATATAGAAAAAAAAATATATATATATATTTCTAAATGTATTTTGCTATATATATATATATATATATATATATTTATGTTATGAAAATACAGTTAGAATAAAATATAGAATAAAATTACAGATATATAAAGGAGATATACATAGAATAAAATTACAGATATATACATATATATAAATATAAGTTTATTATAACTGTATTTTCATAACATTATATATATATTTATATATATATACACACACACACATCAAAATATATATATATATATATATTTTTTTTCCATTCTATGTATATCTCCTTACAGACTGTGGACATACTGGGTACGTCCGACACAAATGGTCGTTAAGGACCGCAGACGTACCTAGTATGTCCGCGGCAAATAGGAGCCCTGGACTTACCTGGACCGGCGATCACAGGGGGACTGCCAGAGATCCCAGCAGTCCCCCTTCAGCAGCTCCGGGCCACCCCAGCCCTCCCCAGCCCTCCAGGGCTCTGGCAGTCCTGGGCCCCACTTTGTTTCTCTGCACACATAGATAGCGAATATCACTATCTATGTGTGCAGCCGCAGCCCCCCGGCTGCCTGTTACCGCAGAGGGGGCCCAGGCAGCACAGGAGCAGCTTCTCCTCCTGTCTTCTCTCTTCTAATAACTCTCGCGAGACCCGGTTACCATGGCAACGCTCCGCGGGTCTCGCGAGAGTTATTAGAAGAGAGAGGAGGAGAAGCTGCTCCTGTGCTGCCTGGGCCCCCTCTGCGGTAACAGGGAGCCGGGGGGGCCCCAACCGGACCACCAGGGATGGAATCTCCCCCCTCCATGGACACAGGTAAGCAGGGAGGGGGGAGAAACATTTAATTAAATTAATTAAAAATTATTGTTAAAATGCCCCTTCCTCTCCCTCCCCCCCCAGATCACACATTTACACAACACACACTACATACACTAACACAACACACACACACTACATACACTAACACACAACACACACTACATACACTAACACACAACACACACTGCATACACTAACACACAACACACACTGCATACACTAACACAACACACACTACATACACTAACACACAACACACACACTGCATACACTAACACACAACACACACTGCATACACTAACACAACACACACTACATACACTAACACACAACACACACACTGCATACACTAACACACAACACACACTGCATACACTAACACACAACACACACACTGCATACACTAACACACAACACACACTACATACACTAACACACACTGCATACACTAACACACAACACACACTGCATACACTAACACACACACACACTGCATACACTAACACAACACACACAATACATACACTAACACAACACACACTGCATACACTAACACAACACACACAATACATACACTAACACAACACACACACTGCATACACTAACACAACACACACACTGCATACACTAACACAACACACACACACTGCATACACTAACACAACACACACAATACATACACTAACACAACCAGGGCCGGTGCAAGGATTTTTGCTGCCCTAGGCAAAAAAAAAAAATTGCCGCCCCCCCCCCCATATGCCCTGCCATATGGGCCAACGCCAGTCTTCACAAAGTGTCTTTTATCTGAAAAGACAGTGTGTTTACATTAAAAAGCCTACAGGCTATAGACACCAGAACCACTACATTATGCTGTAGTGCTTCTAGTGACTATAGTATCCATTTAATGTGAGGTAAATTAGAGATTAGTGCCACTAATAATATATTGGATTGCCTACTTACCACCAGATGAGGACAAGAGGCTGATGATTGGCTCTGTCTGGCTCCACAGGTCTGGTGTAGAAGAGGCTCTCAGGAGACTGTTCACAACAATTAACGAACAGGAAGCAGCTCCATGTTTTAGGGCCCCTTACACAGCTCAAGGTCTGGGCCCCCGGGGCTTGACCGTGACTATGCCTACAATGCCCATCCATAAATCCACCTACGTGGCCCACCCATGAGTTCTCTCACAGGAAGTGGAGTGCATGTGTGTAGGGGATGTTTTATGTGTTATTGTAGAAGATGCAATGTGTGTGTGTTCTTATAGAATGTAGTGTATAGGGATACCAATTTCTGTAAGGTATGTAGTGTGTTTATAGGGGATGCAGTGTGTGTTTGCGTGTAAGGAATGCATTGTATGTTTCTGGGTGTGTGTGTGTGTGTAAGGGGTGCAAGGTGTGTTTCTGTGTATTTAATTGAATGCAGTGTGTGTCTGTAAGGGGTGCATTGATTGTGTAAGAGATGCATTTTGTTTCTGTGTGTAAG
>OW240912.1:132951466-132973489 GCA_933207985.1 Pelobates cultripes
TATTTGTAAAAGACCTGTAGATTGCTGATAGGAAACAGGAGTGGCATGATCAGGCAGGCAGAACGATTATGTGTTTCATAAGGGTCTATTACACAGCTGTTTTACATTGAGAACCAACTTTAAAAAAAAAATAGAAAATAGTAATAATAGACAAGTTTTAAAAAAAATCTAACTAATCTATAGAGTAAATTATTTAAAAGGAATAGCTATAAAGTATAGTATAGAGTAAAAGGTGGGGGGGAGAGGGGGACTGAGAGCCTTTGGGGCCCCTGGGCAAAATGAGATCCCAGGCCCTTTAAAGGCCAAATATATGTGCATTAAATAAATGTTAAATATAACTCATATAATACAGCATTTCTTTGGATGTGTATATTGTGAAGACCTGTGTATCAATGCACGTTTGTATTTGAGTCTGTGTGAATGCACTTGTCCATTTCTGGATGACGTGCTTTTTTGTATATAGTGTCAGTCTGAATGCATATGTGTATTGAGCGTTAGTGTGTGTCTGCATGTGCAGGGGTGTGGAATATTTAAAAAAAATCTACTAGTCCAAGGGGGGGTGACAGAGTGTGTGTGGGAGGTGGTGACAGGTGACAGAGTGAGGGGGTACTTGGTGGCAGTGAGGGAGGGAGGCGGTGAGTGGTGGCAGAGTGAGGGGGAGACACAGTGAGGGGGGTGACTGGTGACTGAGTGAGGGAGGGGGTGACTAGTGATAGAGGGAGTGAGTGATAAGTGACAGAGGGAGAGATGGGGTGAAGAGTGGCAGAGTGAGAGAGGGAAGGGGTGACTAGTGACAGAGGGAGGTAGGGCGTGACACAGTGACAGAGGGAGGGGGTGAGTAGTGACAGAGGGAGGGGGTGACACATTGACAGAGGGAGGGGGAAACTAGTGACAGAGTGAGGGGTGGGTGACTAGTGACAGAGGGGGTGACTAGTGACAGAGGGGAGTGGAGGGGGGTGACTGGTGACAGAGGGAGGGGTGACACAGCACAGAGTGGGAGGGGAAACCAGTGACAGAGTGAGGGGGTGGGGTGACTAGTGACAGAGGGATGACTATGGACAGGAGGGGGCGACTAAGACAGAGGGAGGGAGGGGGTGACTAGTGATAGAGGGAGTGAGTGATAAGTGACAGAGGGAGAGATGGGGTGAAGAGTGGCAGAGTGAGAGAGGGAAGGGGTGACTAGTGACAGAGGGAGGTAGGGCGTGACACAGTGACAGAGGGAGGGGGTGAGTAGTGACAGAGGGAGGGGGTGACACATTGACAGAGGGAGGGGGAAACTAGTGACAGAGTGAGGGGTGGGTGACTAGTGACAGAGGGGGTGACTAGTGACAGAGTGAGGGAGGGGGTGACTAGTGACAAAGGGAGGGAGGGGGTGACTAGTGACAGTGAGGGGTGACAAGTGACAGAGGGAGGGAGGGGGTGACTAGTGACAGAGGGAGGGGGGTGACTAGTGATAGACTGAGGGAAGGGGGTGACTAGTGACAGAGGGACTCCCCATCTTCCCCTTATTCTCTCTCTCTCTCTCTCTCTCTCTCTCGTTCCTTCCCCTCGCTGGCTGTGAGAGGTCTGTGTATGAGGAGAGGAGAGAGTGATGTCACTTCCTAGCCCTGCCTCTCCCCATCACACAGAGCGCCGCCTGGGACAGGAAGAAGGAGGCCTGGCAGAGAGAAGGTGAAGCTGCCAGGTCTCATTGAGAGGGGAGGGGATTCGCTGGGGCCTTGCTCTCCATCAGGGGCCCCACAACCTGTCAATGAAAGATATTTTTTTTGCAGTTGAAGAGATCTCTGATCTCTCCAGTTGGAGCATGGCTGTGCGGCTGGGCCCCTGGCTATCTCGAGTGGTCAGTCCGCCCCTGGTAAAAGGTATAGTTTTTTTTTCTCCACAACACTTACTATTGTAGCCTAATGTTTGCAAACTGTTTATCAATTCATATATTTGTGATTCAGTGTTAAAAGGACACTGTGGAGACTGTAGCCCCTTCATCTCTTTGAAGTAGTTATGGTGCTTTGAGTCCACTGGTTCTGTTCCTGCATTCATTGTTGAATCATTTATGAATGGTTTAACACTAAACAAGAGTCCTGGCAACCCGGTCCATCTGTGCTGCATTGGCTAATAAAGAAGCATTAGGCAAACCGGAATTGGCTGAAAGTTAGTGACTGCTTTCGCCCTATCACAGCTGCCATTGCTGGTATGAATTGGTACAGCTTAGGGGGCTCCTGGCTCCCACTGGAGTTATGGATGTCTTAGCCATAATTCCAGGGGGGCCAGGAGCCCTCATGTTATGTTAAACTATTCGAAAAATCAGTAAGGGGTTGCATGACTACTGGACTAGACCAGGTACATATGGGTTAATAGGTTTCCTATTGGACTTGGAAAAGGAGCATGAATCATGTGGATTGAGTATCACAGGGGGGTTCAAATAAAGGTGAAAAGGGAGGACTCAGCCTCTTTGATCTGGGCAACCTGTTCTTCTCAAAGTTCTGCCCGCCCTTTTCATATTGTAGTTCAGTTTTGTTGTTTGTCTGCTTGTGTTTGTCTCTTTTTGCCATTATTACAGCTGCAGAAGGTGCATTGCCAGCGCAGGATTAAAAAGGGTAAGTCGCTTCAAAGTGTGCGTTGGGGAGACATGTTCCACCCTTTAGGAGAAGGGGGACATGAGCTCTTGTTTATTGAATGCAGGAACTGCCTACTGGTCTACTGGATGAATACCTGCATATATATGCTGGCATGTTAAATTACGTTTAATAAAGCTTTGGCCTAAATATCTGTGTTTGAGTTTTTATTTGGGGGGTTGAGAGTTACAGTATGTTTAACTGGTATCAGTCATTAGGGGTCATTCAAAATTGAATGAAGGGACTGCGAAAGTGGATCCCAAGCCAATGAGATGAAATGGTTATAGCGCCTATAATGTCCCAGTAAGGTTGCTAGGTTCACCTGGCTTCTCTGTGCTACTAGACAGTACAAAAAGTGCTGCCCTGCAGTATGTAAAATTCATATAACGCATTAAGCAAACAGATAAATGAAACAGTGGAATACGAATACTGCCTTTATTAATTAAAGGGTTTTCAACTTGAAGCATATAAATACTACTTTGCAGCACGTTTGTGTGCTGCCCACCGGCATGTAGAAGTAATCTGTGTCCAGGAAACATGATAGATCTGGAACCTTACCCAGCATGGTCTGCAGACACAGCATTAAAATAGGGCTGGACTCTAGAGAAAGGTTTATCAATAAATAATGACAGCTTTTCAGTAGTCTTTACCAGGAAAGTTGACCTTCATCTGCCAGCTTTTAGACATGTCTCGAGGGACAGCATCGAGGCCTTGAAGTGTTAGCTATTGGGCACAAGATACTGAGATAGTGGCTGGCTCTCGCTTTGCATTATAAATATTTGCTCAGTTGTATATCAGTTCTATTACTATTGTACAGTTATGAGTGTGTGTAGATAAGATGCATTGATGAAGGTTTTGGAGAGCATACAGGTAGCTGGGGTGGAGGGCAGCCCTGGGGACTGGTGGGGAAGTGAATCCTCACGGTGGAATTCCGAACTTCTCAGGAATGTTTCTCTTGCATTCCAACCTGCAGAGTCCACAGCAATGGGGGAGGGTGACAGGAGATTGCATGAACTGCTGTGTGTACAGAGTATATAGGAGTGGTACGGTAGGGAGCAATAATCAGGGACAAATAATGATTCCTATTGTACTTCTTGTGTTGTATTTTAGAATGAGCAAAGAATGACTCATTGTGGTGGTTTTAATAAAGGATATAACTCAGTACTATTTGTACAGGGTGCAGTTTGCAGACTGTGCTATTTTCTTATTTTTATTTTTTCTAGGTCGTCCTTCCAAAAGTCGAAGCTGGCTTACATATTTATGTAAAATTAAAATATGGGGCCACTTTAAGGGACTCAAAGGCAGAACTTTCAACAATGGCCCAGTTGAGAAATATTTTGACAATTTTACTTCACCCTCTAAGGGGATACGTGGACACAGGTGGACAATAGGTGCTCCTAACAAAGTGGTAACCATATTAATGGTGGTAATGCAATGGTTTGGGGTTTTCATTGTTAATTGGTAATCGTGGGGGCTGTAATTGTAAATAACAGCTCTAGTGTGAGTAAATGAAAGGTGAACGTGAAAAGGGCATCTCATACATATATATATATACAATACACAAGACCCAGCGCACTCACCTATCCACTAAACAGCAACTTCAATGTTGAAGGATTTTATTAGTTTTTTTAAAAACACCTAATATTAGTTTTTATAAGAAACAGCATGTTTGTCATTGTAAATACAGTTGCAAGAAAAAGTATGTGAACCCTTTGGAATGATATGGATTTTTGCACAAATTGGTCATAAAATGTGATCTGATCATCATCTAAGTCACAAAAATAGATAATCACAGTCTGCTTAAACGAATAACACACAAAGAATGAAATGTTGCCATGTTTTTATTGAACACACCATGTAAACATTCACAGTGCAGGTGGAAAAGGTATGTGAACCCCTAGACTAATGACATCTCTAAGAGCTAATTGGAGTGAGATGTCAGCCAACTGGAGTCCAATCAATGAGATGAAATTGGAGGTGTTGGTTACAGCTGCCCTGCCCTATAAAAAACACACACCAGTTCTGGGTTTCCTTTTCACAAGAAGCATTGCCTGATGTGAATGATGCCTCGCACAAAAGAGCTCTCAGAAGACCTATGATTAAGAATTGTTGACTTGCATAAACCTGGAAAGGGTTATAAAAGTATCTCCAAAAGCCTTGCTGTTCATCAGTCCACAGTAGGACAAATTGTCTATAAATGGAGAAAGTTCAGCACTGCTGCTACTCTCCCTATGAGTGGCCGTCCAGTAAAGATGACTGCAAGAGCATAGCGCAGACTGCTCAATGAGGTGAAGAAGAATCCTAGAGTGTCAGCTAAAGACTTACAAAAGTCACTGGCAAATGCTAACATCCCTGTTAGCGAATCTACAATACTTAAAACACTAAACAAGAATAGATTTCATGGGAGGATACCACAGAGGAAGCCACTGCTGTTCAAACAAAACATTGCTGCACGTTTACAGTTTGCACAAGAGCACCTGGATGTTCCACAGCAGTACTGGCAAAATATTCTGTGGACAGATGAAACCAAAGTTGAGTTGTTTGGAAGAAACACACACTATGTGTAGCGAAAAAAAGGCACAGCACACCAACATCAAAGCCTCATCCCAACTGAGATGTATGGTGGTGGGGACATCATGGTTTGGGGCCTGGACGGATTGCTATCATCAAAGGAAAAATGAATTCCCAAGTTTATCAAGACATTTTGCAGGAGAAGGCCATCTGTCTACCAGCTGAAGCTCAACAGAAGATGGGTGTTGCAACAGGACAATGACCCAAAGCATAGAAGTAAATCAACAACAGAATGGCTTAAACAGAAGAAAATACGCCTTCTGAAGTGGCCCAGTCAGAGTCCTGACCTCAACCCGATTGAGATGCTGTGGCATGACCTCAAGAAAGCGATTCACACCAGACATCCCAAGAATATTGCTGAACTGAAACAGTTCTGTAAAGAGGAATGGTCAAGAATTACTCCTGACCGTTGTGCACGTCTGATCTGCAACTACAGGAAACGTTTGGTTGAAGTTATTGCTGCCAAAGGAGGTTCAACCAGTTATTAAATCCAAGGGTTCACATACTTTTTCCACCTGCACGGTGAATGTTTACATGGTGTGTTCAATAAAAACATGGCAACATTTCACTCTTTGTGTGTTATTAGTTTAAGCAGACTGTGATTGTCTATTGTTGTGACTTAGATGATGAACAGATCAATTATTTATGACCAATTTGTGCAGAAATCCATATCATTCCAAAGGGTTCACATACTTTTTCTTGCAACTGTATGTGCTTATTGCCTGACACTCTCCATACACAATCTATGGGGGAAATGTTTTTTTGGGGAAAGATATATTTTTAGCATGTCTCGCTCTTCACATGGGAAAATGGCAGAGGAGGATAAGATTAGGTGGCCTTAAGCAGATGCCTAGAACCAGGAGTTTAGAAAAGACCCCCAGAATATGGCTATGTATATGGCTTTATTATTTGCATTGAATCACACGAGACTAGTGTGGCCCTTTAAGTGAACTCTGTCTTTAATATCACAGAGAACGTGTTACGTTGTTTAATGCTAAACCTATATGTTATATAGCGTTATTGGAGAAAATGTTGCATTAAGTGCTGTTTGAGTACAGAAATACAAGGTGACGAGGCCCTGCTCATACTAGATTTCCATGCATTTTGTAAAGTACTGTTTACTGTGTTTGAGTAGAAGGTGTGTGTGTGTGAGGTAGTTAGTAATTATAAATAAGACGCTGACTAAACTGCAGTTTGATTTGTGCTGTTAGTATGTAATGCATATTACACAATGAGCAGAACTCAGGTTTTAGACTAGAGTGTTGTTAGTATAGAGCTAACACTTAGTTTGAGTAGAGTTTATTGTTTGGTGTTAGCAGAGCAGTCACTGAGTTTGAGTGCAGTGGTGTGTTGTAGAGCAGACACTGGCACGGAGTACAGTTTGTAGAAAGATGCTTTCATGGCAGACACTGAGTTTGGGTGCAGTTTTAGTGAGGTGTTCGTGGAACAGACTGAGTGAATGCAGGTGTTAGTGGAGCAGGTAGTGTGCAGTTTGTAGCAAGGTGATAGTGGATCAGACGGAGTGCAGTTTGTAATGAGGTGGTAGTGGAACAGACAGACTGAATGCAGTTTAGAGTGAGGTAGTAGCAGAGCAGACATTGAGTTTGAGTGCAGGTTGGAGTGAGGTAGGAGCAGAGCACACATTGAGTTTGAGTGCAGGTTGGAGTGAGGTAGTAGCAGAGCAGACACTGAGTTTGAGTGCAGGTTGGAATGAGGTAGTGGATCACACATTGAGTTTGAGTGCAGTTTGGAGTGAGGTAGTAGCAGAGCAGACATTGAGTTTAGGTTGGAGTGAGGTAGTAACAGAGCACACTGAGTTTGAGTGCAGTTTGGAGTGAAGTAGCAACAGAGCACACAGTGAGTTTGAGTGCAGTTTGTTAGAACCATTTCTTAGTAAAGCAGTTTGTGTTAGTGATAATGACACCCATGTGTATGAGTCACTGTTCTTCCTGCATGTGGTTTGGCTGCTATTAGATCCTGTGACTAGCAGCCATGAGAGGGCAGGGAGGGGCTGGGCAGATTCACAAATTCCTACAGCATATCCCTGCTCTGTGCTTCACTTACAGATGGCTATGTGGTTAGTGATACCTCTGTATGCATTAGTATCTCAGGTTTGCAAAGTATTTCAAAGCAGCTTCCAGGTTACCCACACCAGGTGTTACAACTGCACAACCAGAAAACAAGACTGAAGATGTTAACCACTCAAAGGCATCACTACCTTACATGTAACACCTTTGTGGAACTCTTTAACCCACTTCCACTCATACAGCAATATAAGTTATTACAAACTGTGCATTCCATAATCAGTGAACTCAACAATGAACATAGATAATGTATTCAAGCATACAACAAGCGTAACATAACTGTAAAAACAATCAGGCTCTGTATGTGCATTTCTCGTCTCATTATCTGTTGTTTGATGTTGATACCCACTGAGATATCTTACCAATACTAGTATAGAAAAAGTAGATCAGATTTCATGGAAGGATTTTCTTAAAGATGGAGTGAGTTTTTTTGGGGTTTTTTCTAATTTGTATAATTTTTAAATAGGTTGTTTATTCCTCCATAACACAACACAATTGTCTTACATCATCATGTCTAACTGGTATAGCCAGGACTTTATAATAATGTACACTTATATGATATAATTACATGTTACTTTAGTATAGTATTACATGGTATTAATGATAACTATATTTTTATTGAGCTTCACAATTTTATTCTTCTTTCTTTATTTTTTGTGTGGAGTTTCATCATTTATCACTTTCTGCGGTATCTGTAGAGTGCCTGCTTTCTTGGTCTGCGAGAGTACTGGTATTTTAAAATCTTATTTGGTGCATAAGGGCGCAATCTATTATACCGGTCGAGAAAGATATTTTCAATAATATCTTTATGTCCTCACTTGTTATTATATATCTCATATATAAAAATAGTTATGCCTCCGGTGACCCTTGCTCCAATTTCGGCTAATTGGGAAAGCACAGTAAGTTATTTTCTAACAATTTGTATCGATTGTTTTCAATAAATATTGTTTTAATGTTCTGTGGTGTTAGCTTGAGAAAGACCTCAGTTGGAGGTTGAAACGTTGCTGCTTGTATTATGCACTGCTCTTCATTAAATCTTCATTATGAGTCACCCCTGAGTGCCTGGACCAATTCTGTTATTCAATAACTTATAAATCATCACCACCAGGATTCGGTCCATAAACTCCAAACCCACTACATTCTTTTGGATTCACAATTTCCCTGAGATCAACTGCTCAAGATATGTGCTGGTCACTCTCTATCATATTTTGGCATTATACTGTTTCCCATTTTGTTTTTTGTCCTCTCCCATGTTACGTATATATGCCACATGTCACATGTTTGAGATTGGAAGAGGATGGGACTGGCAGGTGGCATCACTGGTGGCATGCCTACCCAGCCATGAAGGGCATGTGCCACCCTGGTTCACATGAGCATACAGGGCGGTCCATGTTGTAGGTGCTTCTCAAATGCTCAGGTATTTCATCCCAAGTGCATGGTTAGCACATTTAAACATGGGCTTTCACTGCATTTTGCATCAGTCCTATCATATAAGTTAAATAAGCCAAACCTTTCAACGTTAAATAATTATGGAAAAAATTGCAAAAATGGCTTACAGTAAAAATTAATTAAGATAAAGTCTCAACCTTGTCTCAACCTCCCTCCCGAGTGGAGCGGAATGCGCATGCGCAGCAAGAGCCACGCGCATTCAAACAGTCCATAGGAAAGCATTTCTCAATGCTTTCCTATGGACGTACTGCACATTGGATGCGAATTTCGCATCCAGCGTCGCAGATGCACCTCTAGCGGCTGTCAGGAAGACAGCCACTATAGGTTTGATTAATTCTCTGAAACTGCTATGTTTACTTGTGAAGGGTTAAAACCTGAGGGACCTGGCACCCAGACCACTTCATTGAGCTGAAGTGGTCTGGGTGACTATAGTGTCCCTTTAAATAGTAAAAAAAAATGTACAGAGGACAGTTCAGTAGGTTTTTACTTGACTCGGTTCCATATTTCACCTCAGGAAACATGGCAAAACTTTATGAACAAAAAATAAACTTTGCGAATGATCTTTTTATCATTTTGGAACATAATCTTGTTTATCTCTCCAACATGTAAACCTTTAATGTTTTTAGATGTCCTAGTTCACATTATATGACACAGCAGTGTCCCAGGGTGTGTGCAGTGCATGTAATAGCCGTTTGTCATACAGCATTGTACTTTCTGTTCTATGCCTGACTCAGCTTCACCCCCCTCACCCCCCCCACCCCCAAAGTAGAGATGCCAAAGCAGTTTGTTCTGGTTTGTGTCTATTCACAATATTCTTTTGGCAAGTCATTAGGTGTCCTATCAGATGTGTCCCTGTTTTGTGTCTTGAGTTGCTGTAATGATTCTAGAGTTTAGGGTTGGTGTTTATTAATCTCCAGGATGCCTGGAGTTTTCTCCCATGCACTGAGGTATCTCTCTTTCTCCTTTGGAATTTCACCTGAGGGACCTCATCAAACTATCACAGCAGAAGTACAGAGAGCCCTGCAGAGTATATCAGAATCATCACAGGCAGTGTGACATAAAAAACTCTGGCCTGGGGTTATTTAATGATTAGGTGGCAGGGGCATGGAAACAACTGACCATTCAAGTCCAATGGAGTGCTCCAGAGATAAACCTAGGGTAATGAATGTTCTTTTATTTGCCAAAGGGGGGCTCGGTATTAAGGCCAAATTGCTGGAGAACCCCTAGGCCTATGTATGGAGGAACAGGGGACAAGATATGTCCATGTACTTTAAGATATGATCGGTATACAGCAGGTGCACATGCACTTAAAGGGAATCTTTCTGAACATAGAATACTCAATTACCATATGTGTATATTTTGACAAAAATCACATAAATGAAAAAAACAGCAGTGTAACCTACGAAGTAGAACAATACAACACACAAGAAAATACAGGCTTGCAGTTTTTTAGGAAATTGATGGACTTAGTGAATGAGAATGTGAGAGGCAGTTTGGTAATGTGTGGCGACACAAATTTTGTTATGGATGGAGAATTGGATAACGCTAGGAAAGAACGTGATCAACAGCATAGAGGGGACAGTGACAGATTAGCGTACAAATGCTCCAGGTACATGATTGAATGTGGCTTATATGACTCCTGGAGACTGATGCATGAGAATGAAAGAGATTTTACTTATTATTCTGTCTCTAAAAATACGTATTCCAGGCTGGACTGGTTTATGATCCAGGGTGCTTTAATCCCGCACATCTTGAAATCTGATATCTTAGACATCAACTGGTCCGACCATGCTCCAATCATAATGCATATTGACGAAATCTTTTCATCAGCCCCAAACAGAAGCTGGAAATTAGGTGATTATTTGTTAAATGATGTTGTGAACAGGTCATTGACAGAGAAAGCTTTGAGTGATTATTTTTCGGAAAATGCCTCACCCGAGGTTCCTGGTGAGGTTACTTGGAATGCGCATGAGGCTGTGTTAAGAGGTCATTTTATTTCTAGAGCATCTTACCTGAAGAGAATTATTAGCAATAAGTTAAAAACATTGGAAAAAGAATTGTACAATTTGAACCACGCTAATAAATTTGGTCCATCGTCCTCCCTATCATCAATGATAGGAGAAATTAAGGCTAACATTAACAAAATTTATTTAGATCGTACATCTCTCATGGTGAGACGTCTCAGGAAAGCATTTTACTTAAAAGGCAACAGGGCCTCAACTCTTTTGGCATCCAAACTCCAGCACGTGAATGCCCAATCAAAAATAGCATATTTACTTGATGATCAGGGGCGAAAAGGGTTTCATCCAACAAAAATTATTGATATGTTTGCAGAGTATTATAGCAAACTTTATCATTTAGAATGTAATTCGGACCTTTCCCAGCCTTCTGCAACAATAATTGATAAATTCTTAGACAGAGTGACATTGCCTCGGCTGTCTCCAGGACATTTAGAAAGCTTAGAATGTGAAATATCAGCAGAAGAGATAGCTGAGGCGATCAAACTTATGCCCCTGTTAAAGCCCCTGGTCCCGATGGATTCACTATTTAAGTGTTCTTGCATAGCAAGACCACTTAATGTTATCTCACATATATATTATTATTCTTATTATAGCCAAATTTGCCACCCTAACTCCTCCCACAGTTTTTACACTACATAGACAAAAATTTACCAAAACGTGCAGATTGTTCCCGATCGGATTGCTATTACTTTGTGGAACGTTTCGCCGAATGGTTCACGGAATATCGTCGTTCTTGTGGCGAAATTTGTCCCATAGGAATGAATGGCAAAGCTAGAGTGGGAGCTGGCAAAAGCTGAAAAATCAGGACATGATTTCTAAACTGCCACCACTCCCTTATTTTCAGGCCCACCTACACAAATCTTATATCAAAACGTTCAGCTATCCCTGCTGCCACTAAACATGTCAACGGCTAAGCCATAGTCCTGATAGTTTTCACAATATAATAATTTGTTTGCAACTAACGCCGTCCATTGACATTCATTGAAACTTCACTCTACAAAGCTCAAATTTGAAGTGCAATTTCTAAACTGCGACTGTGCCTTCATTTTTAATACTTCAGAGACATACTATGCATCAAAATGTAGGTCTGGGTCTTGTGATTCTCACAATATAAAGCTCTTCGCTGTAGGATTTATAGTTTTTAAAATACGACCGTTTGAAGATGGCAACCGCCAAAATACTCTGACCTGTGCCAGGCTGCAGCAGAAAGTGATGTCATAGACAGGGCCTTTTGTACACCTGCTAATGTTTTTATAAATGTATGTTTTAATGTAACTGCACTTTGGACAACAACGTTGCAATTAAATGTGCTATATAAATAAATAATAACAGTTACTCCGTCGACTCCAGTTGTAGACTACTGGTGGAGGCAAGAACACTTCACACAATTTCCCCAGAAATTGTAGCTGTTCTAGTTTATATTATAATACTTTTCCAGAAATTTTAATTCCCCATATGACTAAAATGTTCAATTCCTATAAGTCTGGGGACAAGATGCCGGAGGAGTCCTTGTGCGCATGAATAGTCACCTTGCCAAAACCGGGAAAAACTCCTGATAGATGCCCTAACTTTAGGCCCATTTCTCTGATTTATAATGATTCAAAGATTTATTCTAAAGTTCTCGTAAATAGATTAACCAAAATTAATCCCATTGCTAATTAATAAGGATCAAGTGGGTTTTGTACAAGATAGACAGGCGCCAGACGGAACTAGAAGATTCATAAACTTGATTCAGCACATCAATATGACCAAAACGCCTTCTTTGCCTCTATCTCTAGATGCATAGAAGGCGTTTGACAGGATACGTTGGGGATATTTATGGAGAACATTGGACAGGTTCAACATACCATCATCCTTTACCATAGCAATTAAGGCGCTATATTGCGCACCCTCCGCCCATGTCTCTGTCACGGTAGTTTACCCGAACACGCAAGATTTAGTCCAACAATCGACAGATAGAGCAGATACGTCTTACTGGACCTTAGAATGGCTGGACTCGCCGTAAAGCAGAGAATAGAAAGAGTCAAGAACGAGCCGAGGTCAAGGGAACAAAGAGACTGCGAGAACAAAAACTAGCCAAGGTCTGGTACACAGTAGTCAGTAAGCCGGCAAACAAGACAAAACAGGGATAGAGAGATAAACGGAGTCAGATACAAAGCCAAGGTCAAGCACGAAAAATCACAACTGAACACAACAAGCGCTAAAGGGAACTGAAACAGAAACCACGATAGGGCAGGGAGTTAACGGAGAGGTAAGTATAAATACCCTAACCTTTACTTTGATTGGCCCCTGTCATATCCATGCCCCCAAAATGTGAGTGTATGGGGAATGTGGGATGACAGGGACCAATGGGAAACCGTTGTATTTTTTGGCTCCCACTGCCCCTTTAAGAGCGTGCCTGAGGCGCGCGGCACGCTCTTAGAGCTAGACGGGACACGTGACCGCATCTCTCGGTCCATGCCCGCCTTCATCCGAGCTCTGAGCGAGTCGCGCGCGCCGGGAAGAGAGGACCTCGGCCGGCCCCCGGGTAAGGTAAGTACTGCTACAGTCTCAGCTTCCGACTTCACATCCAAAACTTTCTCTCTAACCAATGGGACGAGACAGGGGTGCCCTTTATCTCCAATTTTATTTGTTTTAGCGATAGAACCCATGGCCGAACTAATTAGAACGACCCCACAAATTGTAGGAATTGCTATTAACCCCTTAAGGGCCAAACTTCTGGAATAAAAGGGAATCATGACATGTCACACATGTCATGTGTCCTTAAGGGGTTAAAGAATCCGTTCACAAAATTGGGCTATTTGCAGACGATAAAATCCTAGCTGTCAAAAACCCAAAAGAATCTTTGAGACACCTCAAGGACATTTTAACTCAATTTGGCGAGATATCGTACTACAAATTAAATGAGTGTAAGACTCAGGCCCTTCCGTTTCATTTAAATAATTTGGAAACCACTGCCCTTAAGAAATCATATTTATTTGTTTGGAGAACTGACTATATGGAATATCTTGGCATTAATTTATGCAAAAATTTGGTCAATATGCACAATTACAACTTGAGGAAAGCATGGTCGGACTTACAAAAAGAGATGGAGAGATGGGGCTTGATGGAGCTCTCATGGCTGGGGAGGGTCGCATCTATTAAAATGACGATACTTCGAAAAAAATTATATTTTTTTAGGACCATCCCTCTGCCCATCCCATTATCATTTTTTAATAAAGTTCACTCTACAATGCTGAAGTTCATCTGGGGGAACAAGCCTGCCCGAGTAAGGCTCACTTCCCTGCAGCACCATAAATCGAATGGCGGTATCGGTGTCCCCAATATCCGCAAATATTATTTCTAACGCATGCCACTAACGCATATTGTTAAAGTGCATTGATGTACAAATTTTTTGCCATATACATTGTTATGCCTATTTCAATGATGGATGGATACTCCTTCCCATTTCCAAGTTCCCCTTCCTTTCCTACCCCTAATACAATGTTTGTATTACTATTACTTGTTAAACAAAATTTTAAAACTTTAATAAAAATTATTTGAAAAGAAAATATAAGCTGATAAGAAGTGTGTTTCACATTTTGAATTGTTCACAGCTGTATGGTATTATATACCGTTCTTTTTCCCTGTATGGAATGTTGGTCAAATACATGCTCATAATGCACAGAACCGTGAATTTGGTTAAATTAGAAGATATATTGGTGGTGACCCAATTAAGCATCCTAACAAGATCAGGACTGTACAGCAGAATCTGGACACTTAATATAAATGAAGCATTATATTAAGTGAAAAGTGACAAAGAACAGTTTTCTGATTATAAGAATGAGAACTATTTTGACTTGTGGAATAACTTTCCAGTTAAACTAGTACTAGTAAAGGATCGGCACACACATAAAGCTTTTCTAAAGAATGAATAAAGAAAGTCAATCTGAGAAATAATTAATTATAGACCGGATAGATTGCCCAATGTTTATCTGTGGTTACAATCTATGTTGCTAAGTAACGCAGTAAAGGTGTGTGCCTTTTACTTAAATAAACATGAATACATTAAACTGTAAATTATGATCCATTTAAAGTCTTAGACCAAAATTGGAAATGTGTATAGCTATTTGTTTGGTATCTCCAATATCTGGCATCCTGTATAGCTACATATTTACTGTATTTGTTTTTAACACTTCTCTTGGTTTTTGCTCTAGTAAATGCTATTGAAACACTTTTGAATGCAGGTCATTGTCCTATGATGCTCCACATATGCTAAAAGGTGCTTGGACATATTTTTGGAAACGGCCAAAAGAGCACATGCGTGCGGCCATGCCGGTTAAATTAATTTACATTGTATGCTCTGTCTGTGCACAACCCTTTTTACTGTCAGTAAATGTTTTCTTGAGAAACGAAACAGAATAAGAATAGGCTATGAGTAATATTCCGATGCAAACATAAAAGATAAAGTCATTCGTAATTTGATATAACAATAGTCATCGACAACCTCCTGTCTCAAGAGCATCAATACTAGACCATATAGAATATTGGTATATTATAGGGTGCCAACATTATTAAATAATAAAGCCCAAAGTGCAGGATGCAACGATAGTATTTGAACCTGGGTAAGGTAGCACCTGGGAACGGCAAAATTAAATGTTTGTTGTTTTTTTTGCACAAAATGACCAGTTCAGCTGGCATGCCTGTGTCAGCAGGGGACGAAGCATATGGAGACCCTTGCACATATTGTGGATGTGGCTCTAAATTACCTGCTTTATTACTAACAAAATATTTGGAAGACAAGCTTTCGAGAGCTTTCCTCTCTTCCTCGGGTTTTGCTTCAGACCAGAGGAAGAGAGGAAAACTCTCGAAAGCTTGTCTTTCAAATATTATGTTAGTCCAATTAAAAAAACATTGTTAAACACAGATCTGCACACCCGTCAAGCCAAGACTTGCTTTTCCCACAGATATCTCAACTTTGCAATGATGTTACTACTGCACGGAATTCTGGGTGCGCATATGCAAATTAGTTTCAACAAATAATCCCATTTTTGTCTCATTCCATTTTAAACATGGATTCCTTGGAGTTTTTATTTGCTGTATACAACAGCTTTGAAACACAACTCAGGAAGTTGAGCAAAGCCAGTGAACCACTATTGGACAGCTGTTAATGCAACTCATCAGCATGAAGTTGGTTACTGGCCACTGATCAATCACAACATTGAAAACCATCTGCCTATCATGTAGGTTCCCCTTGTGATACCAAAACAGCTCTTATGCATCGATACATGGGTTCCTGTGGTATCCGGCACCAAGACATTAGCAGTAGATCCTTTAACTCCTGCAAGTTGCGAGGAGTGGCCTCCATTAATTAGATTTGTTGTTCCAACACATTCCACAGATGCTCATCGGATTGAGAACTGGGGATATTGGAGACCAGTCATGTTCCTCAAACCAATCCTGAAATGTTTTTGGAGTGTTTCACGCTGCGTTATCCAGCTGAAAGAGGCCAACGCCATCAAGGAACACCATTGCCATGAAGGGGGAGGGGTATGCAGACAACAACAATCTCTAAGCAGGTAGTATGTTTCAAAGTAACATCCACATAAATGCCAGGATCCAAAGTTTCACAGTAAAACATTGCCCGAGTATGACACTGCCGCTGCTGGACAGCCTTCTTCCTACAGTACATCCATGGTAAATCTCATCTCAGGTATATGACGCACATGCAGCCAGCCATCCTTCTGATTTATAAGACCATCAGACCAGGCAACCTTCTTCCATTACCAGACGGGCTAGCCTTCTGTCCCCATGTTCATCAGGGCACCCATGACTCTGACCCGGTTCACTGGTTGTCCTTCTTTGCACCACTTTTGGTAGGTACTAACCAATGCAATTTTGCTTTTCTTGATTAAAAAATTATATTTTTTATTGATCTTCACAAACAATGCCACAGAAAGTTGTTTTTTTTATTCTGTAACTTTCTAATAGATCTTCACAGCAGGATTTGTGCTGTTTTTGTTGCAGAATGCATCTCAGTACCGTGAGGTTATTACACTGATTAGGTTGATCAGTTAACCACTAATGATGATGAATTTAGAAGGAAGCTTTAAACCAAAACGACAGATCTAGAAATAGATCTGATTTGAATAATATTTAGACTTCAGCTATTTGGGTCTAAAATGTTAATGACCATTGTCTACTGTTTAGTTCTTATTTAGTGCATAAAGTAGATTTTTCATATGTCAGCCTTGCTCTTTTAAGTACCGGTAAGTAAATGTCAAGTGGACACAAGTCTGATACCACTGTAACACCCACCTCCCCTCCCCTCCCAACCCCCCACTGGACCCTCTATCAGTTTATCTCTCACAATAATGTTCACAGCATGATGATGGCAGTTTCAGTCACTTATTCACTTCCTTCCTTTACACTAGATGCTCGAACTGCCATCATTTCAGCTAGATTCCCTCCCTAGCTCATCACGAGTCTCCTAACCTAACCGTAACTCCCAACATTATTATTATTGGTATTCATATTCCGCAGTGCTCTACAATACTAGAAAAGGGGGAAATGTAATAATAAATTAGACAATTACTAAATTTTACAGGAACAACAAGTAAATGAGGACCCTGCTCAAACGAGCTTCTAAAATGGATAAAAAGAGCCATTTTAATATTGGGGGGGTGAGTGGGGTTATGGCCACCGTGGGGCTGTTTTGAGAATTTTTAGGTGACTTACTAATAAAAAGATTCTGAAACTAATATTTAATTTATAAGAAGGACAATCTATCTGATACACACAGACTGATTTCTAAACGTATTAGAGACACATTGCTGTGAGTATTATTACTGTGTAGCTCGGTTATACACTCAGACACACCAACAATATGGAGTTCCTAGAGGAGGGACATTAGGATAGAAAAGAGGACAGATAGATTTGTGCTCAAAATAAGGACTGTTCCTCCCTATTCTGTTCTGTGTGAGAATGATATTAGCTGCGGCCTACAGCACTGTGAGTTTATCCCATTGTGCAGCGCTACGGAATTTGCTGGCGCTATATAAATGATAAAATAAAAATAATTATGGTATTTTGAAAAATCGCTGATTCCAGTAATCCATAGCCTAATTCTAACCTGATGACAAGAAACGATAACCCAGGACCTTGGCTGCGATAGTATGCGTTGGTTCTCAATCTATTACAGGTACATGGCCAATATTGATTATAAGCACATCGTAAATGGTTGTATTAAATTTGATCCATCCCTGCTGCATGTATTTTTCAAGAGCTACGGGATTTGCTGGCGCTTTATAAATAATAAAATAATAATAATAAGAGAATGTCTACAAAAAAAAGGTGGATGTGGTAAAGTAATGCAAGGCCTAGCTTTATGAAGCATTGAGGATTTAGTGTTTTCCATAAAGAAAAAAAAAAGGAAACTTCTGTTAATAGTTAGAGAGCTGGGGCTGGGACCTCCCATCCTATTAAATGTTGTGTATCGCAGTTGGCCTTGTCAGATCATCTATTTCTGGCAGATCAGCTATAATTTCTTCATCCTGTGGGTCAGTAGTATGTGAAAAGAGCTTCCCAACAGCTCATATAATCCATATGTAGAAGATAACAATGAATCATAAATAAATAAAAAAACACTGGAATTGCTGTTATTAATTAATGTTCCTTTCAACCATTCTGAATTCCAAATACTAAAGGGCTTCAGTTTTCACATAATTAGGAGGTATGAAATTGTAACGGGGTAGGTGGTCATTACACTGGCCAGACAGACTCAGGCTGCACATGCGCAGGGTGTTGTTGAAGTGCTCTGTTCGTGGGCTGAATGCCCTGGGTGTGGTTTTTGCAGCACCAATGCATCTAATGAGGATCTCACTCTGTGGTTGCTAAGGGAAAAATAAACATTTTAGCAGGACAGGACCTCAAAACTGGGAAACTTGGATAGGTACAGGACACCCAATGGTCCTGCTTTTGGGAGACAGTCCTAATTTGGGGGGTCTGTCCAGATTTAGTTTGCTTTCAGGGACACCAGGGAACTCTCCTAGGGCAGCGCAGTGAGGGCACATCATTAGACATGTTTGTGCCATGGAGCAGGGACTAGGACCAAGCAGACAGCGTTTCAGCAGCTGCCCTACCAGTAATTGGATCACTGGCAGCGCCCTCAGAAGGCCTCCCACCCATCGCGATATTATACCACCCAAGGGTTTTCAAATTTATTAGAAATATATGATCCAGCAATTTTAATGGCAGATAACACCAGCCATAAGTGAATGAATTAGTAATGTTTTACCTCAGTAACCTAGATATCTACGAACGACCTTTCCCTCAAGGCTGGCTGGGGATTATGGGAACCGTAGTTAAGAAACCTCTGTTGTGCCAGTGTAAGCTAAGCACTCGTATAAACTACATACACAAATGCGTTCCGGAGTACACGAGCAATGCTTCACATTGTGCCAAAGATACACACTATCAGAAATAGGGGCACATTTCCTTATAAGCCTTCTCTTTGGCTCAGAACCATGACACACCCAGTCCTACTCAGTTTGTAAAGACTTTACTGTCTGAAATTGATTTGTTGATCAGTTTAGGTATAAACGTGAACAATCGTCAAAAGGCATACATTTAAATTTTGGTGTAGCTAAACAATTTGCTGCATCGTTATTTGTGTGAGTCTATTTATACAGCCTGTTTTAGAATTTAACAATGGTATTTAGAATATTTGTGCACGATTGAGATTCTTTCATTAAGACACACGTTTAAAAAAAAATAATAATTTTATTATGTGCATATAAACCAATAAATATAGAAATACGATTTGTTTGTGTTCATTTCAAAATGTAATTTAAGTGCACGTTCTTATGTTTTTAAATTACAGCATTAAATAAGTTAGTATTGAGACAGAGATGCTCATGCTACGAAAGGAAATATACGTGTGTGCAGATAGTGTGCACTCACTGCCACCTCCTGGCTGTTATCAGGCATTACAAGGCATCTACAAAAGAAAATGGCAGACTCTTTGATGTGCAAAAGTGCAGCTCTGACTCATACTTTAAACAAGCTTTTTTTACACAATATAATGTGGATCATCCAAAAATAAAAAGGAGTCTACAGAAATATTGGCCAATATTGTTGGAGGACCCCATTTTGGGGGAGCATTTGTCAAAAAGGCCAAAAATCATCTATAGGAAAAAACAAAATCTTAAGAACTTATTAGCACCTAGTTATGCTTTAAAAAATGGATTAAAAAATATTAAAAAAGGGATAAAAGGCTTCCGGGGTTGTAAAAGTTGTAAAGCCTGTTCTCAAGTAAATACAGACAAGGTTACATCATATAGTAGTTCCGTTACAGGGAAACAGTTTTCAATTAAATCAGAGATTGGCTGCCGCTCGGACTGTGTTGTGTATTTGCTTCAGTGCCCATGTGGCAGCCAATATGTTGGTCGCACAAAGAGATGTTTAAAAGTGAGACTTTTGGAACATATTAACAACATAAAGAAAAAATTAGATACTCATTCAGTCCCCCTTCACTGCAATAATTGTCCCCTGTTTTCTTTGAAGGGGCTACGCTGTATAGGGATAGAACAAATTCAACCCCATTGGAGAGGGGGTAATAAAGAAAAGCGATTGGCACAAAGGGAATCATATTGGATTCATAGGTTACGCACTCTTGCCCCAAGGGGATTAAATGTGGATATGGATATTGTCTGTTTTTTGAACTAACTAATTTTAATGTATAAAGATACACTTGAAATTGATTATATATAACTCATGTCATTTTATTTAGATTGAATATGACATTGAGTATATGATTGGTTAATTATTTTAGTTTACACAATATGGATATGTAATTTAGTATGTAATAATTGACAAGTAATAATATTTACAGGTCGATTGTTTGAGTTTACACAATATGGATATGTAACTGAGCATGTAATGATTAATAAATATTAATTTTATGGCACTTAATATAATACAGATTTGCAATAAGTATAATATCACTTAAGTCACTTTAAAAAGATTATGCACCTTAATTGGTTATGTTCATTATGTTAGTGTATTAGACATTAATGTCAATATATGGACATATGAATTTATTAATAATTGGTTGCTATTATATATATAGATTTTTTGTAATACTATGATATATGTATTTTTTGTCATATTATGATAAATATTATGAATGGTCAACTTGGATAGGAAGTTGTTACACATTCATTATAAGAATTATTTTTAGTGTTTCATTGTTAGAGGACAATCAATATAATATTTTAAATTCTCTCATTTGATTTCTAACAGTTCTTTTGCTTCTAGTTATGTGTGTATAATTATTAGGTAAAAGAAATACGATGTTTCCAGGCTGCCACTATGTGGAACGCACGTCCATTTCTGTTTCCGAATGTGGAACGCATGATGATCATGTGATAAATCACGGAACACGTGACGCGAACGTAACGTATGACGTATGCGGAAGTGGCTGTTTTCGGAACGAGCCCGGCTTTTTTCATTCCGATCAAGTGAACACACCTGAAGAAAAGAAACCCTGGACGAATAGGAGTCAAAAGAGGAGAAAACACCCACTATTCCACCAATGACTAGAAGGGATTAGCCCTATATAAGGTTATTCATGTGTTAGCGTTTTTAGGATGCTGTTTTTTATTCTCTGTAATTTTGGTGATTGAATTTTGTGCTGAAAGAGGTCCCTGAGGAAGTCCTTCTGTATAAGGACGAAACGCGTAGGACCAGCATCTCTTTCTTATATTGTTTTTATGTATTTTTTATACACCTCTTGAATTTTACAAGTGAATAAATCGCCTTTGAAGTATTCCTTTGGTTGCATTTGCTTGGATCTTCTCGCTGACCTGGATACCCCATTGGCTATCACTTGAGGAGGGAGAATTAAAGGAGAACAACCCCCCCTTTTTACACTTAGGGGGAGGCACCCTAAATACGCTTATATTCTTTGGAATATGTGAGTGCATATTTTTTATCAGTGGTTTTATAGTGTGTAGCAATATTTGCACTATGTTTTGTCCTCTATTATAGGTACATCAGCAGAATCCCAAATATCCTATCAATCATACTGACTCATACTAAACTTGGATGGACTTGAAGCATATTTTATTCAGGACATAACATATGTATTTTGTCTTTTTCAGAGTACTCTTTATGGATCTTCTGGATTTTAATTAATTTCATACCTGCATCCTAATTATCATTGTATACATTCTCCATGTGAGAACATTCAAATACCACAAATTTAAAACCTGAGATTTGGGGGAACAGCATAATCCTAACAGCATA
>OW240912.1:132973589-133134319 GCA_933207985.1 Pelobates cultripes
ACAAACAAACAAAAACACGGACACCCGTGAAAGAAGTGATAAAACACAACAACTTAACTGAAAGGTACACAGCTTCCCAAGGTTATTTCCCAGCTGATAACCTTATAGCAGAACAGTATAATTGATAGGATATTTGGGATTCTGCTGATGTACCTACAATAGAGGACAAAACATAGTGCAAATATTGCTACACACTATAAAACCACTGATGAAAAGTATGCACTCACATATTCCAAAGAATATAAGCGTATTTAGGGTGCCTCCCCCTAAGTGTAAATGGGGGGTTATTCTCCTTTAATTCTCCCTCCTCAAGTGATAGCCAGTGGGGTATCCAGGTCAGCGAGAAGATCCAAACAACTGCAGCCAAAGGAATACTTCAAAGGCGATTTATTCACTTATAAAATTCAAGAGGTATATAAAAAATACATAAAAACAATATAAGAAAGAGATGCTGGTCCTACGCGTTTCGTCCTTATACAGAAGGACTTCCTCAGGGACCTCTTTCAGCACAAAATTCAATCACCAGAATTACAGAGAATAAAAAACAGCATCCTAAAAACGCTAACACATGAATAACCTTATATAGGGCTAATCCCTTCTAGTCATTGGTGGAATAGTGGGTGTTTTCTCTTCTTTTGACTCCTATTCGTCCAAGATTTCTTTTCTTCAGGTGTGTTCGCTTGATCGGAATGAAAAAAGCCGGGCTCGTTCCAAATTCAGCCACTTCCGCATACGTCGTACATTACGTTCGCGTCACGTGTTCCGTGATTTATCACATGATCATCATGCGTTCCACATTCGGGAAAAAAAAAGAATTTAACAAGTCCTCCAGACCGCCCAATAATAAGTGGCATTGAATCGATTACGGCAAATCTGTCTGCCTTTCTGGATTGTTATTTGCAAAAATATGCCCAAATGGCATTGTCATATACAAAGGATACAAAATCATTTTTGCAAGAAATTGAAAATCTGGAATGGCAGGAGGACTACAGCTGGGCCACATTGGATGTGACCTCGTTGTATACGGTTATTAGTCATAATCTTGGGTTAGAGGCAGTTGCTTTCTATCTAAACCAAGATAGAGATATTTCCATTGGTTTCAGATCCTTCATTCTGTGGGGTATACAGTTCATATTAGAACACAATTATTTTCTTTTTGATCAATCGTTTTACTTGCAACTGGTGGGTACTGCCATGGGCACCAGGTTCGCCCCCAGTTATGCCAACATATATATGCGCAGGTGGGAGGACCTCTGCGTATGGTTGGGTCATGACTGGGTGGAGAACCTGGTCCTATGGCGGCGGTATATAGACGACGTTATTATTATTTGGAAGGGGTCGGATTCTGAATTCATGACTTTTGTCAACCATTTAAATCGAAATGAGTATAATTTAAAGCTTTCTCCAGTATGGGACTGTAGAGAAATTAATTTCTTAGATCTCACCCTTTTAGTGAGGGAAGTGAGATCAAAACTAAATGTTTCTTCAAACCAACAGATGGGAACAGCTATGTTCATAAACGTAGTTGTCACCATCAGCCTTGGTTGAAGGGGATTACTAAGGGACAGCTTACTCGAGTAAGGAGGAACTGTTCCCATACTAAGGATTTTCAGATACAGGACCAACATATAGCCAATAAATTAGTTAAAAAAGGTTACAACCAGAAGCAAATTAGGAGGGAAATCCAGATGATGTCTAAAAGAAGTAGAAACGAGTTTTTAATGGATGGCCCTAGCAACAAGAAAAAGGGGGAAGACTTCAAACAAGCTTTTTTTACACAATATAATGTGGATCATCCAAAAATTAAAAGGAGTCTACAGAAATATTGGCCAATATTGTTGGAGGACCCCATTTTGGGGGAGCATTTGTCGAAAAGGCCAAAAATCATCTATAGGAAAAAACAAAATCTTAAGAACTTATTAGCACCCAGTTATGCTTTAAAAAATGGATTTAAAAATATTAAAAAAGGGATAAAAGGCTTCCGGGGTTGTAAAAGTTGTAAAGCCTGTTCTCAAGTAAATACAGACAAGGTTACATCATATAGTAGTTCCGTTACAGGGAAACAGTTTTCAATTAAATCAGAGATTGGCTGCCGCTCGGACTGTGTTGTGTATTTGCTTCAGTGCCCATGCAGGAGCCAATATGTTGGTCGCACAAAGAGATGTTTAAAAGTGAGACTTTTGGAACATATTAACAACATAAAGAAAAAATTAGATACTCATTCAGTCCCCCTTCACTGTAATAATTGTCCCCTGTTTTCTTTGAAGGGGCTACGCTGTATAGGGATAGAACAAATTCAACCCCACTGGAGAGGGGGTAATAAAGAAAAGCGATTGGCACAAAGGGAATCATATTGGATTCATAGGTTACGCACTCTTGCCCCAAGGGGATTAAATGTGGATATGGATATTGTCTGTTTTTTGAACTAACTAATTTTTAATGTGTAAAGATACACTTGAAATTGAGCATATATTACTCATGTCATTTTATTTAAATTGAATATGACATTGAGTATATGATTGGTTAATTATTTTAGTTTACACAACATGGATATGTAATTGAGTATGCAATAATTAATAAGTAATAATATTCACTGGTTAATTGTTTTAGTTTACACAATATGGATATGTAATTGAGCATGTAATAATTAATAAATAATAATTTTATGTCACTTAACATAATATAGATTTGCAAATAAGTATAATATCACTTATGTCACTTTAAAAAGATTATGCACTTTAATTGGTTCTGTTCATTATGTTAGTGTATTAGACATTAATGTCAATATATGAACATATGAATTTATTAATAATTAATTGCTATTATATATATATTTTTTGTAATACTATGATATATGTATTTTTTGTAATATTATGATAAATATTATGAATGGTCAACTTGGATAGGAAGTTGTTACACATTCATTATAAGAATAATATTTAGTGTTTTATTGTTAGAGGACAATTAATATAACATTTTAAATTCTCTCATATGATTCCTAATAGTTCTTTTGCTTCCAGTTATGTGTGTATAATTATTAGGTAAAAGAAAAACGATGTCCAGGCTGCCACTATGTGGAACGCACGTCCATTTTTTTCCCGAATGTGGAACGCATGATGATCATGTGATAAATCACGGAACACGTGACGCGAACGTAACGTACGACGTATGCGGAAGTGGCTGAATTTGGAACGAGCCCGGCTTTTTTCATTCCGATCAAGCGAACACACCTGAAGAAAAGAAATCTTGGACGAATAGGAGTCAAAAGAAGAGAAAACACCCACTATTCCACCAATGACTAGAAGGGATTAGCTCTATATAAGGTTATTTAGGTGTTAGCGTTTTTAGGATGCTGTTTTTTATTCTCTGTAATTCTGGTGATTGAATTTTGTGCTGAAAGAGGTCCCTGAGGAAGTCCTTCTGTATAAGGACGAAACGCGTAGGACCAGCATCTCTTTCTTATATTGTTTTTATGTATTTTTTATATACCTCTTGAATTTTATAAGTGAATAAATCGCCTTTGAAGTATTCCTTTGGCTGCAGTTGTTTGGATCTTCTTGCTGACCTGGATACCCCACTGGCTATCACTTGAGGAGGGAGAATTAAAGGAGAATAACCCCCCCATTTACACTCAGGGGGAGGCACCCAAATACGCTTATATTCTTTGGAATATGTGAATGCATACTTTTCATCAGTGGTTTTATAGTGTGTAGCAATATTTGCACTATGTTTTGTCCTCTATTGTAGGTACATCAGCAGAATCTCAAATATCCTATCAATTATACTGTTAAGAATATAATTTTGCCTCTTTATAAATCACTGGTAAGAGCCCATATTGAATATGCTGTGCAATTTTGGGCACCTTTTCTAAAGAAGGATATTATGGCACTAGAAAAAGTGCAGAGGCGGGCTACAAAATTAATAAAAGGAATGGAACAAATTGGCTATGAAGAAAGGTTAACAAATTTAAACCTATTTAATTTAGAAAAACATCGCCTGAGAGGGGATATGATAACATTATACAAATATATTCGGGGCCAATACAAACCATTGTGTGGAAATCTATTCACAAACCGGACTTTACATAGGACACGAGGACATGAGTTCAGACTGGAAGAAAGAAGATTTCGTCTAAGGCAAAGGAGAAGTTTTTTTACTGTAAGAACAATCAGGATGTGGAATTCTCTGCCTGAGGAAGTGGTTTTATCAAAGTCCATACAGATGTTCAAACGGCTACTAGATGCATACTTGCAAGAACAGAATATTCAAGGATATAATCTTTCAATGTAGGGTAATAACTGCTTGATCCAAGGATAAATCTGACTGCCATTCTGGGGTCAAGAAGGAATTTTTTTCCTGGCTTGTTGCAAAATTGTGCTTCAAACTGGGTTTTTTTGCCTTCTTTTGGATCAACAGCAAAAAACAAATGTGAGGTAGGCTGAACTTGATGGGCGCAAGTCTCTTTTCAGCTATGTAACTATGTAACTATGTAACTATGAGCAAGTATCCTTGATGTTTTGTTCCTATTAAAAATTATGAGTAAAACTATATTCTGTGTTAAATACACTTAATGTCATGTTAAGTAGTTGTGTTTGGTACATGTAATCAAGCAGCGATTGTGGAATCCAGATGTTTATCTACTACAAATCCCAGCAGCCTCAGACAATTCAGATTTTGCAACAGACAAACTGCAAAAGAAATGTATCTGTATTCCCTATGTTTTCCCAGTTTACTGTCCTACCTTTCTACACACAGACATATTCTTCCATCCATCTACTTAGCAGCCATGCTTCTCCCCTTAAGGATGATAGCACTATTCACATCACAGACGTGCAGACACATTAGGTTGCATATTAATGTATAGGTTTATTGAATGGAGCGCTCAGGGCCAATTGCAACATTTACAACTCTCATCAAATACTGTTCCAGCTGCACATTGGGAGGCATAGGTCTGGCCAGAAGCACACTGATAAAAGCTGTTGGAGTTTACAGGATTTACATAAAACCCATCAATCTTAGTAGCACAGAAGTTGGGGTCAATTTCAGTGCTTGAAGGGGTGGTGAGAGGTGGTGGATCAGTCACATCTGTGGGGAGTGGGGGGGGAGGGGGAGGGTTGGTCACATCTCCTCCACCTTCAGCTGCACATGGTTCTCCAGGGCAGTTTGTGACTGAACCTACGAAGATGCAGAAGAAAATACATTAGCTTATTCAAGGGTACAAGTAAATATAACTGCAACTGCACCATGCAGAGAATATATATATAGTTTTACTATAAAGGCACATATGGTAAACATATAATTTTAGATTGGCCTTTTATTGTGGCCGGCCTAAGGCACACCTGTGCAATAATCATACTGTCTAATCAGCATCTTGATATGCCACACCTGTAAGGTGGATGGATTATCTCGGCAAAGGAGAAGTGCTCACTAACACAGATTTAGACAGATTTGTGAACAATATTTGAGAGAAATAGGCCTTTTGTGTACATAGAAAAAGTCTTAGATCTTTTGGTTCAGCTCATGAAAAATGGGGGCAAAAATAAAAGTGTTGCGTTTATAAATTTGTTCAGTGTATATATTTATTAATTTTACATAACTTTGGATTTTATTTATTATAATTCGAGGGACCTGCCTGACAATCCAGAAAGACAGTCCAGAGAATTTAATTGGCAAGCCCCATATTTAACCCTGTAACTTTCCAAAACACCATAAAACCTTTACATAAGAAGTATTGTTATTACGGTAGTGGGAGACTTCGCTGAACACAAATATGAGTGTTTCAAAACAGTAAGACGAGGAAAAAGAAAGGAAACACTGCCAAAAAGATATATAAAATTTAAAATTTGACTTTTAATGGTGAATACAATATAGAGTGATTATTTCACATATATAGTCATAGTCGGTCTAGATATGTACATACCGAGACACGAAGAGATAATATAAGGAATAGTAGAATTAAAAACAAAAAAACAGTATCTAGGTATCAAAGATATGAATGACAATATTATATAAATGGATAGGAGCTGTCTACTATAATGATACTGTTACAACCTATCAAAAGAAAATGAAAAAATGAACTATCTACAATGATAATACTGTAACAACGTATCAAAAATGATTGTTACAGTAAATAGTGCTTTGCAAATGGTAGACAAAACGTTTTGCTGCTATAATTTACAGAAGGTACTTCCAATGCACCCAGAGTGTTCTTGGTTAAATAAAGGAAAGGGGAAAAACATATATGTCTGCTGCAATGAGACTATTTAAATATATCTAGAGTGTCTCATTGCAGTCAATCAGACTTTCCAAGTAACCGGAACAACTTCTGGTGCTGTGATTTATAAAAAACACTTTCAAAAAATGTCCCAAGTGTTCTAAAAATCAAAATAAAGATGAAAGAAAAACCGTCTGCTATTATAGGCTGTAATAAGGAAATGAACAAAAGTTAGACAGCATAAACAAAGCCGTTCAATCTGGCTGTTAATCTGTAGTAGAATAAACTAAGCCGTCCGATTAAACTAATAACCTGCAGTAGATAGTATAATACCCAGGTATATACAATGGCAGTTACTAAATAAAGCCCATGCTTTAAGACCCCCAGAAAGGATATAGTAGAAGAATAGAAAGATATCTGTGCCTTCAAGGGCACCTACCAGGTATAGAAGCTAACTGCACGTGATGAAAAAAGGAGAGAGGAAACAGAAGTTGTCTTATGGTAAGCAACTGTGCCTACAAAGGCACCTCTCTACAGGGTATATTAAATTATGAGACTGACTGGTTAACGTTTGGATAACAAAATCCACGATAGTGTCTTATGATGTCTTAGTTAAGTATCGGTGTACTATGAGCGACGGCTAAATAGTTACGTTACAGCCATAAATAGTATCAGCGGCTAAATGGTTAATTTACAGCCCTAAATGGTATCAACGGCTAAGTTATTGATTCACCTCCCACTACCCCCAATATCAAAAAGTTATTATAAACCAAAATATAAGCGTTTAAATAATAGATGATTGCTGCAATTGCAGAGTATTGAGGTGTTTGGAGGGGTCTAAGAAAAAACCCCAACCTGTACATAGCCCGTTATACTGTTTAAATAAGGCGCCCAGAATTCTGATTGGGGTTCCAAAGTTGATGATGTCATCAGTTCTGACTGACGTAAAGCGGTAGTCAGAAAAGACCATTAGATTATGTTTAATGTTAAGTTATTCGTTTACGTGTCACTATAGAAGGTGGGAGACAGATGAGAGATAACAAGAATTTATTGCAAATATGAACAAAGAGAAATATCGCAATTGTTATATCTGTACCTTATTCATCTAGTGGGTAGCCGCATGTGAATAGTCTTATCAACTGTTATTTATTATGCAAAAATGCCAAACACAGGGCTAATCATAAGGATGCAATGTACATATGTGTATTAAATTAAATTATACTTTGTACATAATTCTTAAAAATATAAAGGTACATGCTAACAAATAGAAAGATATCTTAAATCACCCATTTATTTTTGTATAGACGAAACAAGAGAAAGGTATTTAAAGGTATAGTATACCGAACAGGTACTGTTCAAAAAATCCACCTTGTTATTCTTTTTCTATACTGGGCTTTCACTTTGTCAAAATTCTTACCAGTCAGGTTTTAATACCTATCTCTAAGAGAGCCACTCTTTAAGTGCCATTCCAAATGATGGATCTTTTGGATAAATTATCAGATCCCACTATTAATACAGATGATATTCAGAATGTTTTTTCTACAAATCCTTTGACAAACAGCTCTAGCAATGCCGATATTAATGATGCATTTTTTGTGATACAGAAATTGTATCAGCAACACATTCGAAGCTTTTGGGAACTAACCAGTCTAAACCAATACATAGAACAAAAACTGGTTCCCAGAGGTCTTCGACCGGACATTTTAGTACCAGATAAAATTCAAACAGAGGAACAACAAAATGAATGGAATGCGATTTTACTGGACTGTTCTGCTAAATTAATGACGTTCCTGGTGAAATTAGAAACCATACACCTAGAGGAAACTAATACTAAATTACAAAATGAAATCATACAAATAAAAAGATTTAAAACAGATAACCTCTTTCTACCCATGGAAACAAAACTGCAAAAAAATATCGAACATTTTAGACAAAATATAAGAATAAAGAAACACACCAAATTCCAAAGAGATTTCCATGATTTTAAGGAAGGGGAAATTTTCCGCAAAAAACGCAAATTTCGTTTCACAAACAGCCGGAGAGGCTCTACATCTGCTGACACTGAATGGTCAGACTCAGATACAGGTGCCTCTAGATCTAGAAAAAGACAATATAACCGGAACACGCGGAACAAGGATCCAGTTCCAAATCATTCGCCTACAAGGGGCATTCTGAAAATCACCGATAAATCGGTTGCATTCTTAGATGCCCCAATTACCTCTGACAACACCAATTCTACTATTTCCAATACTTTTTTAGGTCAGGATCCCCCTCGAGAACAAAGGGGGCGCCTGAGAGACAGGGACCGCTGGGCCTACAAGAAACAGGGACGGGGTCAAAAGTTTTAATATCTAATAAAATTATCAACCTGTCTAACTTTTCATTACAACCACGCCACATTTCACTTTTAAATAAAGGTCTGACATATGTACCCACTCCTGGGTACAACAAGTTCGATTGGTCAAAAGATATAAACCTATTTGGAAGGAAATTAGCATTGAATCTTATGCATTCTAAAAGGGATCTACTGATGGCAAATGACTTGGGATTAAGTCTGGAGGATTTTGAGTTCTCTAAAACTTTGACAGAACTATTGAATGAACAGGACCCCTCCAGATCTCTTACGAAGTTAAAACCTTAGAGTTGGTTTACCCCCAACCTGAAAGACACCCCACATGTAGATCTTTTCGTCGAAATGACTACCAATGATTTAACAAAAATGCACTTTGAACGTCTATCTAACAACAATTTGACTATCAATGAACGCAAAGCTCTCAAAGAGCTAAAATCATTAGACAATGTTATCATAAAACCAGCTGACAAAGGTGGTAACATTGTCTTACTCAATCGGGACATGGACTTTGATATGTGCATGGCACATTTGAGTGATGCATCTAATTACAGTGTCCTTCCCTCTGATCCTACGGAGATGTATATAAAAGAGTTTGAAGCCTTACTCATCACAGCTTTGGAACAAAAAATTATTAACATGGAGGAGTTTAAATACCTATTACCGCATAAACATCCAACTGTAGCCACATTATATTGCCTGCCAAAAGTGCATAAAAGCATGACTACCCCTCCTGGGAGACCAATTGTCTCAGGCAATAATTGCCTGACTGAGAGGGCCAGCAAATTTATTAATGAAATTCTTTACCCTTATGTTACAACTGTGCCCTCTTACATTCAAGACACAAAGTCTACTCTATTGATTTTGGAAGGGCTTCAAGTACCACCATATACTCTACTAGCAAGTCTAGACGTTGTATCCTTGTACAGCAATATCCCGCATGAAGCAGGTATACAAGCATGCCGTTCATTTCTAGAAACAGCTTCATATGAGGAGGCACAGATCTCATTTATCATGTCCCTATTAGAATTTATTCTGATGCATAATTACTTACTATTTAATGGCAAATACTATCTGCAAGAAACTGGAAATGCGATGGGTACAACTTGTGCCCCCATGTATGCGAATCTCTTCTTAGGATGGTGGGAGGACAAAATGTGGAAAGATCCCAAATATAGTCTGTACCACAAATACATCTTTAGGTGGTACAGATATATCGATGACATGTTAATATTCTGGAACGGTCCTGTGCAAACCTTTGAAGAATTTGTCAATGTCTTAAATAACAACGAAATAAATCTCACACTTACCCATGTCATTGATGAAAAAGAATTGATCTTCCTTGACCTAAAGATCCTCCTAATGGAGGATTGGACTATTCAAACTGAACTTTTTAGAAAATCAACTTCAACCAACAGCCTCCTCCATTGGGAGAGTCACCATCCTTATAGGTTGAAGGCCTCCATTCCTTATGGACAATACTTGAGGGCAAGGAGGAACTGCTCTGAGGACTCAGTGTATTATCAAGAATGCCAATCCCTGAAACTTCGTTTCAAAGCTTTGGGATATCCTAATAAAGTCCTTAAGAAAGCATATCAACGTGCGAGTAATACAAACAGACTGGAAAGCTTAAGAAATATACGTCCAAAATCAACTCCCTTGATCCCAAGATGCATTGCCACTTTTGACAGTGGCTGGCAAACAATAACAGAAATGTTCTCTGACCACTGGCCTATCCTTCTACACAACCCAACTTTGAAGAAATTACTACCTAACCATCCATCAATTACTGCTCGAAGATCTAAGAACCTTAAAGATCTTCTGGTTCACAGCTTTTTGGCTCCTACTCCAGTGGAACCTAATTGGCTTACGAGCACTAAGGGCACCTATAGGTGCGGCCATTGCAAAGCATGCCAGTATATCACTCCTTCTCAATCAACAACATCTACTCAGACCAAAATAACCATCAAAACCAATGCTCTGATCAATTGTAGCACTACTCGGCTAGTGTACTTGATCACATGTAAATGTGGCATTCAATATATCGGCAAGACAATCCAACCCTTTCGTCGAAGGATTCTTCAACACATTAATTCAATAAAAAACACCATAACCCCTACACCCGTAGCAAGACACATTGTGAATTTTCACCATGGCAATGTTGACAACTTAAGATTTCAGGCCATTGAAAAATTGACATTTAACCCCAGAAAAGGTAATTATAATCAACGATTACTGCAAAAAGAATCCAAATGGATATACTCATTTAAGACCCTTACACCACAGGGACTTAATGAGGAATTCAATTATACACCATTCATACACTAAGTTTATACTTTTTATTCCAGCTTTCATGACATAACAAGAATTGTTTCTATCATCTTTTGTTTTGGCACTTTCTATTATATTTTTTTATAATTTTTATTATTATTTGTTTGTTTTATTCAAATTGACTTTTCAGTCAATTAATTCAATCAATCTAATCTGACATTGAGATTTACTTCGAATTATTAACTATCTATCATTATTAGATAATATTTTCACATTGATCATTCATGCAGCGCCCCCTGGTGGATTTTTTGAACAGTACCTGTTCGGTATACTATACCTTTAAATACCTTTCTCTTGTTTAGTCTATACAAAAATAAATGGGAGATTTAAGATATCTTTCTATTTGTTAGCATGTACCTTTATATTTTTAAGAATTATGTACAAAGTATAATTTAATTTAATACACATATGTACATTGCATCCTTATGATTAGCCCTGTGTTTGGCATTTTTGCATAATAAATAACAGTTGATAAGACTATTCACATGCGGCTACCCACTAGATGAATAAGGTACAGATATAACAATTGCAATATTTCTCTTTGTTCATATTTGCAATAAATTCTTGTTATCTCTCATCTGTCTCCCACCTTCTATAGTGACACGTAAATGAATAACTTAACATTAAACATAATCTAATGGTCTTTTCTGACTACCGCTTTACGTCAGTCAGACCTGATGACATCATCAACTTTGGAACCCCAATCAGAATTCTGGGCGCCTTATTTAAACAGTATAACGGGCTATGTACAGGTTGGGGTTTTTTCTTAGATCCCTCCAAACACCTCAATACTCTGCAATTGCAGCAATCATCTATTATTTAAACGCTTATATTTTGGTTTATAATAACTTTTTGATATTGGGGGTAGTGGGAGGTGAATCAATAACTTAGCCGTTGATACCATTTAGGGCTGTAAATTAACCATTTAGCCGCTGATACTATTCATGGCTGTAACGTAACTATTTAGCCGTCGCTCATAGGACACCGATACTTAACTAAGACATCATAAGACACTATCGTGGATTTTGTTATCCAAACGTTAACCAGTCAGTCTCATAATTTAATATACCCTGTAGAGAGGTGCCTTTGTAGGCACAGTTGCTTACCATAAGACAACTTCTGTTTCCTCTCTCCTTTTTTTATCACGTGCAGTTAGCTTCTATACCTGGTAGGTGCCCTTGAAGGCACAGATATCTTTCTATTCTTCTACTATATCCTTTCTGGGGGTCTTAAAGCATGGGCTTTATTTAGTAACTGCCATTGTATATACCTGGGTATTATACTATCTACTGCAGGTTATTAGTTTAATCGGACGGCTTAGTTTATTCTACTACAGATTAACAGCCAGATTGAACGGCTTTGTTTATGCTGTCTAACTTTTGTTCATTTCCTTATTACAGCCTATAATAGCAGACGTTTTTTCTTTCATCTTTATTTTGATTTTTAGAACACTTGGGACATTTTTTGAAAGTGTTTTTTATAAATCACAGCACCAGAAGTTGTTCCGGTTACTTGGAAAGTCTGATTGACTGCAATGAGACACTCTAGATATATTTAAATAGTCTCATTGCAGCAGACATATATGTTTTTCCCCTTTCCTTTATTTAACCAAGAACACTCTGGGTGCATTGGAAGTACCTTCTGTAAATTATAGCAGCAAAACGTTTTGTCTACCATTTGCAAAGCACTATTTACTGTAACAATCACTTTTGATACGTTGTTACAGTATTATCATAGTAGATAGTTCATTTTTTCATTTTCTTTTGATAGGTTGTAACAGTATCATTATAGTAGTCAGCTCCTATCCATTTATATAATATTGTCATTCATATCTTTGATACCTAGATACTGTTTTTTTGTTTTTAATTCTACTATTCCTTATATTATCTCTTCGTGTCTCGGTATGTACATATCTAGACCGACTATGACTATATATGTGAAATAATCACTCTATATTGTATTCACCATTAAAAGTCAAATTTTAAATTTTATATATCTTTTTGGTAGTGTTTCCTTTCTTTTTCCTCTAATTATATTCATATTTAGGGTTAACCCCTTCACTACCTTGTTATTCTTTTTCTATACTGGGCTTTCACTTTGTCAAAACAGTAAGACTTATCACGTTGATGATATCACCAGTAAAAGGCCAGTTTTTGTGTAAAAAAAATGCAAAAAACTAACAAAAATGCTAAATTTGGCCAGTGTTCGTGACTAAGTGGCTACTACAAAAGACTGGACATACCCCATTTTGAATACCCTGGGTTGTCTACATTTGCAAATGGTATGCCATGATGGGGTTAATTTACATTCCTGGACTACCATATGGTCTGAAAAGAACACATAGACCCATGGCAAACTATATTGGGCAAGCCCTATATTGACCCTGTAACTTTCCAAAACACCATAAAACCTATACATGGGGGGTATTGTTATACTCGGGAGATCTTGCTGAACACAAATATGAGTTTTTCAAAACAGTAAAACTTATCACGATGATTAATCCCTTAAGGACGGTGAGCGTGCTATACATAAATACATTAATATGTAAATACGTTAAAATATAAAAAAATTTAAATAAAAAATAAATAATTAATATATATATATGTGTGTAATTTTGTTCTTACTGTATTTTGATATTTATATATATATATTGATAGCAAAATACACGTAGAACGAAATAAAATATATCTCTATATACATAAGTATATACGTATATATCACTATATATATATATATACCTATATATAAATAAAATTTTAAATATATATATATATGTAACAGTTAAAGGGCTGTCACATCCTGTTCCTCGCTGCGGATCATTCTGGCTTTGGCTTCTAGTATCCAGTTCTCTTTTTACAATTCTTGTTTAGTTTTTCTTGGTTTTTTGATTTTCTATTCTATGTCTGGTTTTCTTTATGCTGGGATTTCTGGGTTCATTCTTATATTCCGTCCCTGGATTTCCCAGTCTCTTGGATTCATTTAAATGTTTGTTTTAAATTAATCCTCCCGCCCCCCCCTTTTGTTTTCCATCATTCCTTTTGTTTCAGTGTCCTGCAGGCAGCTGCTCAAGGCTTCTGTCCTTTCTTGCAGGTAAGTGCTATATTTGTCTTCTTTGGTTGTTTTAGCGAACATTAGGCAGTGTAGGACCTGCCAGATATGGGGTACATTGGCATTGTTGGCAGGCTTATGCAACGTATTATCATATAATGTGACTAAATCCCCATGATTTTCATATATAGTATTTAGTTATTTCTTCTCTTGTTTTGCCTATTATATTTTGTCTTGTTTTAGTTTGTATACCCAGCCCATGTACAGTCCTGTGTTAAAGTTTCCCTTATGTATTGTGTACATGTTCTGGGTTTAGCTTCCTATCCTTCTCTGGTTCTGCATTCTATTAGTTCTGTCTTGTTTTCATGTTTGGTGCCTGTTTCTAGTCTTGCCTTGTTTCTGTACTGGATATAATAACTCTACGCATAGATTTATGTAACATTTTTACATAATTAGGTCATTTTATTAATTACAATTTGCGGGACCTGCCTGACAACCCAGACCATAAGTCCAGGGACTTTTACAACGATGATATCGTCAGTGAAAGTGAAATTTTTTGCATTTTTCACACATAATTATCACTGACAAAATAATTGTTGTGATACGTTTTACTGTTTTGATACACTAAAATTTGAGTTCAACGAAGTCTACCGAGTATAACAGTACCCCTCATGTACAGATTTTATGGTGTTTTCAAAAATTACAGAGTCAAATATAAGGTTTGCATTTCAGTTTTTTCACATTGAAATTCGCCAGATTGGTTACGTTGTCTTTGAGAACGTATGGTAGCTGAGGAATGAAAATTACCTCCATGATGGCATACCATTTACAATAGTAGAAAACCCAAGGTATTGCAAATGGGGTATGTACAGTCTTTTTTAGAAGCCACTTAGTCACAAAAACTGGCCAAAATTTGCGTTCAAATTCGTTTTTTGCCTTTTTCACACACAAACAAATATTAACACAAACTTTGGCCAGTGTTTGTGACCAAGTGGCTACTAAAAAGACTGGACATACCCCATTTGCAATACCTTGGGTTGTCTACTATTGCAAATGGTATGCCATCATGGGGGTAATTCTCATTCCTGGGCTACCATACAGTCTCAAAGGCAACATAACCAATCTGGCGAATTTCAATGTGAAATATTTTACATGCTACATTTGACCCTGTAACTTCCCAAAACACAATCAAACCTGTACATAGGGGGGTACTATTTTTTACGTGAGACATCGCTGAATACAAATTTGTGTATTTTATTGCAGTAAAAGCAAACAGTATTATGACATTCACAGTTAAAATGTCACATAGAACTGAAAAATTAAAATATTTCTTATTTTCTCACATTTTCTTATATTTTATTCATATTAAATTATGTTTCATAGATAAATATTTGATGTTAAATGAAAGCAGAGTTTCCCCTGAATAAAATGATATATAATAAGTGTGGGTGCATTTAATATGAAAGAGGTGAATAACGGTTGAACACTCATATAGTCAAATTCCAGGTTTTATTTAAATTATTTTTTATCGCAACTTGTACAATTGGCTCAGTCCTTAAGTGGTTAATGGTAGGTGTATTTTAACAGTGAGAGACAGAATAACAAAACAAAAAATCCAGAAAAACGCATGTCAAAAAAGTTATAAATTGATTTGCATGTCAATAAGTGAAAGAAGTATTTGATCCCCTATCAATCAGCAAGATTTCTGGCTCCCAGGTGTCTTTTACACAGGTAACGAGTTGAGATTAGGAGCACTCTCTTAATGGAGTGTTTCTAATCTTAGCTTGTTAGTTGTATAATAGACACCTGTCCACAGAAGCAATCAATCAGATTCCGAAATCTCCACCACGGCCAAGACCAAAGAGCTGTCCAAGGATGTCAGGAACAAGAATGTAGACCTACACAAGGCTGGAATGGCTTACAAGACCATTGCCAAGCAGCTTGGTGAGAAGGTGACAACAGTTGGTGTGACTATTCACAAATGGAAGAAACACAAAATAACTGTCAGTCTCCCTTGGTTTCCATGCAAGATCTCACCTCGTAGAATTTCAATAATCATGAGAACGGTGATGAATCAGCCCAGAACTACACGGGAGGATCTTGTTAATACTCTTAAGGCAGATGGGACCATAGTCACCAAGAAAACAGTTGGTAACACAGTACACCGTTAAGGACTGAAATCCTGCTGCACACGCAAGGTCCCCCTGCTCAAGAAAGCACATGTACAGGCCCGTCTGTAGTTTGCCAATGAACATCTGAATGATTCAAAGGAGAACTGGGTGAAAGTGTTGTGGTCAGATGAGACCAAAATCAAGCTCTTTGGCATCAACTCAGCTCGCCATGTTTGGAGAAGGAGGAATGTTGCCTATGACCCCCAAGAACACCATTCCCCCCGTCAAACATGAAGGTGGAAACATTGTGCTTTAGGGGTGTTTTTCTACTAAGGGGACAGGACAACTGTACCGCATCAAAGGGACGATAGACGGGGCCATGTACCATCAAATCTTGGGTAAGAACCTCCTCCCCTCAGCCAGGGCATTGAAAATGGGTCATGGATGGGTATTCCAGCATGACAATGACCCAAAACACACAGCCAAGGCAACAAAGGAGTGTCTTTTAAGAAAAAGCACATTAAGGTCCTGGAGTGGCCTAGTCAGTCTCCAGATTTAATCCCATAGAAAATCTGTGAAGGGAGCTGAAGGTTCCAGTTGCCAAACATCACCCTCAAAACCTTAATGACTTGGAGAGGATCTGCAAAGAGGAGTGGGACAAAATCCCTCCTGAGATGTGTGAAAACCTGGTGGCCAACTACAATAAACATCTGACCTCTGTGATTGACAACAAGGGTTTTGCCACCAAGTACTAAGTCGAAGGGGTCAAATACTTATTTCACTCATTGACATGCAAATCAATTTATAACTTTGACATTCGTTTTTCTGCATTTCTTTTTTTTTTTTTTTGTTATTCTTTCTCTCACTGTTAAAATACACCTAACATTAAAATTATAGATTGATCATTTCTTTGTCAGTGGGAAAACTTTCAAAATCAGCAGGGGATCAAATACTTTTTCCCCTCACTTTATATAGTTAAACATGTGAAAAGACAGTCAAGCAATAATTTTGCATGTGGAAGAATGAGGTCTATTGCCCCTAAATTCTCTATGGTGCAGCAGTAGGCAACACTCGGCAACAATGAACGCAAATAATATTTTCACACATGACGGAAATATTCCATCATGATTCCCTTTTATTCCAGAAGTTGTGTCCTTAAGGGGTTAAATCATTAAACAATATAGACTTGGCACCTGCTCTATTTTCTTGGACACTTAAAAACAAAAGTAAAAAAAATAATATACATAAATACAAGACTGAGGAACAGTGCTGCTGAGTATTGCTAAATGTTGCATCATTAGTAGTAAGACAAGGGATTCAATTTGTTGTGCTGCTTGAATAAGTTCTCCTGTGTAATATAGTGTAGCTCCATTCTACTAATTCACTGAGGTGCAATCCATGTGAATGGAGCAGGCAAAGTCATCTCCAGCAGAACAGGTGAAAACAGCAATAAATTAAGGTTTCTGTACTGTTAGAAGATATGTCTGTAATGGTTGTAATGTAATGTTATATATACCTTCTAGCAAGGATTTCAGGTGGCTGATCAATGGATATTTTCCTTCATTGCAAAGTGTTCCCAGGAAATCATCCAGTTCAATGGACCACACCATGGCTCCTCCAAATCCACCGTCCTTTAAGAACTTTACCTGGAGATAGAACCAAATATTATATACAACATAGCTATTAACAAATGGTTGCTAAGACAATGATGCCATAAGGACACCTGTGAACATTGCACATTTAAAAAAATCTTAATTATTCAAAGTTTATTGGCATCCATAAATGACAGACATTGGAGCTGTCTTTAAAGGGACACTCCAGGCCCCTTAAAGCACTTTATCTTGTTTTTTTTCTTTTCTTCATTTTACAAAAAATTGAATAGAAATTGGCACTTTTATAAAATAACATAGCTTTGTATACACTTCTCACTGAGCTGCACTGGGAAATTTCTGACTGGACAGCCACAGAAAATCTGGGCAGGGTTAGAAGGGGAAGGGGCTTTCAAAGGTTGCAGACAAGAACTGCGGCTTTTGCAAGCAAATTTTAGATAAACCCATAATGAAAAAAAAATGCATACTTAAATGCATGCATGTTGCCATTTAAAGTATATCTAAACATTGATAATATATATTTCAAATACTGCCCCCAGAGAGCATCTGATTGATGCAATATAGTGCGCATGCACATTAGCACCAAATGGATTGACTGAGATTATCAATCTTGATGATCTAAGCCAGGGAGGCCGGTGGCTACTGCAAAGCCAGAGAAGCTAAGGATTAAAGTTAATTAAAACAAGTGATGTGCATGGATTCGGTTCGGTTTGGAAATTTAGGTAAGTAAAAAGATTAAAGAAAAAACAGATGAACACACAATATGCTACACTGCTATTTTTTGCAACTTATTATCGATATGTAGTATCTCGATGTCTATAGAGCCAGACACAATAAAGCTTGCACCATAGACACTTGACACTATAATCCTATATACTTAACTATTTATATACTTTTTTGTATATTGGAGCAACATTGAACTTATTGATTTTTCTATTTCTATCACTTTTCAATTCAAACTACTACTCTATCTCTATTATGACTAACTGGAGATAGATTCGACATTTCACTTACCCCAACAGAGGTTTTTGTGTATCTATATCTAATATTTTACTATCACTGGGCTACTCTATCTTTCCAGGAAACACAGCGGGTCACATTTGTCTTAGACATTGTGACAAGCATGTGACAGATCCCTCTGTTTTGAACTGAACTAACCGTATTGCTCATTCGTTTGTTTGATTCGTGTTTCCCCATTCCTGTGGACTCTATGCCGTTCCCTTCTAGGACCGAATAAAACTACCGAACGGCCGGCCATCTAGTAGAGAAGTGTGCTGCTGGTTAACCTCTTGGCCCCATCCGAACATTGAGGTTAACCGCAGACACCTCTTAATTGAAACAGCAGTTGGGTGGCCGCCATTCGTATGCCGAACACGAGGTCGCGGCCATTTTAAAACACGCGAACGCACAGCGGTGTTCAACGCCCAACTTATGGAACTAAAAACTGATACATTTTGGCACGAACACCGCTGAAGCCGCCGACCTCCCTTCTTGTTCGATAGAAGGGCACGAACGGCCCTATATTCGGTAGTTTTCAATTGAATACACCATACCCCAGATAGGAATCCATTGGACTGGGTGCATAGGATCTGAGCGCTATTCAGTACTTCGATGCGCTCAGATCCTAGCAATATGGGGACCTGTTGAATGCCTGTAAAATTTTGTAAAATGTCACAGTTATGTATTTTTATGTCTTTTTGTTATTGTCACCTAAAGTGGCGTTGAGGTTCTGTCCTGGGAGATAATTGAATTACTTCACAATTATCTCCCTGAACAGAGCAGAGGGTTCTGGGTAAGAAAAGGGGAATGGCTAAGTGTGTATCCTGTGATTGGTTACTTCAATGTCCTTGTCACAGTTCCCCATTTGGTCCCCGAGGGGAGTGTCCACCAGAAGCATAAAAGCCGGGCATTTAGCCCTCATTAAACAGATTCCTGCTGACCCTCAATAAGGAGCTTTGTCTCGTCATTGGGGGGATTATTCGTATGGAGTATGCGTGTCCGGCTATTTGGGAGAATATTTCATTCACATGGTTGCTGTTCGGCTGTTTGGGAGAATATTGGATTTGTGTGCTTGCTGTTCGGTTGTTTGGGGAACTAACTCATCCGTATGGCTACTGTTCGGTACTTTGGAGCGCTCAGTGGCTGCCTCTACGTTCGGTAAGAGAACATCTCATTCGGCTGTAACCCCTCTCCTACCAGGGGAGCCGTAACAAAGCATATTGTGTATTCATCCATTTTTTCTTTAGTAACCTTTGGTGTTAAGCCCCTTGAGACCCTTGGAGTCTCTACTTGGTACTATAGACAGCAGGTCACAACTGGACCATTGACATTCATCATAGGACCCTAGCGGTGACCAGCTGCCTTATACACATTTTTCAAAGTAAAAAGATTAGTCTGCTTTGGCAATTCGGACCAATGGAATTCGGTTCAGTACGGCACTTCTGAAATTCAAGACTTCAGCAATTCGGAAATTCATAAACATCCCACTTTTCAGAAATCCGAAGCACTTTGCCACCACAACCACTTACACATCTGTAAGGCTCCCTAACCCTAACCACCATAACCACTTACACTTCTATAGGGCTTCCAGTGCACGGACTGCCACCACAGCCACTTACACATCTATAGGGCTCCCAGTGTGAGGAATTAGCTTATTCGTTAAGTCTCCTGTCATCATTCACATAATTTTCCCTCCCTCTCTTCTTTTGCCACTTTTCAGAAATTCAAAGCACTTCGGCAATTCAGTTTGGTTCGGCTCGGCACTTCAGAAATTCGTCAATTCGAACTTCGGACATTTGTAAGCGTCTGAATTTCACAAAATTCGTCCAAATGTACATTCGGAAAGAAACGAATTGCACATGTCTAATTAAAACTCACATTTCAAACTTTTACGGGAAAAGGTGGACCTAAATAGGTAAGGGAACACTATATTGTTCGTAATATACATGTTTGTATTCCTAACACTTTAGTGATCCTTTATTTTTTTTAATCATCTCTCTTTTATCTGAGGCATGTGAGAGATACATAACAGTGAAAGAATATAGGAGTCATGGCAGAGAATGAATGATATTGTCAGATACATATGTATAAGCTTATAAAGTAGGTAGCTTTTTTTATTGCACAATATGCTATGAAAACATGTATTTGTTATGAGAAATACTGATTGTGTAACAAGAGGAGACAACGTGCCCATAGTGAATCGTAGATGTTTAGGATGCATGGTATGTACCGTTAAAGCAAAAGTAAATAACAACAGAGGAAACAAAACACATGCAGTGAGTTAGAATATAATCAGGTAATGAAGTTGTGGCTGCAATGACATGTCCCAAACAGTTGGGGATCATACAAGTTGAGGCACATTAGAGAAGCTTGAGTCAACCTACACCCTGCATGGGTAAGATTTTGGAGGGCAGAAGTGGATTCTCCTATGCTGCTGGGCTGGTACTTGCATCATGCAATTTCCATTGTCCCGATGAGTGGTATTTCTGGACCTCCTCCTACAGAAGCGGTGTCGGACCCACATTCGCCTCCTCCGAGTCATATGTGGTTGCGCTGCTCCATGTGATCGACGGTCAGTTTGCGCTTTAAGGGAAGCGGTGTTCCAGCCTCGAGGTGTGCCCAACGGTGAAGACCATTCAGCGGAAAGTTGACGTTGTATGTCTCTAGATGCCTTCATATGGCACTCAAATTTGGTTCAAAAGTCACGAAATATTCTGTCGAGGCTCTCCAGGCCACTGTGGTGCTAGTTGGGCGGGCACATGGCGCGCACCATTTCATGGCTGAAAGGGTGGCTATCGCCAGTGGCATCACTGGGGAGGGGGGGTAGGGGAAGAGGTGACCATGGTCCCCTTCATCCCCACATTATGCAGTGTGCCCTCCCAACTGAAATTGAAGTCAGGAGCACTGCATCTCCCTACACAAGCTGCAGCAGCACTGTCACTGTGGAACTCTGTTCCACCCTGACCTCCTGGGTCATAGAGAGCAGTGCAGGTGAGAGACAGGGAGATGAAGCTCAGCTCTGCACAGAGCTATCCAGGCAGCTGCTGGTAAGTGAATCAATGTATGGTTCAGTCTCTGTGTGTGGGGGGGGGGAGGGGGAGTCAGTCTGTGTATGTGTATGGGTCAGTCTGCGTGTATGGGTGTGGGGGGGTCAGTTTGTGTGTATGGGTCAGTCTGTGTGTGTGTGTGTGTGTGTGTGTGTCTGTGTGGGGGGGGTCAGTCGGTGTGTTTATGGTTGTGGGGGGTCAGTCTGTGTGTATGTATGGGTCAGTGGGGGGGAGCAGTGTGTGTGTGTGTGTGTGTGTGTGCATGGATCTGTCTGTGTCTGTGTATGGGTCAGTCTCTGTAAAGGCTTGTGATACCTCTCCTGTACCCGATGGATAAGCAGCCTTCTCAACCACCATGGATCTGATTGTGCCACCCCCTCTCTGCAAGGTAATGAGGGAAGGGGAAATATTTTTTTCTTTTATATAAACAATTATTCATGTACCAATTGTTAAGCTATTCCCTATCCCACTCTCTACACCCCTGAACACAGTACACCCTCACAGACAATGAACCCCCCACATACAGTACACTCCCATCAACACAGAGTACGCATTTACATACACACAGTGCATCCCTCACACACACTTCTTCCCCACATACCTTCACTCCCACACACACATACATACATACATTCATGCTTCACCCCATTACACACCGAATCTCATATATATACAGTTTCTTGATAAGCACACAATGCAACCCCAATACACATACACTGACAATGCAGCCCCCAGAGGCACATGCACACACTTTACATGCCCTTTCAGCACACACACACCACACCTCTCACACACTCACAAATTGCTATTTTTATTTAAATCCACCCAGCCTCCCTACCTTTGGAGAGCTGAGTGGATCTTTCCCTGGTGTCCCGTGTGTCTCCTCTCACTGCTTCACTGCGGACTGTCTCTGTAGTGATGCTGGGACCAGAGTGACATCATGTCACTAGACAGCGTGCAAGGGAGCAGAGAGAAACTGCAGGAAGTTAACTGCTCCCTTACGTGTCGCTCCCCGCAGCGGCCGACTTTAACCTTTAATTGTGGTTTGCACACTTTTCTGCTTAATTTGAAGCTTTTATCACAGAGCTCTCCAAGTGACTTAAGTATGGCGGTCAGGCTCTGCACCCTTTTAGTGTTCTTTTAATGGAGCTGCATTCCAGTGTGCACAGCATCTTTACAATCCATCCGCAAGAGCATGTTTTTAATGTTGTCACTAAGATTAGGAGGTACTAAAAAGTTAGAGGCCAGTTAACATTAGGGAACATTTTGTCTTCTTGAGAATAATGGATGTTACAGTCCAAAGAGGATTAATGGTACAACAGTGTACCCCATATAGTGAGGACACAAGACATTAAAACATGGCAGTAATAACTGCAGCATCCATTTTAGCTTTGCTATAATGACGGTCAACATTTGTACTTACTTTACACTCGTAACTCTGTTGGTTATCATATCCAACCCACTCATTGCCTTTGCAGGCATAAAACACCTTCTGTTCCTCATCCCACTTTATTGTTGCTCCTTTCAGCCAGGTGCAGATCTAGTGAATAAAACAGAAATATGAGCAACCCTGTCTCCCAAGAGAAATCTCCCAGGAGGACTGCAAAATAAATGAATGGCCAATTTTTTGACAGCATCACCAAAAATATGCTATATATGATAAATATTACATATTACTTGTGACTACATTATAGCTCAGTGTAATGCATATGGTGCCAGGAGTCTCCTGGCAAAGTCCCATGGTATGGAGTCTAACATTTTGAAATGGCTTGACACTTACCATGGTCCCCTGGGCACATTTGGTCTGTCACTCATACAGATATCACTAAAGTGGACGTTCCCCTTCCACATTAGCAATAGGAATATTCCATTAATGTTTAAATTAACCCCTTAAGGACGGAAGCAATTATACACATACTGATCAAAACAAAATGTAAACAAAACCTGGAATTTGCGCTATATGTCTGTTCAACCGAAATTCACCTCTTTCATATCACGTGCACCCACACTTATTATATATAATTTTGTTCAGGAGAAACAGGGCTTTCATTCTACATTAAATATTTATATATTCAACATAATGTATTCTGAACAAAATCTAAAAATAGTTGAGAAAATAATAAATTTTGTTACTTTTCAAGTTCTGCATGACATTTTAAAAGTGAATGTCATAATATTGTTAGCTTCTACAGCATAAAAAAAACTTTCATGTGTTCAACAATATCTTGAGTACAACAGTACCCTCCATGTACAGGTTTTATGGGATTTTGGAAACTTACAGGGTCAAATATAGTGCTTGCTGTTTTTGCACATTGAAATTTGCCAGATTAGTTTGATGGGCCTATGTTGCCTTTGAAACCATATGGCAGCCAAGGAATGAAAATTAACCAAATCATGGCAAATGCCCTGGTGGCCGCGATGACCATGGACCGAGGCCAGCAGGGGAGGTCACAGGATCTCCCCGGTAGGCCCATGTAGTGCCAGAGCTATCAGAGCACCGGCCCTACTACATTCCATGACAAGCCAGTGGGGAGATCAAAGATCTCCCTCACCGGCCCACATGAAAGTTGATGCAGCCGCCGGCTGGGAGGTAGAAAGGAGAGGACCAAGAGGAGCTCTATCTTATAACTCCACCAGGTTCCTCCCAAGAGATCCGGAGAGTTGCCATGCCTGCAGGCTAGAGTTCACTCACCACTAGGACCACCAGGGATGGCAGTACGGTCCCCCCATCCAGGCATAAGGTAAGAAGGGAGGGGGATACAATTCTTGCTTTTTTTTTTTGTTATTAAAAAAAAAAAAAATGATAATACATATTGTGATAAGGTGAATGGGGTGGTCTGTGAGGGAGTTTATATTTCGACTGAATTGTTCAGAGAAGCTTATGATTTTTAACCCCAGGGGGAGTGTGTGTGTGTTTGTGTGTATATAACCTAAATTAAACTTTAGTTATGGGCCCCTGGGGTGGAGCATTTGGAGAGTAGGGTGGGCCAGTGCTCCACTCCGCTGTTTATTGTTTTGTTCCGGGGAGACTAGGTCCAGACCAGAGTTTGGACTGTCTCCAACCCACTGCTCAGCTACAGGTAATCAGCTGCAGCAGTGAGAATAAACCCCTCCCTGCTAGGCAGGTCGGGGAGAATGTTTGTTTCTCTCTGGAAGGCTGGAAGCAGCAGGCTGGTTAAACACTGGAGTGCAGAGAGCCGACAAAGACACTAGGTTGGTGAAACCAATATTGTTTTATTATCGTTTAACCCCTGAGAGATAGGGAATCTGATGTTAGTTAGGTTTTTGTTTATAGGGATTTGTCTTACATTATTGTTTTTTATTTTCATTTGCCGCTGTCTCTGTAGTGAAGCTCAACAATAAAGTGCCTGGAATTAGGTTACTTTTAAAGAATGTGCATGTTTGTACCCAAAAGGACAGTGCTAACTCCAGACAAGGATCACAATATATCATGATCTCTCTCTCTCTCTCTCTTTCTCTTTCTCTCTCTTTTTTTTTTCTCTCTCTTTCTTTCTTCCCCAGTCCGGCCCTGATGGCATACAATTTGCAAATGTAGACAATCCAGGATATTCAAAATGGGTTGTGTCCAGTCTTTTTTAGTAGACATTTAGTCACACAGAAGTTAGCTTTCATTTGGGGTTTTTTTGCACTTTCACTGATGATATCATCGTCGGGGAAACTACTACTGTTTGGACAGTAGATATAAATATAGGGCTTTCAAATTCCCTGGATTTAATTTCATTCTGAGTGTATTAATATCAAAATACAGTTGGAATAAAAGTACACATTATTTTACAACATGACAGGAGGCTTCATATTTTGCATAATCTCTTTTTACTAGCTCCACAGCAGCAAATAAACACATGGAAAAAAGAGAAAAACACATAGATCACAAGAGAGTAGGATGTACATGAGGAATAGTGGCCTAATCACTTCCTCTTTCTGAGCTGCTCCAATCAAGTAGACAGGTCAGAGTATTACTCTTCTCCATTACTTTATGTTTATATTGCCTCCTATGAGACTGTTTCTGTATTATTATTTTATATACTTTGCTGTATGTTCTTGCTATGATTCTGTGCTTTTTCTATGTTATTTATTTTGTTTCTACCTTATTCTTGTTTTTTGCCTATAACTGTTTAAAGGGATTTCACTCATAACCTTGGATTACCTATTAGAACATGGATTAGTGCTCTCTGTCAAGACTGTGACCTGCACTCAAGGGATAAGCCCCCTGCTATATTTTTACTGCACTGCGCCATTGAATGGAGGACATGCTGTTGCGGCCTCTGTTGACTGCTGGACAGGACTTCCAGGACATACTTCTTAAAGGACTATCTCCCGTTCTCCCATAACCTTAAATTAACTGTTTGAGCACAGATTAGTGCTCTCTACCAGGGCTGTGGCCAGCACTCAAGGGTTTATACCTCGTGCACCTGGGGTGAGCCCCCCTACTAAATTTTTACTATACTGTGCTACTGAATGGAGACATGCTGCTACAGCCTCTGTTAACTGCTGGACAGGATTTCCAGGACATACTGCATAAAGGAATATCTCCCTTAACCTTCAAGGACCACTTTAATGCCAGGAAAACAAACTCATTTTCCTTGCACTGTAGGGTCACCCTCAGGGCCCCCCTCCCACTGGGCTGAAGGTGTTAAAACCCCTTCAGCCACTTCTCCAGTGCCGGGCTCCCTCTGCGCTGGGGAACTCTCCTCCCTCTGTCGACATCAGCTCGGAATGCGCATGCCCATAGGAAAGCATTACTCAATGCTTTTCTATGGACGTCCAGCGTCTTCTCACTGTGATTTTCACAGTGAGAATCGTGGAAGCGCCTCTAGTGGCTGTCAGTGAGACAGCCACTAGAGGCTGGATTAACCCTAGTGTAAATATAGCGGTTTCTCTTAAGCTGCTATGTTTTCAGCTGCAGGGTTAAAACTAGAGGAACCTAGCACCCAGACCACTTCATTGAGATGAAGTGGTCTGGGTGCCTATAGTGGTCCTTTAAATTAACCATTTGGGCACAGATTCTCTCTCTCTGTCAGGGCTGTGGCCAGCACTTAAGGGTTCATGCCAGGTGCACCTGGGGTGAGCCCTTTACTATATTTATACTACACTGTGCTGCTGAGTGGAGGCAGGCTCTGTTTACTGGGTGAGTCCCAGTCAGTGGCATCTCTAGGATTCATTTTTAGGGGGGGCTCATGGTGGGCCAGGGACAAAAGTAGGGAGGCACATTTAACCCCACCCTCGCTGCAGTTTGACCCTGCCCCTGCCGCATGTTAAGACCCGCCCCCGACACAATGTGTTTTTTTTTTTTTTTTTAATAATCCCTGGTGGAGGATTCATTATTTTCCACCAGGGATTATTAAAAAACAAACACATTTCCCTTGATACAGTGCCATAGTTGCCAACATTAGAAAAAAAATTCCAAGGACATTTTGCAGCACAGCAATCAATTACTGTCTGGGTATAATATCCCTGGACAGTCAGTGCTCTCTGTATAATACAGGGTTGTGTGTATAATAAATTGGGACAGTCAGCGGTCCCTGTACAGTGCTGCTCTCTGTATAATACATGGCTGTGTGTATAATATCCTAGGAGAGTCAGTGCTCCCTGTATAGTGCTGTTCTCTGTATAATACAGGTCTGTTTGTGTATAATTTCCTAAGACAAAGATCAGCACTATACAGGAAGCACTGACTATCCCGGGATATTATACACACAGAGATCTGTATTATACAGAGAACAGCACTATAGTATTATACAGATAGCTAAGCATATACCCAATGTCCCAATCTCTAGACTACTAGTACCTGTCAACAGCAGCTCACGCGTCTGGGACAGGGCTAAAGTGGAGATGTATGTATGTATGTATGTATGAGAGAGCACACAAGCTCACTGACAGACAAAAAACTCTGACTCACACACAAGCTTACTACAGACAAACTCACTTGTATAAATACAAGGCTCACTACAAAGAAGTCCAGGGACACACACAAGCTCACTAAATAGAAGCTCACTGACACACACAAGCAGTACCATCTTAACATTGTTAAGGGCCCCGGGCAAAGCAGTGCACTGGGGCCCTTCCTACACAACAACTCACAGGAATAAAAATGTTAATTATTGCTAGATTGCTGAGTACATACACACAGTACACTGAATACAAACACCAAGAGACTGCTGAATACACACAGGCTGATTTATACACTTACACACACACACACTGCTGCGTCCATACACACACACTGCTGAGTCCATACACACACACACACACACACACACACAAACACAGACACTACTGAGTCCATAAACAAACACACACTGCTGAGTCCAGCTGGGGGTCAGACAGCCATCTTCTGGCCTTTCCAGCAGCAGCATGCTCTGCTGCTTAACGGCGGGGGCGGGGCTTATGTGTGGGAGGCGGGGCTTTGTTTGGGGGCGGGGACTGTGCCAGGGAGCCTTTCAGTGCTCCCTCCAGCCACAGACAACACCCAGCACCTCAGTGCTGCATTCCCTTGGGCTGTAACAGACACACACACTGTTACAGTCCGAAGGAATAGAATCTAACCACATGGCCAGCAAGTTGCTGGCATTTGGGGGGGCCATAGGGGGGCACAGCATGATGTAGGGGGGGCCATGGCCCCCTCTGCCCCACCCCTAGCGACGCCACTGGTCCCAGTCTATTATATTTGGTCACTGTTAAGATTACAACCCTGTAGGGTTTCTGTGAGCATTGCCTGCTACTATTGTAGTCTGCCCTGCATCCTGCAATTGCCTCCTAATTTGTGCCTTCTGAAAGGGTGTCCCATATCATGATAAATCTGTCAATCTACTTTTTGGGGTGAGCGTCAATTCTGTGTTGCCACTATGATTCCCTGCCTTTCCCTGTGAAATGTCAGGTACATCATACAAGCAGGGGTGGCGGTATCAGATGAGCCCACTACGGGGCGGACTCTGATGCCTTGGATGTCTCCACTAAGGAGTCTCCCCATCATAGCAAGCACCACTGGAATGGACGAAGGCACTAAACCTTTGCTGTCTAAGGACAAATCCCCCGCCAAATGCAGTAGGCTGGCATCTGCCCTACCCCATTATTTGTCCAGCCTGGACAAAAGGCACATGGAGGCGTCGGGGACTGACGACAACTGGGGTTCGGAATCCACATATGGCTCTGCATTCGTACGCAAGACTTTTCTGGGTGAGCCCCAGATTGCTGAGGGTGACGGTACCTCACACGCTATCCTGGATCCTACTGGTCAATAGCTGTTAAACCTACACAACATCCATCACCCACGTTCAGGAGATTGGTCCCCTCCCAAACACCTGGCCAACTTTATGCACATATGGCTTTGCTAGCCTCTGGATAAAGATGTCCGTAACCGCTTGAGGTCGGGCTGCCCTTCCCACCCAGACAGAATGATACAGACACCTGAGTTTCATCAGCAGATGATCTTCATGACTATGGGTGGCCGCGACCCCACAAGGGAGTCAAGAGAGGATTGAGAGGCGCCCAAGACAAATTGCTGGAATTTATTGGCCCCCTCTCAAGGATAAAATACCTCAAGGATAAAAGCACCATCCGGGCACAGAGATGTTTCTGTTTAGTCGGAAACACCAATGTTTGTCTCTCCTCTGAAAAGCGCATAGCAGCACTCTTCCATATTGATGGAAAGTTGGCGGATCTGGGCGCCGAAACATTGGGATCCTGGGCACAAGGCACGCTCTTCAATGAGGTATTCCTGAGAGAGCTTATTACATGTTAATGTTCTTTCTTATCAAGATCCAAACCTCCAGAAGGAAGGTGTTCCGTGGTTACCTCTCTAGGGAGGAGTTCACAGGGATGGTTGACAGCGAGGCCATGTCGCCAACCATTTCGGGCCATCAGACCCCTGTACCTCGCTACCACATCCTTTTTACCCGAAGTGGGTGGGAGACAACCATCCATGTGATCGGACGGAGGACAGGGAACAAAAAGATGTGCTAGACTCAGTTTTCCTCAGGTAAGCGTCTCTGTGGTATTATCGAACGTGCTTCCTACAATGCCCACATGAGAATTCACGTGTGGAATTCTCTGGAAGTTTGCTCCTTCGAATGTTGGATTTAGGAGTTATTGTTATTGCTTGTTATATGTTTGCTTCTGCTTGATGTCACTGTCTGAAAGAGGAAGTGATTAGGTCACTATAACCCATGTAAATCCTACTCTCTTGTTATTGGTTCTTTTTTTGTAATAAACAACAACACCAGCAACAAAGTGTAAAAACACAAAGTGAGAGTGTACCCTTCAAACAAGATACAGATGTACAATAAGTAAATACTTATACATATGTATGGATGGCAGGAAAGTCTTCACAATGCGAATTTCAGAGCCGTACCAGGCTCTGTGTAGTAAGCCCAAGGGTGCCTATACAGGCTAAAAGCGAGTATCCATGGACCACTTGTATCAGATGGATCATGGAAGAGCAGATGAAGCAGCAGCAGGTAAAGGTATCAAAAAGTATTTTATTAGATAAAATATAAGAATTAAAAACTTTCTAAATAGAAAGGTGCAGAAACAGATGCGTTTCGACTGAAAGTCTTTTTTAATGACTCTGCAATTATTTGGTAACTTGCTGCTTAAAGGGACACTGTAGGCACTGTATCTGATTCATCTCATTAAACTGGTTATAGTGCCTGGAGTCCCCTGGTACCATAATTTATTTCAGCATTAAACAGTTTTTAATGTTTAAATGCTAAACAAGAGTCCCGGCAGTCCATCCCCTCTGTGCTGCCTTTGCTAATAAGGAAGTATTAGCCTGAGCAGCAATGAGCAGCTGTGATTGGCTGAGAGTGTCAGCTGACTGCTTTTAGCCTGTCAGAGCTCCAACTGACGGTATGAAAACAAGGAAGTGCGCAATCTCTACCTTAGCTACACATACAGAAGGGGCTGGACTGTGGGTGGCCAGGAACACTTTTTTGTGGCATACTGCACAAACATGGTGCAACACTGACTGGAGGGACAGTGTCAGGGCACTCCAGGCACTATAAGCAAATCAAAGGGATGAAATGATTGTAGTGACTACAGTGTCCCTTTAAGTATCCTCTGTGTTAACGTGATCTTCTACACCTGTGCGGTGTTCCGATCAGGCACGTGACGTCACTTCCGGTGTGCGAAGTCCACGCGTCATTTCTGGTCCGCCAAATAAGACGTCATTCATATCCTTTCACATCATAGATGTCTCTCGTTTATGTGGTGTGGTGCCATCTTGATTAAGGGCATAATGCCCTTATAGTAGTGTTATAGCATAACAATACAACGATATAAACAGCAGTATGCTGTGCATTAAAAAATAGGAAATAGAAATCTAATCCTATTGCTCTGTAAAAAAATAAAACAAAATAAGAGTACAAGCAAATAAAAATAGTACCTTCATATAATTAAACTTCAAGATGGTATTGGTGCAGTATAGATGCAATTTTAAAGGTGTATGGTTCTGTACCAATGGAAATTTACTCAACATTACCATCAGGTTCACAGAATTAAAGTGGTACATATTCTAACAGACAGATGCCTAATGTTATCTATATGTGGAAAACCTATTTCTCCCAAGAAAAAACAGTATTCAAATGATACAATAAAAAACTAGAACAGGAATATTGTGTCTACAAGACTAAGGGGAGGAATGGACACAAAGCAAGATAGAGTAACACAGGAAAATCAAAAATAAAGCTAAAAAAATAAAAATGGGGAAAAGGGGAAAAAAAAACCCCAACATAAAAAAATAAATAAATATATATATATATATATATATATATATATATATCTCCAAAATTATAAATAGTGAATAAGTTCAAAATCTGAATTCAGACCCGAAGGTGCCAAAGTGTCTAAATCAAAAATTTATTTACCCTCTATCTTACTAAGCTCCTTAAAGTTGTTCTCTCCTCTCCAGCCCTTTTTTCTTTTGATATATGACCATATAACTAAGGCGGGATTGCCACCATGATGTTCAGAAAAATGTGAGGAAACACTATGATTGGCGTATCTCCTCTGAATGTTACTCATGTGCTCCTGTATACGAATTTTAAAGGGTCTGGTGGTCATACCTACGTATTGTAGACCACATGGGCACAAGAGGAGATAAAAATCAATGATATGTACAGGCACTCTTCTATCTAAATTGGTGCTGGATATCAAGGTAGCCCACGCTTAATACCTTAAATATATACACATAAACATATGATACCGCACTCAAGATAGCTTGTTTAGAAGAAAGCTTGATTTTTAATGAATTGCTTATTCCAAATAGATAATTGTTTAAATCAATGTGATATGTATAATAATCAAGCCAATGTGAAATGCTTAATTAATTGTTACATATGACCTATCCTATCACAACCAATGAAATTATTAGTGATACACTATACATAAATCAACCCCAATTGAGTCCGACTTTGTCAGTAGTGATAGTGCCTAACCGCACTGTATGACTGAGAGCCCTCTATACAGTCAAAACCAGGTTTCTTTCTGGCAAGGAGACACAAAATATGAACATTTAAAAAAAAAAAATGAAAAAAGAAAATGCATAAAAAACAAAACATTTTAAAAATGGGGAATAAAAAAATGAAAAAATATTTGTTAAAGTCCCAGTGTGTACACACTAAAAAAAAACCAGTAGTAACTATCATGTATACATGATATTTGGATGGATCTCACCAATGCTTCAGCTGGGGCAAATCCTGTAGAAGGTGAGGCTCTTAGATGCTGTGGCTTGTTCAAGCCCATAGACAGAATATCCTTTATGTACTGTGTAAGGTAGTTGTTGGTTTGAGCCTGCTCTTCGGAAAGATTATCTGGGTGGTTCGTCCCTGATGAGATGCTTAAGGTCTAAAGGTCTCTCCTCAGGTCGGTGGGGTTGTTTGAAGGGTACTCTCACTTTGTTGCTGGTGTTGTTTATTATCTGTATCTGGGTGTTGGGGGTGACACCTATTTCACCCTTCAATGCATTGATTGTTTTTTGAAGAGCCCTGCTTGCATTTTTATTTGTTCTTTTTTTGTGTTTCTTTGTTGCTGTGGAGCTAGTTAAGAGAGATTATGCAAAATACTCACCTCTTGTCATTACTAAAATTAAGATTTTTAGTACACTAAAGCTAGTATAATCTTGAATTATTTTTAAAAAAAATTTATTTATTTTTTATGAATATATATACATGTTTTTTTTCATTCAAGTGTATTTTGATATTAATATATAAGTATATGAAAGGAAAGCCAATCTCCACTGTACAACACCTATCAGAATTGACGTTACCAGTAGAGACAAACTTTCCCTGTACCAAAAAGGAGACTCCAGGGGCTTACTTAATATCTGCCTTTCCTATTTCCTCTCTGAGGATTGTCTGGCTATTAATTCTATTCATAGATATGCCGTGAGCATTCTAAGCTTCACGATATCTATGCTTTATACCTTTCATTACTATTCATTTACTTATAGCCTCCATTTATTTATTTTGATTATATTTCTTTTGTGTGTAATACCCGTTATATTGGTGTCCTTGGGGCATCATATGAGACTATATATATATATACATATATATATATATATATATATAGAGAGAGAGAGAGAGATTACTTTGGTATTATACCAAGCATTCTTGCACCGTAGAGGCGTTTTTGTAGTGGTAGTTATTTATTTTCCCTTTTCTTTTTGCTCCCTGCTTGATGTATTAGATACGATAATGCAAATAATGCAGTGACATATTGAGCCAGATTTATTAAAGCTCATGGCAGTTGTCCACAGTATTGCTTTGATAGCATCCAGGGTCTGTGTTCTTTCTATCTACTTCCTAATTTTTATGTATAGGGATATTTAGCTCTTTCATAATATATGTATTGATAGATTTATTCTAGACTACTCCATTATTTCCAGGTTTACTCAGTTCAATACATCTGTTTCTTAACAGGTGTATGTTCTGTGTTTCTTATTTATTTTTTTTCTTTGATATTAATATATGTATCAGTATTAAAATACACCAATAATAACATTTATATATATATATATATATATATATATATATATATATAACTTTTCTCTAAGTATGAGCTACACATATATTTGGCACATGTACAATTACTTTTATTCACTTTTTACAGCTGGAGGGGGACTGCCTGACAGCAGGCAGCTCTATGGCCAGCTATGTGATCGTTCTGTGAGAGCAATCACATGGCACTTGGGCTGTCATGCAGTCCCCCCCCAAAATGCATTACAATGCTGAATAAATGTGAGGTGGCACTGATATACTTTTAAGCTCATTAACAGTGTTATAGGGTTACATTGGCTAGGAGTGTCAGCTGACTTAGCCAAAGAATCCAGGCAAAAAAGGACAAAGTTGGTGTAAGTATTGTAGAAGGGGAACTTCCATCTTAGCAATATCAGATAAAAGGTATAGATGTGGGTGCCCAAGGGATGCTGGCAAGTAATAGACTATTCAAAAATGATTTGACTCCTTACCATGGGATTGCACCAGGGGACTCTTGACACCATAACCACTAAAGTGAGCTATAATGGTCATATTGCTAAAAGTGCCCCTTGAATCTCACAATCTTACACCAAAAGGACTGTAGAGTCTAGTGCCGGTTTCCCCAAGTCTGGCTGTTTGTATAATTTCAAATAATAAAAAAGCCTGCTGCTATTGATGACACGTACCATCATGATTATGCCTCTGCAGTTTAACTGCTCAATTACATATCACTCACATTACACATCTAATCCAATCAACTGTTAGTCTTGCGATTTAATATGATCATGTTTTAGTCCTGCCCTAACAGTAATGTCCACCTTTTAACTACTGCATTACACCAACTCCTACATTAACCTAACTCTAATTATTAAACTCTACATACCCTAATTCCCATACATTCTCTACATTCCCATAATACACAACACACCACAGTGTATCATACTTTTAATACAGGTGGCTGCACTTCTCCTTTCCTCTCGCCCCACCACTTGCCCACTTGATCCTGTCCCATCTCACCTTATCAGATCTCTCCCCTTGTCTTGTGTCTTCTTTAACACACATTTTCAACTGCTCTCTCTCTTCTGGCATTGTCACTGCTGCCCTTAAATTTTGCCACTCTAGTACCCATCCTGGAAAACAAAAAATCACCCTTCACCCCTCATTCCTTATATTGGCTTCCTGTATGCTACAGGAGTCAATTCAAAGTACTAATCCATACCCATAAAGCAATTCTAACCCCTCCTACATACCTTCTCTGATTCATAGGTATGACCCTTCTCGGTCTCTCCGCTCTGCCCATGACCTTCTGCTGTCTCCTGCTCACACACATACGACCAATTCACGCTTACAGGACTTCTTGCGGGTGGCTCCCTTCCTATGGAATAGCCTGCCTACCACCATAAGGCTCACCCCTAGTCCTCAATCTTTTAGGAAATGCCTTTAAACCTATCTCTTCAGGAAAGTTTAGTATGGACACCCAGAGTAACCTCTATCTCACATACCTGTCTCTTGCGCTCTCCTAAAGGGCAGCACTCTACTCTCTCCTCCAGCTCTGCTTCACTCTTACCCTTTTTGATTGCCATCTCCTGTCTTAATGTGTTTTATACCCCACCTCCTATAGACTATAATCTTATTTGAGCAGGGTTCTCTTCAACCTATCAGTTTTTTGTAATTGTCTTATTTATTGTTAAATTTCCCCCTTTTATAATATTGTAACGTGCTATGGAATATTTTGGCGCTGTATAAATGCCAATAATAATAATACCTGGGGTGATAAGGGAGATTTTGTATGGTGAAAAACAATGTTGAACATATGTTTCATAAAAAAAGCCATATGGCAATTAAAACACACTTTGTACAATTTAATAATAAAGTACACTAATACTGATAATGCTTTTAATGTATACCTCATAATAGGTACTTGGTCCTGCAGGTACCGCTCCAAATGCAGGCATTCCTATCTCACAGGTATTGGGGTCTGAGATCTTGAATGTTCTGCCATACGTTGGAAATCCAATCAAGAGTTTTTCTGCAGGGACGCCATTATCTCTCCAGTAATTCATAGCATATGCCTGAGTGGAGGAATAAGAAGAATACGACTTATGGAAAAGAGAACTCCAACAGAAAAAATGACAGGTGCTGCCACATGTGATGATTTAAATAAATAAAACTGTTACACAACTGTAAAATCAAACCCCTATGACATGGTTAAAAATATATTAACCAGAAATAATCTTTCAAATGTCATAGTTATCTTTTAGTGGTTTTTAATATATGAACATTATAAACTTTTCATTGGCCCTGTAATGATTGATCTGCTAAAGGCTTAGTTTTTTTTTGTTTTTTTTCAGATTCAGGAACAAACAAAGCATTATGTGACAAACGACAATGTTGTTTATTTGCAACTGTGATGCAAAGCAGTATATACATGCCTATCATGCAGAACAACATGCAATACTTTAATTAAGGAACAACCTGAGTTGAGCAAGATATCTGCCTTTCACAGACTTTAACCACAAAGAAAACGCCAGTTACAGTGTTATATTGCTAATAACCTAACTTTAAAATGCCTCCCCCTCCAATACAGTGAATACATAATTTATTGCAGTTATAAAAGATATATTCAATGTAAAATATATAGATATACATTCACCTCACCTCCTTTCATTGTTACTGCTTGATGTCACTTCTCCGAGCATGACAAAACTCCTGCATAACACCAGCACACTGGCTTCCTTGGTTTTTGAACAGAGTGACGTTAGTCACTCCATTGTTTTTCTTCCTACCTAGAGCTAGCATGCACTGTGGTTACTTTGTGTGGATAGCTTTAAGACCGTCTGTGTGAGACATTCAGTCATTTCTTTGACATCCACAAAAATAGAAAACATGAGGGCAGCGCAAACAATTGCAAATGTGTACAGCAAGTGCTACAAAAATATATATTTTGTAGCACTTGGTGTAGCACTTCATGAAGGACATGCATTGATAAAGGGAATAACCTGGAACGTTTGTGCCTTATGTCCTTAAAAATAAATATTTTTGTAGCACTTGGTGTGCACATTTGCAATTGTTTGCGCTGCCCTCATTTTTTTTATTTTTGTGGATTACTTTACCCTGCTTGGAGCTGCAGAGGGAGGTATCAGGAGCACAATAGGAAAAGTACGCATTTTGATTTTCTCTGGGTACTGCAGTAACCCATATATAAGTCATTTCTTTGGCAAAGGATTCTGTTCCAAAGAACTAGTTAAGAGACCTATTTTAAAATATGTTTTTTCTAAAAAAAAACTATACATTTGCTAGCAATTCTTAAAATGAACATGAGCTGTGTGTACCATAGCAGGTACACTATAAATAATATTTATTATTCACCTTAGAAGTTGAGAAATCCAAAAACCGGATGAAGATAAATGTGCCAGAACCAATTTACTCAACAACCACATAGGAAAACCTCAAACTAAATGTGACTGATGAAAATTATCATCTGTAATTGAAAAAGACTCTAAAATAGGATTTCTTCTTGTTCATTTTATATTTACCTGTTTTCAATGTATTTTCCCCTTTTTTCTATATCTGCACCATTTTCCACTAAAGTATACTTTCCTTTATAAATGTTAAATGACACAACCTTAAACATATTAGCCTATTTTGATAGCTGCACATAGTAATATGATCCTATACAAAGGATTAAGGGATTTATTTACTAAACAAATAGTTGACAACTGTCAGACATTTTTTACAACACTACTGGATGTGGACCAAAAAAAAAACTACCATTGGCCACAGTTTCGAGAAATATTCCCTAGAAGTTCTGAAGTTTAGGCAGATGAGAGGATTGCAACATTTCACATTTTATGACATGGGCAACATCACACAACACAGTCTAAGCAAAAATCTTCTGATGTTCTGATCTGTTTGACATGTTAAGGACTAATACTATTTAATGCCATCAGCACAATCTATTCCTAAAGACTCTATGCAAGTAAGGAATGTTCTGCGTAATAGGCATTGTCTGCTGTAGCCAGACCTGCTAACTTTAAATGGGTAGTATATTACTTCTTAAAACAAGCTCTTCAAAGCTAGTTTGTCGTGATGGAATTATTCCATATTTGTCCCTAAATGGGTTAAAAAAGTGCATTCTGGAGGGCTCCGGTTCTGAGCCAATAAAAACTTCAATTTGCTGACTGGGGAGCCGACCAAAAATTGGACAAAAACCGACCATCAGGTGGGGAACTGCCCAGAAGCAGAAGGATACGATCCATAAAGCGCTGGCAGCATATATCGAGCATGACAAGCCCCTGAGGCCTTAAGACATGCTGACTAAGTGAAGGCTGCGGAGAGATGAGACAGCAGGAGAGACAATAACCCTGGCCCCGCCCCCTCTCCCCCCAGCTGGTTGGGATGATCCCGACACAAGAGTCCGAACTTCGGATACTGGAGGTGGAAGCCCACCCGGTACATGGCCCCTTCACATACAGAGCCAAGATGGCCAACGGACGACACACAGAAACACAGGGTGCCTTACCTACAAGTTGCAGGAGATTGCGCTGGGGCACCTCGGCCTCCTGAGGTGGTGGATCCCGCGGATGGACTCCTCTGGGCAGCAGACTGGTCGGCGTCGAGCCAACCTTGACCTCTGGATTAGGTGGTGGTCCAGGAGAATTTACCCCCAATTCTACTAGCCCTGTGGGGCCGGGACGTGTGGCCTCCTGCGGACCGGTGGCTGGGGGGCATGCACAGACGCCGCGTATGAGACAGGAAACGGGTGAGGCATAACCGGGCTGGAGCTCCAAGGAGGTTCTGCAGGAGTTGGGGCGGGTGCAGGGGGCGAGCGACCTGCGGACTTTACGGGGGGGGAGACCGCCGGACTACTAATGTCTCCGAGTGCCTACAGCACTGTGGAACTCTCCACTGACGGACAGGAGCATGACTTGGGGGGGCGGGACAGAAGAGGGTCCGCTAAATTGGGGTGTCTGGGGGACTCGGAGGCGAACTACCTGCTCATAATATGTATACATACCCCGTGTAAGCCTGTGGTTATGTCAGAGGGAAGCCTGTAAGGATACCATCTAAGAGGCTGTTAAATCCAAGCTGGACAGTTTCCCCAATACGGGCACTATAACGCCATTTCCAGTGAAGAGACTCACTTTCTCCTATTGTGTTGGCTTAGAATAAGCTTTGTTCCTTAATTTTTATTTTTCTTCGGACACCGCAGTCAACATCTCATTTAGCCACGTATTTTATTTATTTATTTATATATGTATGTATGTATGTATATGTTTGATCATTTGTTATTAGTTCTTCTTATTATATTAGTTTAATACGATGTATACCAGGCGGCAATCATCTCTTTTTTAGCAAATAGATGGATGCATACTCAGCCATTGTTTCCAACACCTATTTCATTAAGGGACCTGTGTCGTCCAATGGACTTCTAATCCCATACTTATGATCCAGCTTAAATATGACCGTTTATTGCATCCGTTGGCCTTAGCTTAATGGCCCCTGCTACCGCTTACTAAAGGGCATGAATTGAAGCACAGTACTGGGCCTACCGTTTTGGTTGTTTTGGGGGGGTTTTTTATTAATAAAAATAGAAAGAAAAAAAAAGGCTGTGCCACCATTACTACATAAGATGAAAACATTAGGCTACTGGCACCTTAACCCTTATAACATATGCCTCACAACATGACTGCAACGCATATAGTTACCTTTATTTGGTTTATAAGATATTAGCGCTCTGTTGCCTCCGTTGTGTACCGTTTGACCTATATTAAGCTTACAATAGAAAGGCAATGCTTACTTAACTACATTTATGATTTATCTTGCCGAAAGTTTTAGCGCATGCTTAGACATAATTTAATCACACAGTAAAGTATAGGGCCCTTTCTGAACTTAGCAAGAATACAGCTGTCATACCCATTTAGGCTTAATTAGGCACTGTTATACTGCAACCATGTAAGCTTTATTGAGCTGACCCACACTGCCTGGCCGTTATAACAACTTTGCCGTATGCACGTAATAAGACTGGGTATCGCTTTGATTTTGTGCTGCATGCTCCACGTAACATAAGTAGACAGCTTAAAACCTTGCTGCATGCATACGAAGACTGGATGTCCAGACGTTGCGAATAGCATACCACTGCACATGTTGAAACTGAAGTGAAATCTTTGTTTGATATATTGTGCCTCTGCGCAAGCAACGGAGTGGTAATCTATTCAACACAATTTATGTCTGCTTATACTTGGCATACAAAATAAAACAAAAACATTTAACACTAAAAAAAAGTGCATTCTTAAAACACTGCAACAATTATATATGCAATTTTTCATAGGTAACATTATTTCACCATTTCTGTATGGAACTTATTTAATTCTGGTTGTCAGTTTTGTGGTTTCTAAGCCATCAAGCCCAATTAGATTTTTTCCAGGGAAATATGCCTGATACATACTGTCTTTTTTAATGCAGATATGTCTCATATTTGACAAATAAAAGGCTAAATTTCACTTGTAAAATTAATTTTTCTTATATTCTTACAGTGATAAAGTTTCACAACGATATAATAACTGCCTCATCTAGCCAACTTAGTTCATCTATACGTTTTATTTTTGTCAAGATTTCTATCTCATCTGTGACTTTCCAGATCAATTTATGAGGTGAACTCTTAGTAACAATATGAATTCCTCTATATTAGCTGGAAGGCGCTGCAGAAACATGATGAATTACGGGAAAGGTAATCTCATTAGCATAAAGGGCGGAACATTTTGAAAATGGTGGCACCCATGACTGAGTCCAGTCAGCAGAAACAAGTTGATTTTTCTTTTATACACTTCTTTTTGCTAGCAACCTAACTATATATGCTAAACATTTTTTACTGGCACGAATACATAGAAATAAATGTATAAAAACAGTAATGTGTCTAGTTCACTGTAAAGTATTTATGCATTTCTCTTACAATGTTTAAGTATTTATTGTCGCCATAGTCCTTTGAACCCAAACACAGAGGGCTGTTGTGGCCAGTAACGGGATCCCATTCACCATGGAAATCGTATGTCATAACATTGATAAAATCCAGGGTCCTGAAAAAGAAAGACATCTTGATCAGTCTTTTTTTAATGTCCGGCAATAACATTGTACCTGTTGTATGTTAGTAAAACATAATATTATAATAAACAGCATGGTATGATGTTTAAAGGTATTTGCTGTTAAAGGGTAGCATTGCAGTTTAAACAGACATATTAATGAAAGATAAATAGCTGTACAACATTGTTTATGTTTAAATCTCTGTCACCATAATTTATTTCCCCAACTCACTGTCCAATCGCTGCAATTTCATATCCATCATCAATGGTTCTCTTTCCTGCGGACACAGCTGCAGTTACTAGGAGACGTGGACGATTTGTAGCTGCTGCTTCAGCTTTGAAAGCATCAAGCAACTCCTAGAAAATAACATTCATTAAGAAAAATATATAATGGTAGTCAAACACTGTGGAAAATTTAGAGACTTACTTTCCATTTATTCTATATTCCATAATATTAATGTGAATATATATATATATATATAATATTATAGTTGACATCCATAAAGTGCATTATAATGTTTGATGGTTATACATATATCACAAGGCAGACAAGGCTGTTGTGTTTGTGTTGAATGTGGTAATGGAGGCTAACAAAACAACACGTTTTTACAACCATTAGGAAATAAAATCACTGTTCTTCACAAAACTCATTGGTTGCAAAGTATTTTAATTTAGAACCCTGTCACAAGCATATAGGCTATTTAAATTTTACATTTAGAGAGTTAATAATGAATTTCTTGACTCATGAAAACTTTGGCCTTCCACTTGTTGCAAAATATTTCCCATAAGTCTCAAGAAGTCAGTGGTCGAACTATGGGAAACCGAATCCAACATAGCAAGAGGGCACATGTACATCATACGACATTGCAAACCTGTATTTTTTTTTTAATTTAAAATATATATATTCATCGGGGGCGGGGCCTGACCGCTGAACCGACTGGTTGACAACCTCATGTGCTCCTGCATGGATTAGCAAATAAACTGCTTTTCCTGACCCAAACAGAGACTAATCGGGCCGATAGAGCCAGCAATCAATGGAGAACACTGAACAGAACAAAATGATACCCCTCAAGCGACAAAATAATCAATTTGTGCCGGACAAGTGTCGGAGGCCTACTTGCCAGGTGGGAGCAGGAGAGACGGCTGCTCTCCCCCCGCCACGACTGAGGGCCTCGATGCGGAAAGATTCCAGTCCCCCCATGGACCGGTTCTGCGGTTTGGAGGGTTTTAGTGATTGGTTGCATAGCGTAGTGTGGCTCCGCTTAAGTCCTGGAAAAAGGTCATTTGGTTCATCTCAAACTCATATGGTGTCTTCACCTTGATTGTAGCCTTTAAGGCCATTTTGTCAGATTGTTACGGGCAAATGCAAATATTACAAGTTCTAGAATGAAATGTTGTATTTCTTAAACTGTGTACTTTGTCTTTAAGAGATATTGCAAACTGACAAGGTGTTAGAAATGGAACATATTGTTTTTCATAACTGTTTCTTTAAGCAATAACCTCAGTGCATAATATGTTTGCGCCATTTTGTCCCAGACGAATTACAATAACAATAATGCATAAACAAGCTTCAAGGCTATACTACGACTCTTGCAGTACACAATATACTGTGGTAACCCCAAGTTAATGGAACTTCCCCAAATCCGGGAATCTCCCACGACTGTACACTTACGACTTAGTATAAACAACAGATAACCTATTCAGACTTTAAGATGCCATCTTGAACTAAGTCAGGAAAATTTCCATGACGTATACACCCTTTAGTTATGGCCTTGTATGTTTGCCAAATTAAGGGAGGACCTAAATTGAATAAAGTAAAAGAAGTGTTACTTTTTCATATTTGAACTACAGTAACCTAAAATGGAGACACCTAAGGTATAAATAGGTGTACTTTTAAATGTTAAGACACAAAGGAGAGACTTGGAGACAGACGCTGCTCCATCTTAAAATGACAGAGAGGCTGACATGATGACATGTTCAGAAGGGTATGTTAACCTATTAATGATATTTGCAAGCATGTAATTTAATCTTATAAACTCTGCTATAATGGATTTTATATTTTTATATAATAAATATCCAAAAGACAATCTTGCTTCCAAGACAATCCTTATTTTATATTGTATTCTCAATTATTTATATATGTTACATAGAGGATCTCTTACACTATATAAAATTATGGCTAAGATATCTGTATGGTTAGCCCTACTAAGTTCTATGCTTTAAGACATTATAGTGGTAAATAAGGGAACCACCAGCGGTTACAATTGGCGACCACGAAGGGACTTTGTACTTGGAAGCTTTAAATATAAAATAAATACCTAGGTAACCTCTTATACGTAAGAGAAGACACAATACTTTGTCATGGCACAAGTCTTGAAATATCAAGAATCTATTGAGCTATGTGTAGCCCAGACTCAGAGAGAGATCATTAGAGATGATTTTAATGTGAACAAGGCACTGTGAGTTTAGGTGCCAGGTACAACGTAATTAGCATACAATGCTGAAATTGTGGATCTTAATTAATATCATAAGAGAGCAAATATACATATTTGGTAAACTCTCTGATATGCCTAATACACCAGCACAGCATGGCCCATTAGTTCCAGGACAGTGGATTGCAGACAGGGGGATATATTCTCTTTGTAGCTGCTTAGAATGCATGCGCAGGAAAAAGATTAATGCAAAATGTTGTCAAAAGAAAAGTGATAAGACAGAGCGATGAAATTTGAAGTCTAATTCCAAAAATGCAAAGAAAATTGCATTATGACTTAATGAAAACATTCATGCAAGAGACAGACAGGATTTTTAATTATTGCATTACTGCGTTCTGGATTCTAATGTCCACTATATAAGAAAAGTTTTATAAAACAGTGATATTTTCCATATTGTCAGTTAGGCTAGCTGTTGATTGAAAATCAGGAATTATAACAGCATAACTATTTTTGGAGTCTGGAATTTCCAGCCAAGGTTGCGGAGATAGAGACATGTAAACATTCCAAGGAATTGAGAAGTCGTCGTTTTATATTCCAAATTATGAACAACATTATTACATACAGCCATAAAGAGAAAGACATGGCTTTTAAATACATTCAGTGCAGTACAATGCAGTACACTGCAGCATATATTTTATATAGTATATGATAACTAGCTCATATTTTTCCCTAAACAGAGTTGAAATTATACTACCCTCCTAGAAAAAAGGGCAACAGGTTGTTATACATCCTTTGCTTCTCTAAATGCTCTGCAAAAATAAATATTGATGAAATGATTAAAAATAATATATATGTAAGATAAATCGGGGCTAAATAAAATTGTAACTATACAGGACCTCTGATAACTTTTAAACTGAAATTATTAAAGGCTTATTTAAATAAAATGTTAAATACATTTACAGCTTTAAATGTGACCAAAAGATATTAAATGATGTGTTAAGCAGCCAGCCCAATTCACTAAAATAGCATAAGTATTCTACTATTTAAAGTGCACAATTCCTGCACATAATGACTTTGCTTACTCAGGTACAGTATTTAGTCTATTGTAATGGCAGGATTAAAGTCCACCAATTTTAAAAGGGAAATCTTACTTAAATCAGTGGTACTATCCCACCGTACTAGCAGTAAGGAAATTAGAACAATTATATTGTACTACTGACTGTAATCAGATCAGACACATGTAATCTCAGTGAATTTCATAAACTAGGTTTTTATAAAATACGATTAAATAAATAAATGTATAGAGACTAGGCAATAACAGCATTTACATGCATTCAGCAGCCTGCTCTCTCAAAGCCAGAAACGGATTTATAAAAAAATAAAATAAAAAGTAGGTTTTAAAAAGTCCACAGTCAACCACACATGAAGGGTGAAATGATTGCTTCTTTAAAAGCTATATGCTGCTGCAATTATGTATATAAATACTGATCAGGGCACAGCGTAGAAATCAAAAATACAGTTTTAAATCTCATATATGAGGATTCAGTTCCACCACATATTCTACAATTCTGAAAGAGGCTAATTTTAATATGTTGTAAGAGCATTGTGAATATATATACACTGCAAAATGTATTTGATATTGCAAAGGCTGCAATATTCTAAACAGACATTAAAATTTAAGAAAAAAAGAAAAATAATAATGCATAAAGAATAATGCATAAAAAAAATGCAGTGTCAATTAAAGTGATAATACTCTGATATATTAAATCACATTGCATATCCCATATCTGCTATATGAAAAGTATAATTAAGGTCCAATGCCCCCTCACATCTATTTTATAGAATCTATACTTTTCAGTGGTCACCTCCAAAGAAGCCTTGGAAATTGGGGGGCTCAGAGGGGTACTCATCCCGAAAGGAATCAGATTCCAGACTTAAAATTTTTTAAATAAATAATAATAATAAAAATTTTATTTTACACCACAATATAAACAGCTTTGTTAAACAGATTTAAGTACAAGTACTTATGTCAAGAAATATACAGAATACGTTTACAACAGGCAGGTTTAGCATAAATGCAAAGTTGTTGTTTTTGGGGATTTATTATTGCCCAAGAAATCTCTGAACATATTCAGCAAGTATAGATAGCAGATTGCAATGGACACCATTACAATATTGCTTTGCCGATTGAGGTCAGAGCTTTAACCCCTTAAGGACTGGACTGTTTTTGCGATGTTGTACATTTGCGACCAGGAATATTTTTACACTTTTGTGGTGTTTGTGTTTGGCTGTAATTTTCCGCTTTCTCATTTACTGTTCCCATACAAATTATATATTGTTTTTTCAGGACAAAATGGGCTTTCTTTACATACCATTATTTATATAATCTCATGTATTTTAATTTAAAAAAAATACAAAAATCTGATGAAAAATTGAATACATGTTTTTTGACTTTAACTTGAAAAATCTTTTACTCATCTACAAAAGCGAATGAAAAAAACTGCTAAATAGATTCAAAATTTTGTCCTGAGTTTAAAAATACCTAGTGTTTACGTGCTTTTTTGCTTTTTTTTGCATGTTATAGGGCTATAGGTACAAGTAGGATATTGCGGTTTAAAAACATACATTTTTAAAATTTATCAATAGTGACATTGTAACACTATTATCTGTCATAAATCTCTGAATAACACCCCACATGTACATATTTTTTTAAAGTAGACAACCCAGGGTATTCAATATGGGGTATGTCCAGTCTTTTTTAGTAGCCACTTAGTCGAAAACACTGGCCAAAGTAAGTATTCATATTTGTTTGTGTGTGAAAAAAGTAAAAAAACTAAATTGAACGCTAATTTTGGCCAGTGTTTGTGACCAAGTGGTTACTAAAAAAGACTGGACATACCCCATTTGCAATACCTTGGGTTGTCTTCTTTTGCAAATGGTATGCCATCATGGGGGTAATTCTCATTCCTGGGCTACCATACGCTCTCAAAGGCAACGTAACCAACCTGGCCATTTTCAATGTAAAAATATTTGACCCATATATTTGACCTTGTAACTTTCAAAAATGCTATAAAACCTGTACATAAATTGGAGTATTGAACACAAATATTAGTGTTTCAAAACTGGAAAACGTATCACAACAATTATATCATCAGTAAAAGTGCTGTTTGTGTGTGAAAAATGCAAAAGTCACTTTCACTGGCAATATCATCGCTGTGATATGTTTTACTGTTTTGAATCACTAATATTTGTGTTCAGCGAAGTCTCCCGAGTAAAACAGTACCCCCCATGTACAGGTTTTAGGGTGTCGTAGAACGTTACAGGTTAAATACAGTGCTAGCAAATTCAATTCTCTGGAATTTCGGCCTGGGTTGGCAGGCAGGTCCCTTAAATAGCAATCAATAAAATTACTGAATTATGTAAAACTATTACATAAATACGCACGTAGAATTTAAATATATATGCATATTTATATATTTGAAGTCTACGCGTATATTTATATAATTATTTATGTAATTTTGTATATGGACATATGTATATTTCTTATTATTTTTATTTATTTTTATATACATAGATATATATACAAATTCATTCTAAGTGTATTTTGATATAAATATATATATATTAATTTTAAAAATACAGTTAGAATAAAATTTCTTATAGATATATAAAAAAATTTTAAATTTTTATTATTATTTAAAAAAAATTATTTAATTTAAATTACTTATTATTTATATTTTATAATAATATATATATATATACAATATATATAGTTATTATATATATTATATATATATACGTGTGTATTTATTGAGTATGTATTTTTTATATTAATATAAGTACATATTAATATAAAAATACACTTAGTATATATATATATGATATATAGACATATATTATATAGATATAATATATGTCTATATATCATATTTATACATATATAATTATTATTATTTTTTTTATTACCATTAACTTTAATTTTTTTTCTGATTTTACAGTTGCAGGGAGACTGCCTGTCAGCACAGACAGTCCCCCTGCAGGCAGCACTATGGACACCTATTGTGACCATGTGATCGCTGTGTTAAGCAATCACATGGCCACAGGGGGTCCTAATCTGCCGTGGGGAGACTGTCTGGGCTGCAGACAGTCTCCCCACAACCGGAGGAACACTGATCGCCGCCGGGGGAACGACGGCGATCAGGTAAGTAGCCCCAGACCGTTTGGACGGTTCAGGACCGTCATCGGTCGGCAACGCAAAAATGCCGATGACGGTCCTGAACCGTCCTCGGTCCTTAAGGGGTTAAAGAATAAATAAATAAATGTTCTATAGCTCGCTAGATCACTGGCTTTTAATGAGCAGTTTGCACAACACTTATAAATAGTTTGTTATACTGCACATTATAGCTGTGACAACATAATACACATGGTAACAATGCTATTTCACTGTTTAATAGACTTACCCAGTATTTAAAGACGACATGTTTCTTGCAAAGTAATCGGGACTTTGAGGGAGGTTCTAACTACGTTTAATTAATTAATTAACTTACTAAAGAAAAAGAAAAGAAGGTTTTGTTTTTCCCCTGCAAGTGAGTTTTCAGCGCAAGGTCATTTTGTGTTCACAGACTATTCGGATTTTAAAAAGCTGTTCTTTATCTCACATTATGAACGGCCTTGTAATTCCTATCCACACTAAAAGTTGGCTTTTAAATGTTATTGTTTTAACTTTAATATTTCATAGTTAATACAGAGGATAAAGTAATATAAAGAAAGTATATTAATTGATAGGATTTCATTTATCTATTTTGGTCCACTGTTCACTGATCTCAAATCTCAGTCTGGTGTTCAAACAGTTTTTCTTACGATACGTCGTGAGTTTATATCCACAACTGCATTTTGCTTTGTGGTAACAAATTGAAAGCCTGGCATTGTAATACGTGTATGGACATGCTTATAACAAAGCATGGGCCCTCTCCTCATGTAGTTGGTCATTAACAGGCACTTTGATGCAATGTGTCTACCAACGCTTTTCTGTGGTCACTGGATCACATCGCATACCCTATCTCTCTGTCATGATGCAGAGTTTATGCTTGCAAGGATATCCAGACCTTATCCACCTGGTATCCGCATAAATACTCCTATCGTTTAGAGGGGTTAATTACATAATAACCATTGAAGGTAATATGTTGGTTGTTCTTCCTATAGAGGAAAGATGGACTTGCCCTAAATGCTTTTTCATGGCTAGGACAAGCTCTTATAGAGAGAGGTAATGTACTTCTGACTCCTGAAAAGGAATACTGATGGTCACAATATGGGAAATATTGTAATTCATGTGTTTAGTAATCATAAGCATTTGCTTATTGCCACATTACTGATGTACTATTTATTGAAATATTAATATCTAACATACTTTTTGAATTACTATATATTGGAAGTGTGCCAACATCTCATGGTTATAAATATGTTTTTGTATGTGTTGATGCATGTACCAGGTTTACTTGGATATATCTTGTGTGAAGTGCAACCTCTGATGCCACGTTTTCTAGTCTCACTTCCTTAGTATGCATTTGGTAATCCCAGGACCATCCATTTGGATGGTGGTCCTGCAGTTACTGCAAAGGAAACCTAAAACTGGGCGACCACATTTGGGTTACTTTGGGATTTCAGTGCCCCAACCACCCCCAAAGAAGTGGGGTTGTTGTCTGGGAGAATGCTGAGGTTAAATGATTATTAACCAAGTTACTAGTTGCTTGCCCCACACAGTGGTATCTATTTATTCCTATGGTACAGATAAGCATTCACAACATACCTGATGATCCAAATGGTGAGACACCATATGAAATGTTACATGTTTTTTCACTGACAATTCCTAGATTTTACTATTAACATTCTCCCTCAGCAGCGAAGAGAGATATATGCAAAAGAGAGAAAAAATAACAATAACATTAGCATATGGAACAGTGCTCATAGGTATCCACCCCCTTAGTATATAAGGTGTAGCACTCCATGCTTCTTCCTCTTTCTTCCGTGATCCGAAGACCAGATCCATAACCGAACTGTAACTTGGCCCAAACAGGAACAGTGGGCGATAGGTAATGTCCAATCCTTGAGGTTAGACTGTAACGCTTTGTAACGGAAATTCACCCTTTTGACCGTATGATTCAGGCTAAAAGAGAGGAGAAAATATGGTAATATATGGTCGGCAACTGGTTGCATTATGTATCCTCATGTAGGTAAAAAACTAAGTCGTACAAAGTAGTAGTCATGTCGGCATAAGAGCAAGTAAGATATGATTATGTCTACTATATCACAAAATCACCTACCTGAGAGACGTATGAGCGCACCTTCAGGTATCTATATTGTAGGAGTCCACCTGATCTGTGGTTGGTATCCGTTGAGAAAAAACCAATCCCTCCACCCAGGGAGGGTGGGAGGGAATAATACTCGCCTCCGTGTCTTTAATAAAATCATGACTTTACGTCATGTTAATAGTAAAATCTAGGAATTTTATTAAAGACACGGAGGCTCCTATTATGCTCTTTCAAAGCTGAGCAATGACTCTTTCCGAGAAATGTTGGATTGGTTTAAAATAGAAATTCCGGAATGTGGATTCCGTAAACCAGTCTGCGGCATTCAGGATGTCTTCTAACCGGCACCCTACTGTCGATGCTTTAGAAGCCATAGCGCCTCTGACCGAATGGGCCGAAAAAATTGTAACGTCTATCCCGGCCGAGGCCAATAACCATTTGGCCCAACGGGCGAGAGTAGGTGTGGATACTGGTAGGTGCGGTTTCTTTAGTGAAATGAACAAAGGGCCGTAGTTTGACGGTCTTAGGGAAGAAGTACGGGTTTCGTATTCTTTTAAGCATAGAATTGGGCACAGCTTCGGTTGGTGCGGGAGGTGTGGATAGAAAACTTGTTTAGTCGCTGATTTAGTTCTTCTTGAAATATCGAAAGACACCCCTTCTGGAGTGAATGAGCGGGCTAGCCAGTCCAAAGCCCTTACATCTGACACGCGTTTACAGGATAATAAACATAAAATCATGAGTAGTTTAGCGGACAGCTGTTTGATTGACAGTGCCGCGTTGTCGGGCCATTCCTCCAGGAATTTGAACACTATGTTGACATCCCAAAAGGATCCGTACCTGGGTTTTGGTGGCCGTGAAAAACGTATACCTTTGAGTAAGCGACATATCAGGGGGTTCTGCCCGAGGGGAGTCCCGTCCACAGTATCATGACCTGCTGAGATAGCAGACCTGTAGATGTTGACTGTACGGAATGCCTTGCCCGATTCGAACAATTGAGTGAGGAAGTCCAGTACCGTCTTTACAGAAGCTGATATGGGATCCACTGATCTTTCCAGGCACCAATCGGACCAAGTTCTCCATGCCGTAGCATATGCGCGCCTTGTTCCCGGTGCCCAGGAGTTCGCCAAGAGTTGGGTAGTTGTTCCCGAAACTTCCGTGATTTCCCAGGGTCCCCGGAAAGGAGCCATGCCATGAGTCGGAGGATTCCCCGTTCTATCAAGTCGTGATTCTCCCCATCTGGGTTGGTTAACAGGGACGTTTGATCCGGTAGTAACCGTGGGAAGTCAATCGCCATTTCTAGAAGGTGAGGGAACCAGGGTTGGGATCTCCAGCACGGTGTTATCAAGACCAACGAGGTTCTGTAGCGTCGAATGTATGTTAGAGTCCGAGCAATCAGGTTGAATGGGGGAAAGGCGTATGCTCGTCCCCCGGTCCAGTCCTGAAGGAAAGCGTCTGTCGCCAAGGCTTCCGGGTCCGGTCGCCAGCTGAAGAATTGAGGAAGTTGAGTGTTCAGTCTGGACACAAAGAGGTCCACACTCAAGGGCCCCCATAGTCGAGCTATCCTGGCAAAGACTTTTGGTAGAAGCTTCCAGTCCCCCAAATCCCTCAGATATCGGGAGTTCCAGTCCGCGGTGTAATTGTCTAGGCCCGGTATGTGTTCCGCGGTCACCGACACATTGTTTTGTAAACAGTAATGCCAGAAGTCTCGAGCTAAAACCGCTAGGATGCGTGACTTGGTACCTCCGAGATGGTTTATGTACCTGACTGCCGAGACGTTGTCTAACTTGAGGAGGATCGAGCATGAGGCGCCCTTGGGTGTGAGGCTGCGAATGGCAAATGAGGCCGCCAGTAGTTCCAGTGAGTTTATGTGTAGGAATGACTCGTCTACTGACCATCTGCCTCCTGTGGATATGGAGCCGCAGCGCGCGCCCCAGCCATGTAAGCTTGCATCCGACTCGATTATCATATCTGGAGTGGAACCAAAGATTGCCCGTCCATTCCATGCTTCCATGTGGGTCAGCCACCAGTCCAGTTCCTCCCTGGATTCTTCGTCCAGCGTGATGTTGGATTCGTACGACTGACCCCTCCTTAGGCAGGAAGCCTTTAGGCGTTGTAGCGCCCGATAGTGGAGCGGTCCCGGGAAGATCGCCTGTATAGAGGATGCTAGTAAGCCGATTACCCGGGCCAGTTGTCTTAGAGAAATGTCCGAACGGTTCATTATCCTCCTGATCTCCTTCTTGATGTTTGACATCTTGTCTGAAGGGAGGCACAGGATTTGTTGTACCGAATCGACTCGGAATCCTAGGAATTCCATCTGTTGAGAGGGTTGTAGCACCGATTTCTCCCAGTTCACTAGAAAACCGAGGTTCTGCAGGAGGTGAAGGGTCCACGACAGGTGTGACAGCAGAAGGGATCGTGTCCCAGACAGTATGAGGATATCGTCCAGATAGATAATGAGGCGAATCCCGTGTAATCTGAGAAATGCTACCACTGGTTTCAGCACTTTCGTAAAGCACCAGGGAGCGGAGGATAGCCCGAAAGGGAGGCAACAGAAGCGCCATTTCTTTGTGCCCCACCGGAACTGTAGGAGATTCCTGTGTTTTGGTGCTATCGGGATCGTGAGATATGCATCTTGCAGATCGAGTTTCACCATCCAGTCTCCTGGGAGAAGGAGGTCTCGGAGGCAGTGTATGCCCTCCATTTTGAAATGCCGATATTGTATGAAGGCATTGAGGGGCCTCAGGTTGATAACTGGGCGGACACCCCCGCCTTTCTTCGGCACCAAGAACAGGTTGCTTATAAAACCTGGGGTATCTAGAGGGATTTCCTCTATGGCATTTTTGTTGTACAAGGTTTCTATCTCCGTGGAGATGAGGTCGTAGTGAGACTGTGGCATGTGTGGCACACGCGGGAGGGAAACCTGAAAGGGAAGACCCGTCAATTCTAGTTGGTAACCCTCTACAGTCTGCAGTACCCAACTGTCGGACGTGATAGTGGCCCACGTTTGAGAAAACAAAGCCAGTCTGCCCCCCACATTTATATGGGAAAAATGGGGAAAAATCGTACTCACCATAAGGGCGTTTTCCTGGGGTTGTTCCTCTGCCGCCACGGGCATTCCAAGATCTTCCTCGAGAAGGGAAGAACGGGGTGTAGGAACGTTCCTGGGTCTGTCTCTGTGTGTTGGAGGAGCCTCTGCCCGGTCTGGAGAAACCCCGGGGGTTGCGGCCGGATAGACGGCTCCTACCTCTACCGGCCCCACCGAAAACCTTTTGGTGGAATACCCTCTTCATGGATGATTGGGCTTTATCCAGCGCCGTGAATGTTTTGACATAGGAGCCCAGGTCTTTGACGAAGGATTCGCCAAACAAGAGACCCTTAGCCGCGGCCCCTGGTTCAGAGGAGGCCATACTAGCCAGCTTGGGTTCGATTTTCAGCAGGATGGCCTTCCTGCGTTCTGTTGACATAGCAGTATTGGCATTGCCGATCATGCAGACCAAGCGTTGGAGCCATCCAAACGCTACTTCAAAGTCTACTGGAGCCTCACCCGACTGAGCTGCTTCCAGCAGTTTGTATAATTTAGTGACAGGACCCAGAGTGTCTAGGAACTTGTCCTGACAATTACGGAGGGAGTAGTCCAGTCCCCTCTTGGCCTTCCAGCCTGTTTTGGCTAGAAACTGGGCTATCTGAGGGTCCACTTCTGGGGTTTTTGCCACAGCATCAGGGATTATGGGTCGGGGGCACTCCGCTCTCAATTTATTACGGCTCTCTTGAGAAAGGGACTTACGTACCCTGAGGGCTAGGTATCGGGCGATGTGTTCAGATGGTTCCCACTCGGCAGAGCGTGGGTGTCTTAAGTTGTCAGGGTCGAATAGCGTGACCTCTTTAGGGTCACGGGCTGCTTCTGTCTCGGGCGTCCCTGCATGAGCAGTGGTACGCGTTGCCGTCAAGGGGAACTGCTTTCCCTGGAGGCTTTCACCCTCTGAGAGCTCGTCCTCGTACGGGTCAGAGTACGGGGCGTCAGACCCCTCATCCCCCTCCTCGTCTGAGTCAGACAGTATATCATGGGCTCTAGCCCTTTTCCAGTCTCTGGTAGCCGTAGCTCGCCCAGAAGCTCTATTGCGCGGTTGTTGCGCGCCATCATGGACAGCCTGAGGCATGTCAGTCAGAGCAGGGTCAACCTGCATGGGGGGGGGGTCTTGTGAATGTCTGCGTTTGGTTAACGCTTTGTGGCCTGGCAGCCTCCCTTCAGGAGGGGTATGGGTCAAGGCAGGGGTAGAGTGAGGTTGTACCTGTTTAAGCGCTTGCGTGATGGAGTCCGAGATGGTAGAGGACATCGCGCCCATGGCTGAAGATATGGCCTTGGAAATAGATTTGGACATGGTGGTGTCCAGAAGGGATTGGAATTCCTCAGAGCCCATGAGCCCAGGGTCGAGCTGAGGATCAGGATCAGTAGTGGCCATAGAGGGGCTATGTTTGCCAGGGCATTTGTCACCAGATTGCATGGTAAGTAAATAGAGTGCAAGTGAGAAAATAACAAATAGAAAATAGAGTGAAAATGCAGAGTACTAGGATTGATTAACCCAGGTACAGGATGGAAAAGTACAGGGAGATGGAAGGTTAATACCAGGAATATATATGCAGAGAAAAATCAAACTGTACTAGTATGAGGGGTTGCCGGAACGAAATCCGGTGAGGGAGGGGTCAAACGGCACTAAAAACGAGTAGAGAATATGGCCGCCGCCTAAACCGGCGACCAGAAACCAAGAAAATGGCCGCCGCGAGCTACCGCGCATGCGCGGAGCCCGCGAGCGGCGGGAAACTAAGGGAAAGTGAATCGCCGCGCGGACGAAAGTAGGTCCGGCCGGCGGTGTTGCAAATAGTGCCGGGAAATGCCGCGGGTTTCCCGATGGGTCCCCCTGGCGAAATAACCGGCAGATTGTGACCGGGGAGGGAGCCCCAACCGGAGGGAGGGGGCTGGACGAGGGAAATTGTATGAATACTTAGTTAACAGGGAGGGACCGGCCACAGCAGAATAAACACAGTAGAATAAACACAGGCAGTGTAAGAAAAATAAGTGGGAAAAACAGAGAAAAGGAGGGATAAACTGTCTAAGGAGTATCCCCACAGTAATACCACAAAGATATAAATCTAATAGCTATAAATCTCTGAAACATCCCACAGTGTACACATACAAATGAAATTATGAGAGTGTACTTATCTTCTGAGGGAGCAGCGAAGAAAGAGGAAGAAGCATGGAGTGCTACACCTTATATACTAAGGGGGTGGATACCTATGAGCACTGTTCCATATGCTAATGTTATTGTTATTTTTTCTCTCTTTTGCATATATCTCTCTTCGCTGCTGAGGGAGAATTAAAGAAAGAGAAGCATAATAGGAGCCTCCGTGTCTTTAATAAAATTATATTTCTGCACCAGGGAGAGCTTAGAACCATTGGTTCTATTAAAGAAATTTAGGGATTTTTTTTTCCAACCCACCTCGCCTTGCACCACCACCTATTTCCTTCTGTTGGCTAGCTTGTCCTGGAGAGGGTGACTCCGAGAACTTTTACTACAGAGAACAATCAGAGCCAACAGAGAACAGTAAGTTTTGATATTTTACAACCTGCTAAATATTAACAGGACATTCACAGAACCACTGACTGGCACAATGGATGCTGTTAAAGATGACAAGATAAAATAAACAGAGGACGACAAAAATGCCACCAGAATCATAGCCACGTAACAGACTGATCATGATCTGACATCTGAACCTGCAAATGGGAAGGAGAAGGATAAACAGACAGACGTGATACATTCACAGTTAATACGAAAAATGAATCATCAACATCATTATAAGAAAGACTCTGGAGAAAACAGACTGAACCTGAATTATCTTATACAGTAAGAAAGAAATGCAAAGATGGAAGCAAAAGGATGCTAGAAAATTGGAGTCTCCTTCTTACAGTCTGCAGCATTATCATAACATCAACCCTAGCTCTTGTTTTAAAACTGCATTGGAATTATGTTAACAAGCAGGAAGCACCTGAACTGATTTGGACTGCACATAATACAAGTTCTATGATCGTGAGGACTACCTCCAAGAACCATCCCAAAAGGAGAGACACAGCTCACAGTGAAATGATTGCTAATGTGACCTACACTGGTATTTCACAAGGAACCTATTGAGATCATTCCAAAAAACGATTATACCTGAGAAAGATGTGATTGGACAATTACAAATCCTAATAATGGAATCAACGATGATGGCAAAGCATGCTGAAAACAGGAAAAGACGGGACAGATGCTAGTGAAAGACTTTGGATGCACCTATGAATGTGATGCAAGAAAAGACTTTGCCATATAGTTTATCATTGAGTGACTACCGCAAACAGCCTTCTTATGCTGAAAAGAAGTGCTATGCTAATTCTGGACATTGCTATTATCCAGACAGAAGATGACCGGAAAAAGAAATAAAGGCTGATAACTGTCAACACCCAGCTGTTTTTCAGGATGGAACATGGTACTGAGAAAACCTGATTGACTATCAAAGCACCTCACAGTACAAGACACAGATTGTTAACTACAACTCAGAAAAAGTGGTTAATAGGAAGGAGCAGAAGAAGGGGAATATAGATTTCCTACTGGAGTGAAAAACCATCCTGGAACAATATTCTGCAACAATGAACTTTACAATGACATTTGGTGGCATATGAATTTGAATTTGGAAGAAACACATCAATTAACGAAAGAAACCTTGATGCAATTAATAAATAATAACAATACCGGCCTACTAAGAGCAGATGCCCTGCAAAGAGAATGAAATATAAAAAGACCAGCAAAATCTTTCAGAAACCTGACATCACGGGACACTTGTACTAAAGCACGATTTGCAGCTTTTCTAAAACTCTACATATTATGTACATACCTGCAAAGCAAGAAACTCCTGTAAACATAAACACAGAGACATTGATACAACAAGGAATCTGTAATGGTTCTGTTGCAGATGTGATCTACCGTCGTACTCCTTGCTCTTTTGGTATAACTATACCAATCAAAATGTTAAAGGCTCCATAGAATCAAACGACAAAGGATTCTTGCTATATTCTGGACTTCCAGGAATGTGGTGCATGGACCGAAAATTATAATTACTAAAGCAATCATGCTATTTTTTCCCTGTATCAGAAATGTGTCAGTGACAATGTGTAATATAATAGAGATACTATAATTAATGGTATAAGAAACACATAATGTGTTAATTACAAAGGTGGATAGACTTTGTGAATATCTGAAACGCAATTGAAGATTATTGCTAAAATGCCATATGCAGCTGCAGTCTGGCCTACAAACAAATATATTAAACATACGTATAAGAGCATAACAGCTAATTACCCAGATGAATAATTGAATCATGATAGTTAAAGATCATATGATTGCAATAACAACTGCAATAATGAATAAGGTTTAAATTTTAGAAGAAAATATAAAATGTTTTTATTAAAACAGAAACTACTCGATATTCGTTTAAGTTTGCAGAGTGGTATAATTAATATAAGTGAAATACTTCAACAGTTAAAATTTAACTGAAAGACAGGCAGAAACTTTACTTCAGCTATCATAAACTTTATTTATAATGATAAAAATATTCAGTTTGCCAGAGCCAAGGCCAGTCAATGGAAAGTAAGAGAGTATTATGGATTAACCCATCCAGGTGATATACATGATGATTTTGGAAATTGATCATTTAGGTCACCTATTGCAAACTGGTGAAAAGATGTCAAAGATATAAATTCAACATCCATACCACTCTATGTATATATATTAAAATACACGTAATCAAATATTTTATCAGTTTTTCAAATACAAAGAAAATGTTATTTGGTTTGTGATGGTTAAAGGTACATAAAACCACCTATACAAAGGTAGTGTTAAAATATAAATACCTTCAATATTGTATCTGAGTGCTTTCTTAACTCACTTTTAGAAATAATAAAAAATTCTAATCATCTTAAGCTACACCCAACAGCCATTGAAAAATATAAACAATTAAGATTCACATTGTTAAGCAACCAATCTCACAGATGTAACTTTCCACAATGGCTGTCAGATCTTGGTTTAAAAAAAAAAAAATGTTTTCTAAGACAATTTTTGGGTGTTTCTGGTATTTTAAGCTAATAACTAGGGAAGTTGTCTTCTCCCTAACAGGTCAAAGAAAGATAATTAACGTCATTTTTCCAATTAGCAACTATTCTAAATAGATTGAGAGATTTTGAATAAAGGAGTATTTTTTTTTTACATTTAAAGAGAATGTAATTTTACATACCATTGTGAACAAAGGCGGTAAATACTTTGCTGCTTCAAATTATTCTTTATATCTAAATCATATACAAGGGTGTTTATCTTTAAAACAAAACACTAGAGAGATTAACTATGTTACTATTTCATCTATCATTATTATACAAAGTATAAAGATTTTTCCACAGATTTTACCTGTTAACATTTTTAGCACAACAGCACCTGATGTCAGTGAGATGTTACAAAGATTCCAATACAGCAAAAAGAGGCGTTCTTGAGAATCCACTTCAATTGCTGTATCAACATAACATTTACTATAATGGGATCCATGTCACTTAAGACAATGTCTTGGAAATTATGTCAATTAATTGATTCCGTAAAAGAATATCTGAGAGTTTGCCGGTTTTTTTGTTTTTACTAGTGGGGGATGTATATATAGTGATCTAGTCACTTATGCTGGTGGCATTCAATTATTCACTTTGACTCTCTAGCTGATATTTTTCCGTTCTAGCCATAGTCAGTGGCACAACTAGTACTGTTATTATACCTATTTAGACAGTTCAGCTAGTGATCTTCAGCGTTAGGCTGCCTTGAAGCAGCAGTGTGTAGTATTTATAGGAGTTGTGTAGCAGCAGTGTTTAGTATATACATGAGCTGGATTTAGCGAGTGTAGCAATTTTTTGCACATTTAGGTGTCCTTTCGATCCCGGGAGGGATTCAGTCTGTTGGGTGGGCACCTCTATATATATTTATATAAGTTAATCCATCCTTAGAGATACCTATTTTTCATTAACTACCGTTCTTGATCTATTTAAGCTCTTTCCTCCTGTGACCTCTCCACTTAGTAATGAGTATTTATATTCCATCTAAGTACTAAAATACCAAGTATCACACTGTATACACAGTGCCTCTCAGCTTCTTCCTAGACTCTGTTTTTACTTGCAACACTTTGGATACATTTGTAGATGATAGATAAAACTATATATGGATACTATCTATCTAAACCGAAAGTATATGCTGTGATAATATACTAGAGTCTATGAAATAATAATTTTGGATATACCTCTACATAGCTGGGACTTTCAGATCCCTGTAGACTTTAGGGGGAGCAACTTTGTGATATGTGACTGAACACATACGGTACTTTACTGTACTGGTTACTAGCGTTTTCAGTGAAGCTATCCAAATTACCCCAATATACACTGAGGATATCCAAACCTACATCTACCCACTTTTTTACTTCACGTGTTTTTCCCACGAGTGTTTCACTATTATTTTATTTTTATTATTATTATTTATTGTTTATTGTTTTTGTGTTTTGCCTAAGTCGGCTTAATAAAGGTTATACCTAACAATTATTGTAACTATCTGGAGATATCATTTGGTGAAGTGGATGTCCAACATTTTTCCATCTTTAGTGGGACAACCACTTCACTTTAGTCTTATTCTTTTTAGAATATCTGAGAGTATCCAATCTATACACATCATAAACGGTGTAAAAATGTTTCATGGAAAAAACAAAATAAAAAAAGACAAATACCAATGCCATCACCACGGTGATAACAGATGATGCTGATTCAACCAATTCTAGCCAAATATTTGGAAAGCTGGACTCTACAACCAATACTATACAACAAATACCCGGGTATTCTACAAACACAACCTCCAGCAATGTATCTAAGGAATGTAAACTTCTACAGGCCTTTAAAGACTTTGGATTACAAATACAATTACTACTTTTAACTTTGGATTACAATTCGTATCCGGATCCATCCAAGAATATCTTACTCTGGAACTTGGTGTTCTTTTCAATTCTTTCCCAGACAAAAGCTTTGCTCATTTTAATCAACCACCTTTACAGGCAAAGATCACACTACGGATGTTTTACTGTTACAACAATGATCTAAGATGCTGGGAGCATAAAAAAAACCTAAAGACAGTTGGAGAACTTTGGTTTACTAATTTAAGAAAGAAATGCGCTACAATGCCCACGGTTTAATGGAGAGGGTGTTACGGGCAAATGCAAATATTACAAGTTCTAGAATGAAATGTTGTATTTCTTAAACTGTGTACTTTGTCTTTAAGAGATATTGCAAACTGACAAGGTGTTAGAAATGGAACATATTGTTTTTCATAACTGTTTCTTTAAGCAATAACCTCAGTGCATAATATGTTTGCGCCATTTTGTCCCAGACGAATTACAATAACAATAATGCATAAACAAGCTTCAAGGCTATGCTACGACTCTTGCAGTACACAATATACTGTGGTAACCCCAAGTTAATGGAACTTCCCCAAATCCGGGAATCTCCCACGACTGTACACTTACGACTTAGTATAAACAACAGATAACCTATTCAGACTTTAAGATGCCATCTTGAACTAAGTCAGGAAAATTTCCATGACGTATACACCCTTTAGTTATGGCCTTGTATGTTTGCCAAATTAAGGGAGGACCTAAATTGAATAAAGTAAAAGAAGTGTTACTTTTTCATATTCGAACTACAGTAACCTAAAATGGAGACACATAAGGTATAAATAGGTGTACTTTTAAATGTTAAGACACAAAGGAGAGACTTGGAGACAGACGCTGCTCCATCTTAAAATGACAGAGAGGCTGACATGATGACATGTTCAGAAGGGTATGTTAACCTATTAATGATATTTGCAAGCATGTAATTTAATCTTATAAACTCTGCTATAATGGATTTTATATTTTTATATAATAAATATCCAAAAGACAATCTTGCTTCCAAGACAATCCTTATTTTATATTGTATTCTCAATTATTTATATATGTTAAATAGAGGATCTCTTACACTATATAAAATTATGGCTAAGATATCTGTATGGTTAGCCCTACTAAGTTCTATGCTTTAAGACATTATAGTGGTAAATAAGGGAACCACCAGCGGTTACAAGATTATGCTTGACATCTTAGAGTAAGGTTGCAGGGTGCTGTAGTTGGTGCTTGTGGTGATGTGGCTTCGCTAAACTCCATCAAAAGAGAAGTATTTGGCCTGCTTTGTAGGTAGGGGTAAGACTACGAGGCGTCTAATGAGATTTGGGGCACTTCCTCCAAGGGCACTGTTTCCGATACCTTTACGTTCTTTCTCCTACCTCTGTCATCTAGTAGTGTGTACTGAATCCCATCTGCCAATGACATTTAATGAGGCCTCCGGGGGTGTCAGAGTCTAGGCCGACAATGAGGCCAATGCTGCGCTGCGACTTGGGCATGTCAGGGATCGCTTTCTGAGACCTCAGACCATAAGGGTCAGGTGTTATGACTGGTGTGACAGCCTCGAGCAACGCTGGTAACCCTCTGACTATCTCTTTTGGTTGACCGCCCACACAGTAGGCCTTGAGGCCTTTGCTGCAGAGTTTTGTGCACAGGGAGAGAAAAAAAAGGCATGTGCTGGTTCAGCATAATGCTTCTGTTTGGAGTGGTCAGAGCTGAGGAAGATGGTGACTTTTCCGGTGCGCTACCAGGTTCCGCCCCCTTCATATATATATACATGCTCACATACAGTAACACTCCACAAACCCCTAGCCAGTTCAGGTATTTCAGGTGTTCCAGTTCAAGCACACCTGCTGCATCTAATGAAGCCGTTGATTAGTTGCATCAGGCATGCCTGAGAAAAAGCCTGTTTTACATATTTGTGCTATTGTGACGAATTCTATTCAGGCGGTTCAATATTTTTGAGACTGGAGAAGTCATTATAAGTTGCATTATTAAGTGGGAAAACCACTTGAAGCATTCATTGTATAGAGCCATTTCAATTGGTTTGTTTGTTTTTATTCATTGCAACAGCTGAAAGTCTACATTTTGACAATAAACCTGATTTCTAATGGGGTTAAATAATTTTGATTACAACTGTAAATAAGTTATCATTGTATTTAAGGTCACTGTTATATTTTTCTGAGCAAAGGAATTTAAAGAGAATCTGTCTTTCACAAACATTCCATATTATCTTTCCCCAAATGAGTGGAATAACCAATGCAAACCACTCCAAGATGGATGCCCCAAAAGCATTTGTAAAGGAGAGAGTTGCATTCATCTTTAAAGACAATACATTTTTTTATAGTTATTAACATTTAATACAACAAGGAAAACCGTTTTGGGCCTTTGATTTTGATCGTTTTCAGAATGGTCAATCTAAACCTGCAAAAATTTAATATTCAAAAAAATTTTATTAGTAAATATCATGTTTATGCTTGTTGCATTTTTTTAATCTATATTTACAATCTTTATCTTACTGTCTCCAGAATGGAAACATAGAATGTGATGGCAGAAAAGAACCGCTTGGCCTTTCTGGTCTGCCCAATTTTCTATATACTTTCATTAGTCCCTAGCCTTATCTTAAGTCTAGGATATGCCTATCCCAAACATGCTTGAACTCCCTCACTGTGTTTACCTCTACCACTTCAGCTGGAAGGCTATTCCATGCGTCCACTACCCTCTCTGTAAAGTAATACTTCCTGAAATTATTTTTTAAAATTCTTTATTTTTGTAGTGCGTAAGTGTATAACAATTGCTTGTGAGGTACCCCAAAGGCAATCCTCAAGCATATTACGAACAATTAAACATAGAGGTACATGGCTGGTCAAGCACAATTTTTGAGGATATAAACAGTATAGCTGTACTTTGTTTAGACATTTGCATAACATAACATAGATTAACACCGCTAAACTTTCTAGTCAGGAGATTGTTTTACTGTGTTGAGGGTTAATCAAGTTGTGAGTAGGTAACCACTGGGGTATGATTCAAACAAGTATGACTCCACTTGAATGTTCTAGTGTGTAATAGCGTATGCTTTGTGGGGCGTGCTATTGGGGTTATCATCTGGTTGTTTAGTGAGTGTAGTGGTTTCCGAAATTATTTTTAAACCTTTGCCCCTATAATTTTAGACTATATCCTCTTGTTGTGGTAGTTTTTATTCTTTTAAATATATTCTCCTCCTTTATTGTGTTGATTCCCTTTATGTATTTAAATGTTTCTATCATATCTCGTCTTGTCTCGTCTTTCCTCCAAACTATACATATTAAGATCCTTTAACCTTTCCTGGTAAGTTTTATCCTGCAATCCATGAACCAGTTTAGTAGCCCTTCTCTGAACTCTCTCTAAAGCAAGGGTAGTCAACCTATTTATACCTACCGCCCACTTTTCTATTTTTGTTGATCGTAAAATTCCTTTAGCGCCCACCAGTGCCACAGTAACCATTTTTTTTAGAAAGGAGTGTTTTTGTTTTTTAAATATGTAGGGTGCTGTGTGTGTATGTTTGTGTGTGAAAGGTGTAGTGTGTGTGTTTGTGTGAGGGATGCTGTATGTGTCTGAAGGGTACTGTGGAGTTTGTGAAGGGATCTGTGTGTGTGTGAGGGGGTACATTGAGTGTGAGGGGGCAGTGTGAGTGTGTGTGTGTGTGTGTGTGTGTGAGTGGTGTAGTGTGTATGTTTGTGTGTGAAGGGTGCATGCTGTGTGTAGGTGGGTGAGATGTGAAAATTTATATTCATGTCTGCCCGTCCCTTCTTCTTACCTTTTACCAAGTGGGGGGGGGCAATGCTGCAAGCCCTGGTGGTCCAGTGGTGGCATGTTCACTTTAGCCTGTAGCTCCTCCAGCTGCAAGCTGACTCTCCTGTTCTCCTGCGAGCACAGCAATGTATCAGAGCATTGCCATGGTATTGTGTGGCAATGCTCCGACCAGTCTGCTCGTGGGAGGTTCATAAAGCCTACCATGCACTTCCCTCCCTCTGCTGGAACTAAGTACCAAATCTTTGCTCCTGCTGGCATTGGCCCACAGGGCATTTTCTGAAAAACCCACCACCGCCCACCTGAAATCCCAAACCGCGGCGGTAGGAACCAGGTTGAATACCCCCGCTCTAAAGTATCAATATCTTGCTAGAGATAAGGTCTCCAGTACTGCATGCAATTCTCAAAGTGAGGTCTCACCCGTGTTCTGTACAATGGCATGAGCACTTCCCTCCTTCTACTGCTAATACCTCTCCCTAAACAACCAAGCATTCTGATAGCATTTCCTGCTGCTCTATAACATTGTCTAAGTGAAAAGTGTACAGAAGGATTAGCACCTAAAAACTTAAATAAAGGCAGCACACCTAATAGAATAGGGTTCCCTTACAGGCCCTATAAGTATATAGAGATAAGGAAGGGGAGAAAGGTGGCACCACAGAGATATATAAAATAAAATATAAGCAAGTAGTAATATAGAAATAAACAATGACATATAATACAGAGAAAGAACAATAGAAAATAATAGGTATATATATATATTCTTTTCTATTGTAATTATATATATATATAAAATTAAATATAAAGAACAGTCCAAAATGAGTCCAGTAAAACCTTTGGATGAGAGAACAATCACAGTTCTATCTGAGATGGAAGGGAAGGATCAGCGCTAAGATATCTAACTAGGGATAGTGTTATATATGGGGATGGCAGCTAACCCCAAAAGTAGGGATCCATCTTATCCTAGTAATGGAAAGAAACAGAAAAGGAGAAAGCTAGGGGTAGCGTCACAAATACAGTAAATGTACAGAAGAAATGTACAATATCCGTAAAAATGGGCAGAAATGGTACAAAAACTAAGTATATGCGAACAAATATATATATAATAAACCATAAACCATTTGGCTTATCCCTCCTTAAACATCAACCGTATTGCAAATCTTTGTATCATCAGCAAAAATACATATCTTACCATCAATCTTCAATATCACTAATAAAAATATTAGAGAATAGGTCTAAGTACAGATCCCGGAGGTACCTCACTAGTAACTTGACCTTGCTTCAAATATACTCAATTGACTACAACCCTCTGTTGCCTGTCCCTCAGCCACTACCTAACCCTTTCAATATTGGAATCCAAACTTAAAGATTGTAGTTTACTGATGAGCCTTCTATGTGCAACAGCCTTAGTCAAAAGCCTTACTAAAATCTAGGTAAGCAATGTCTACTACACCAACCATATCTATTATTTTTGTTATCCAATAAAAAAAAATCAATAAGATTAGTTTGGCATGATCTTCCTGGAGTAAAGTCATGTTGTCTCTGATCATGAAATCCATGTGATTTTAGATGTTCAACAATGCAAGCTAGACTTTCCTAATTGTGGCTGAGGAGGATATATTAACTCAGTCTATGCGTAATCATATCATCAGTTATCGCTACCAAACTGAAACTAGAGCAGAATTGAAGAATTTTTACAGTATGGCTATTTTGGCATTACATTTAAAATTTACATAATTTCTGACAATTCTCATTTTACTAAATAACCCTGTTTGTGTCTACAAATAAAGGACACATTCTTTGGAATATAAGTTGTTAACATCTAAGTTTATTAATTGTACAAAGCAAGGAAAGCAGGAGCACAAGCCTTTCAAGAACTGGAAATAACGTATGCAAATGCATTGCCATACATTTGAAAGTATAAAGTAGTTTATAGAATTCCGGCTCCCTACCTGTGTAAGGATGGTAAATCGCTGTTTGTCCTCTGGGGGACTACCTCGCGACCCAGGATATTCAAAGTCTAGGTCAATGCCATCAAACTTGTATAGCCGGAGATATGCAATAACAGAATCAATAAATGTTTTGCGATTGGCAGCAGTTGACACCATCACTGTGAACCTAGATTAGAGAGGAAGTGAGAAGCAGCAATTCTTTAGAGCAAGATACCTCTACTAGTTATTAGCAGTGTTACTTACTTCTCTGTCCCGAAATTCCACCCGCCAATTGCCAACAATGTAACCAATTTTGGATTCCTAGGAGAAAAAAAACAGTAACCTGACAGTCATATGTTATAATAGGATATAATAAAAATTGAGCTATGGAACAGTTTATCTTTCACATTTACATTAACTGAATTGTGAGTCAAACTTGTAATAAAGACCACCTTTCCTCATTATACAGCAATTTGGGGAGTCGAACTTCAAGTATACATTCTAGGGGAAGAAATCTGAATACACAGAGTGCATTACACCCTGTTCCAAATTATTATGCAAATTCTATTTCAGTGTCACAAAGATTAAATATTTTGTTTTTCAGTTTAACTCATGGATGGCATTGTGTCTCAGGGCTCTTTTGATCACTGAAAACAGTGTCACATCCTGTTCCTAGCTGCGGATCATTCTGGTGATGGCTTCTGGTATCCAGTACTCTTTTTACAATTCTTGTTTAGTTGTTCTTGTTTTTTTTTGTTTTCTATTCTATGTCTGGTTTTCTTTATGCTAGGATTTCTGGGTTCATTCCTATATTCCGTCCCTGGATTTCCCAGTCTCTTGGATTCATTTAAATGTTTGTTTTATGTTGCCACACCCGTTTGTTTTCCATCATTCCTTTGGTTTCAGTGTCCTGCAGGCAGCTGCTCATGTCTTCTGCCCTTTCTTGCAGGTAAGTACTATGTGTGTTTTCTTTGATTGGTTTAGCTTGCATTAGGCAGAGTAGGACGTGCCAGATATGGGGCACACTGACGTTGTTGGCAGGCTTATGCAATGTATGATCATATAATGTGACTACATCCCCATGATTTTCATACATAGTACTTAGTTCTTTCTCCTCTTGTTTTACCTTGTATCTCTTGTCTTGTTTTATTTTGTCTTGTATTCCCAGTTCATGTACAGTCCTGTTCTGCCCTGCCCTGTTCTTGTTTTCCTCATGTCTTGTGTACATGTTCTGGGTTCTGCTTTCTATCCTTCTCCGGTTCTGGGTTCTATTAGTTCTGTCTTGTTTTCTTGTTTGGTGCCTATCTCTAGTCTTGCCTTGTTTCTGTACTGGATACATTCTTGCTACAGAACCTGCCTATTCAGCTCCTGGGAGGTCTGCTTAATTCCTGCTCCTAGTTCCTGGGATCCGCACAAGCTGAATCAGGGTTCTGGTATGTGGCTGCACAAACGCTGGTGCTCAACACCAGGGGGCGTGCGGTTACCCTGCACCAGACCCTGACCTATCCACTCTCACGCTGAAGTCTCCCACTTATCAGGCATACTGGGTCTAGGTCCACGCACCGCCACCCAGACAGTGTCTGGGTCCCGGGCACCGGACCGCCACCCTGACACTCAGACACCTGTGATAATTAGATTGCCAGGTGAGCCCAATTTAAGGAAAAACTACTAAAGGAGGGTGTTCCACATATTAAGCAGAGCACAATTTTCATGCAATATGGGGAAGGAAAAGGATCTATCTGCTGCCGAAAAGAGTGAAATAGTTATATGCCTTGGACGAGGTATGAAAACATTAGATATTTCACAAAAACTTAAGCACGATCATCGCACTGTTAAGAGATTTGTGGCTGATTCAGAGCACGGACGGGTTTGTGCAGATAAAGGCACATTGAGGAAGATTTCTGCCAGATCCATGCATCGGATCAAGAGAGCAGCTGCTAAAATACCATTACATAGCAGCCAACAGATATTTGAAGCTGATGGTGCCTCTGGAGTCCCACCAGGTCTTGCAACTGTGCATAAACCTTCTATTCGGCCACCACTAACCAATGCTCAAAAGCAGAAACGGCTGCATTGGGCAGAAAAATACATGAAGACTAATTTTCAAACAGTCCTGTTCACTGATGAGTGCCGTGCAACCCTGGATGGTCCAGATGGATGGAGTAGTGGATGGTTGGTGGACGGCCACCCTGTTCCAACAAGGCTACTGTCCTCCCCCCCGCCCCCACACCTGGGGCTGCGGGTGGGGGCCCTAAGTAAATCCCCCAAGATGACTAGGGGTCCCCAAGCCCCTAGTCACCCCCCCCCAAATAAAAAGTCCCTACCTACCCCCCTCGCCCTAAGAAATAGTGAGGGGGGAATAAAATAACTAACCTGTAAAATAAAATTAAACTTACCATTTCACGTCTTCTTTTTTCTCAAATCTTCTTTTTTCAGCCCCAAAAAAGGCCAAATAAAAAACCATCATAACCGTCGAATTGAAAATGAAATAAAAATCCCGAGCGCAAAAAAAAACCCGTCGAAAAAGAAAAAACCTGAGCGCAAAAAAAGAATCCATCTTCACCCATGGAGGGCTCCGCGCAGACTGAGCTCTGCAGGGCGGGGGAAGGCTTATAAAGCCTTGCCACGCCCTGCAATTAGGCTAAGAACACTCTGATTGGCTGGTTTAAGCCAATCAGAGTGCTCTTTGTCATTTTACACAGCGTGGGAAAATTCTAAAGAACTTTCCCACGCTGTGTAAAATGACACAGAGCACTGTGATTGGATGGCTTGAAATCGAACCAATCACAGTGCTCTGTGTCATTTTACACAGCGTGGGAAAATTCCAAAGAACTATCCCACGCTGTGTAAAATGACACAGAGCACTGTGATTGGATGGATTTCAAGCGAGAAGGGGCACAATTTACTAATACTAAGTAATTTTTACTTAGTATTAGTAAATTAATAGGGGGCGGACCGAACATCGCATATGTTCGCCGTCCGTGGCGAACGCGAACACGCTATGTTCGCCAGGAACTATTCGCCAGCGAACCGTTCGGGACATCACTGAACGTGACCTGTTAAAATGTTTAAAAAGTTAAAATGTTGTTATAAGTTTGATTGAAATAGCTTTTGATTTCAGTAAATATGCTGCAAACACAACATTTGCATAATAATTTGGAACAGGGTGTATATGAATTTGACCAAGGCAGCAATAGCAATATTCTGTGCACAGTATAGCACATATGCTTAGTGTAACTGTACCTACTATGTGTGGCTGTTATGTCCATTCATAAACATTTTGGTGTCATTTTCAGGATACAGTTTTCCCAAAAATGCATTTGATTATTTAAAAAAAATGTAAGCAGGTTATTTGACAGAATTCATTGTTACTTACAGGTTAATATTTCAGGCCCTGCTTGAATTATTGCAAGATAATATATACAATACTTGATCATAAATGTTTTATCCTATGAGTATATCTGTAAAGGATTAACAAAAAATATTATAAATTGGCAAATTAACATTATTTTACTGTTTTAAGTATCCCTGAAACAGGCACATGCCACAAATTGCTTGCTTGACCTATGGTTAAGTGCTAGTCATACATCACAAGCTTCATATCAAAGCTATGCTGAACTTTTTTAAACAACAAATATGTTGGTAGTGAATCTGAAGAAGCTTGCAGATGAGTTTGGATCATATCACTAACTGTGATTTCAAGGCGTTGAACTGGTTGTACAGCACTTTGTCATTCCATTCAGAGGGTGCAATCTTGTTGTTGCTCATGGTGGCGAAGGCGTATATGAGGTGTGTGCAGAGCTGCGGGTCAATGTTCCCTGGCAGGTACGTTGTAGGTTCTGGTCGATACTGGGACCAGTTTGTAAAATAACATACCAGCTTGTAGGCAGAGCCTGAAACAAATAAATGACACAATACATATGTTTTCATCCCTCGTACATCTCTTAATTTCCCTATTTCCTTGATTCTTTCTTTCACTGTATCACCCAACTCACATTACTCATTTGGCTCTTTTACAAAACCTCTTCTCTGTGACTCAATATTTAATTTTGATTTACCTATTGAGACACGGGAATAATGTACTGTTATAGTTGATCCTCAACACACTTGGAATTAAATCATTGCCTCTGTTTTACACATTGAATTTATTGACCTGTAATCATAGCATTGAATCATACTTTCTTTCTTAAAACTTCATACGACAATTCATTTAGAAGTTTTAAAAAGTAATTTTACTTTTGAAAAAGGAAGCTATAGTGCTAGGAAAACAAAGTTGTTGGGACAAATGCCCTTCTGTCCTGCACCTGAAGGACATCAGTGCTGGGTCAGGCTCCACCTCTGTTCCTCCTCAACCAACATCAGCCAGCGAGGGGGACCTAATGCACAGTCCCGCATTAGGACTACCCCATAGGAAAGCATTACTCAGTGCTTTCCTATGGGGTTTTAGAGGACGCTGGATGTCCTCATACAGGGTGTGAGGATGTCCAGTGTCAGTTAGACGACCACAAGTCACATAACCACCCAGAAGTGCCTCTACTGGCTGTCTGGTAGACATCCACAAGAGGTGGAGTTAACCTAGCAATGAAATCATTGCAGTTTATCAATAACTACAATAAATACAATTGCTGGGTTGTGGGGACTGGGACAGTGCACCCAGACCACTTTGATAAGTTAAAGTGGTCTGGGTGCCTATAGTGTCCATTTAAATCTGTGCTTTCATATTTTCATCCAACGCATATGCTACTATATCAAACTGCAATTACACTTTGGGATGATAAAAGGGTCATCTTGGTCAGTCTGTGCAGTATTCTGTGAAACACCTCAATTATGAACCGCATATTTTCAATGTAAAATGCATTGTGAACTTGATGGTCTTGATTTGATGGTCAACTTGGAAGGATCAGTCAGCTAGTGTCAACAAAGATTTTTAAGGGATGCTACAAGACAACCATTACTTATGGCTTTTAGTAGGATATTACTTTGCAAAGAGGCTTTGCATGCAATCTCTTCAAGATCCCAAGGCACTCAATGCTTCCCTACATCTTATTCATCACAATAAGCTGCAGTTGTTATAGTGCTTTGGATATCCCTTTAATTTAGTTAGGATTCTCCAAAAATGAATTCAGAGAATCAAAGAGAAGTCTGACAAACAGTAAATGTGACAATCAATTTGCATCTTGATGGTTGCAATATTCCCTTGCTTGACATTAGAACTCAGTCAGGTGAAAAGTTTGGGCTTAGACAATATCAGGGGTAGGCAACTTTCCGCAATTCAGATGTTGTGGACATCTCCCCTTTAATGCTCTTACAGTCATAATGCTGGAAAAACCATCATGGAAGATTTAGTCCGTAACATCTGGAGCACCGTAGGTTGCCTACCCCTGCAATAGACCCTGAGTATTTTCCACCCATGCCTGTTCTTTTCCCTTACATGTATATTTGTCATGCAACACAACTTCTTACCCAGCTGTACGTACAGCAGCAGGAACAAACCTGTGAAGAGAATGATTGTACCCATTATATTGTTTCCACAAAAACATTACATTTATAACTCAGCCTTCAACTCTTTCTAATGCACAGACTATCCCCATTACTGCTACTGATGAGCTAAACATTCTTGAAATAGGAATTTAAGTAACAGAAACCTTACTACAATAGCTGCCCCTTAATATAACATTATGTACATTCTGATAGAGCAGAGAAAATAATAGGAAATTATGACAAGGAGAAATAAAAAGAGAAGACAGAACAGCAGCTAGTATAAGTATAGTACTCACCCGCCCAAAGCAGCATCTTCCCCATGTTTTTGTCCTTCTCAGCAATGAACGGGAGATAAAGATGCCTTTATATAGAGGGGACTGTTCCTTAATAAGTGTGTGAACAGCACAGCAGGTAGATGGACATAAAACTAGCGATCTTGGCAAGGTGAGAGGAGCAGCTGTAGGTAGATAGGGAAGACTGGCAAAGGGGAAGAACTGGCACAATTGTTTTAACCAGGAAGCTGCTATGAAATGAGTGTTGCAAAACAGAAACCTGTAACACAGCGAGTAAGCAAACTAGGTTTCACAACCGAAGACCTGCATAACTGGGGAGTCTTAAAGACACAATTAGAAGAAATGTGGTTGACACCATGACAGCTACTTTATATAACTAAACAGTTGTAGAAAAAAAAAATAGTTAGCAAAACATTGAGAATACTTACTGTACTATTTTGTCTATTTTATTTCTGTATTCAAAAAAACAAAAACAAAAAACTCGTAAGACATGTTGACACCATCCTCAAATTCTCATAAGAACCACCAGTTAACTTTACATCAGTATCTTGAAATACTAGCTTTTCCTAAGATGCATAGGACAACTTTCATACTGGCAATCTCCCTCCAAACGAATGGAATAAACTTTACACATAAGCCAGCTAGTCAGTGCTGGAAAGCTGAAGAACTAGCAATACCTAATCACTTGCTTTTTTTTTTTTTTAAACTACAGAACAAACCTAACATACAAATGCCCCCAATTTTATTACATAATATTCCTTGGGAGTCTGACACAATACCACATGTAACCTATACACTTGCTGCTATAATATTTTAGCATCTGATTTTCAGCCCAACAATCTAAAACCACTTCCAACACTTTAAAGGAACACTCCAAACACCGGAAGCATTTCAGCTTACCGAGGTGCTATAGGAGTTTACAGACAATCCTTTCTTACTTTATAAAAATGCTGGTTTTCAAGAGTCAGGTAGTCGAGAGGAGCCTCTTGCTCACTTGCCTTGTGTCCTGGCAGAAGCATTACGGCAGTGTGGTAATTGCCATCTATGTACCTATAAAAATCATTGAATTTTATTAAATGACATGGAGGCGAATATTATGCCTTTATTTATTTCCTCAGCAGAAAAGAAAGGATAGTGTACAAAAAAAAACCTTAGTGAGGGTTAACCATCATATTATACAGCCAATGAGAATGTCCCACAGCTCATTAACACCCATGTGATCCTAAGACACTCCTCCTTCCGGCTGCTGCCTCCTCGGCTAAGTACCTGAAAAATTGTTGCTCTATCATTTTATTCTGTGATGTGCATTTTGCAGACTTTTTTTGGTCTGCCTTCATTTAATTTATTACAGGTATGTCTTGTAAACTTCAGTCTGGTTTTCTGCCCATTTCATTTGCTTTTACCTACTTAGGGTTTTCATTGCAGGGTTTCCCTCCCCTGCGGCTAACCCTTCCTTCCCTCCTTTACTGTGTTGGTTTTAACCCATTCTCTTATATAATGCATGGCACATGTTAACCTCAGATGCTTGGTTCCTTTAAAATGTCCTAGGTTATCAGATCAATTTTGTGCACCATCCAGTTTAGTGCTTCCTAACTCACAGAATATTTTATTCTGCACAAGACAGGTCACTGGCATCAACAGAGATCAGGACATTGACATTGAAAGGCACAATTTCAAAAGTTCTGCTTTCAAATCCAGAATGTTTGAGCAAATTTGTTTCTGGTTTACAAAACAAAGGGGTGATGTGAGTCCGATCATCAACTTTCGCCATGCAAATTTATTTGTAACTTATCACCATTTCAAAATGGAGGGAATTCACTGCCTATAAGATGGAACTCTTGTGGTCACATTCGCCGATGGTACTCTCCTGTCCCAAGGCATCCACAGTGTTCTGGAGGTCAGTCTGCAGTGGTTATAGTGCCTGTACCTGTGCACCCCAGTCTGCATCCTCTGTACATCAAGTCACAACAAGGAAACTATGAATGATTGCTCCAGCATTCCAAGATGGCAACTGATGCATGAGGAGACTGGTCTGAAGATCAGAGTTTGGAGGAGATGTGGCTGTCCTTGCTAGTTTCCTGACTTTGAATACGTATGATACTGCACTCAATTGTAAATATAAAGCAAAAGTAAATATTTATTATTCTGCCTATAAGTCAGATATCTCTTAAACTCAGTGAGAATATACAAATATGGCAAAAAAATGATTTTTACATAAAGTTATATCCCAAATTGACACAACAATGCAACACCTTAGTTGATATGCCTTAACAAAATGGATATATGCATATATTCCCATGATAGATACCTGTGCACTAGCCCAAATCCCTATACAACATGGCCACCTCACTCTTTGTCATTGTGAGTATTTTTATTTTTAGATATTTTTATGTTCTGGTCGTATTGATGCATGTTTCAATTATTGTAAAGACTGTTCTGGTTTGTGCTATGTGATCCCTGGGAACTGCTCTCCAGTCTCCTCTGGCTAACCCTCTATTAACTATTTTGCAATGATGTCTGTTCGACCAAAACACATGCAAGACAAAGAAATTGAGATGTTTACTTATGAGGGCATAAACTTTGCGCACAAGTACCTGAAAAGTCCTGAAAGTGCAGTGTTGACTAATGCTGCAAGTTCTGTAATAACCTTCTTGACAATTGGGGTGGTGCAAGAGAATTGTAGTGAAAACCCAGCAACAAATTGAATTACTAATACCTGACATTGTCTTATTGTCAGCTATCTTACTACATTCAGCCATTTTAAGGAACACAACCTATGGTGTCCAAACTGAATAAAAATAAAATAAAAAAAATTTAAGTACATATTTTTAATTTGTATGTAACAATTTATTTTTTCTTTTTGTAGAGTTAGCCAGAGAGAGAGGAAGTGTTAGTAGACCCAGTGATAGATGTAGAATGTGTGGTTTGATGAATGCTGTGTGTAGAAAGAAAACATTTTAATATGCACCATCAATCACCTCCCACTGGGTTGCATATTTTTGATGGATTTGGACTGATTGGGAGGACTGGGGAGGAGAATAATAATTGGTGTTATTGTAATCATATTCGGTTTTATTAGCACTTTATGTTTTGTTATGATGTGTATATGCTCTGCAGTTATGTAAAACCCATAGACACCAGGGCCAGATTAAGAGCCCAGTGGGCCTGGTGCTGACATTTATGATGGGCCTATTTACAGAATCTTATCGACCAAAAACACTAAAACAATCATACCTCCCAAGCGTCGTGTATCTGATGGAGATGGTGTTGGAGGGAAACTCAAAGGATGCAGCTATATGAAAACACATACTCTATGCTAATCTCTCTCTAATTTATGCTTTCATCTTTCAAGTAAATCCATAATCCCTAACAGCAGTGTCCAGTGAAGCAGGAAGTCAATGTGCGGGGTCAGGGCCGGTGCAAGGATTTTTGCCGCCCTAGGCAAAAGGATTTGCCGCCTGAACATCGCAATGCCCCACCTATGCTAGAACTAATGCTAGTAAAGTGTACACAGTGTGTAAGCTTACATTGAAAGCTCGTAGGGACAAATTATAGACACACCTTGCCAAGCTGCATTGGTTCTGGGGACTATAGTGTCCATTTAATGTGAGGTAAATTAGAGATTAGTGTCACTAATAATATACTAGATTGCCTACTTACAATCAGATGAGGATGGTGATTGGGCTCTGGCTGCAGTCTGGCTCCACTGGTCTGGTGTAGAACAGGATCTCTGGAGGCTGTTTGTAACTGTGGTCACAAAATTCAATGTTCTGGGAGAACGGGAAGCAGCTCCATTTTTTGGGCCTCTTACGTAGCTCAAGGTCTGGGCCCCAGGGCCTGACGGAGAGTATGCCCATAAAGCCCACCCATAAGTCCACCTACATGTTCCACCCATGAACTCACAGGGAGTAGAGTGTGTAGGGGATTTGTTATGTGTTACTGTAGAGGATCTAATGTGTGTGCTTACGGAATGTAGTGTATAGGGATACCAGTTTGTGTAGGTGATGCAGTGTGTTTGTGTGTAGTGGAAGGAGTGTGTGTGTGTGTGTATAAGGGATGTATTGTGTGTTTCTTGTTGTGTGTAAGGGATGCATTGTGTGAATCTGTGTTTGTATGCATAAGGGATGCAAAATGTGTTTCTGTGTATGTAAGGGATGCAGTGTGTGTGTCTGTAAGGGGTGCGTTGAGTGTGTGTAAGAGATGCATTGTTTTTCTGTGTGTGTGTAAGAGAAGTAGTGTGTGTTTGCATGTGTGTGTAAGGGATGCATTGTGTGTTTCTGTGTATATGTGCAAAGGTTGCATTGTCTTTATGTGTAAGGGTTGCATTGTGTGTTTCTCTGTGTGTAAGGGAAGCATGTTGTGTTTCTGTGTGTATAGGGATGCATTGTGTGTTTCTGTGTGTATAGGGATGCATTGTGTGTGTGTGTGCGCGCGTGGTGTGAAAGAGCTCCCTGTCCCCCTGTCCTATAGTGCTCTCCCTTCCATTCCTTAGAGATCTCCCCTGCCCCTTAGTGGTCTCTCCTCTCCCCCCACCCTCCCCTAGTGGTCTATCCTCCACCCCCCTCCCTTAGCGGTCTCACCTCACACCCCTCCCCTAGTGGTCTCTCCACCGCCCCTCCCTCCTTTAGTGGTCTCTCCCTCCCCTACGTTCTCATCTCCCACCCCTCGTGTTCTCCTCTTCTTCTCCCCCTGTGTTTTCCTCTTCTTCTCCCCCCTGTTATCTTTTCTTCTCCCCCCTTCCCTCCCTGTAATCGCTTCTTCTCCCCCATAATCTTCTCTTCTTTTCCCCCCCTAATCATCTCCCCCCTCCTTCTCTCCCATCAAATCATCTCCCCCCCATCAAATCATCTCCCTCCCATCAAATCATCTCCCTCCCCTCCCTCCCATCAACCATCTCCCTCCCATCAACACTTCCCTCCTATCAAATCATTCCCCTCCTATCAAATTATTCTCCCTCACACCATTTCCCTAATCAAATGATTCCCTCAATCATCATTTCATCCTATCAAATGATTCCCATCCCATCAAATGATCCCCCTGCACCAAATTATTCCCTCCTCCCTCCCTCCCCTCTCCAATCAAATGGTTCTACCCTCCTCCTGCAATCAAATTATTCCCTCCTCCTCCTGCAATCAAATGGAGTCTCCTCCTGCACCAAAATGCTCCTACCTCCTTCCATTTATCAAATGATTCTCTAGCGTTACTATTTTTCAAAGTATTGGTTAAGTGTCTTGCTGGATTTCGCGGGATTGAAAGGAAGTGCATACTGAGTGTGTACTTTTCAGTCTCGCTGGCCGCGACCGGAAAGGGCCGCCGCTACAGGCAGGGAGGTGAGGGTAGCCGCCTGAGCGCTCTCTATAGAGCGCTCAGGCGGCTGCAGAATTTAAAGGGCCGGCGATGGGGGCGCAGGGCGCCCCCTCCTATATGGCGCCCTAGGCGGCTGCCTAGTTCGCCTTATAGGAAGCGCCGGCCCTGTGCGGGGTGTGCCACTGGCGCAAATCACGTGATCAGACCTGCCAAAAGGGGTGAACATGCGCAAAAAGGGATCATTGTTTGGCCAAAGAATTGGAAGGCCAGAATGCATGTCAGACTGCCTGCCAATCCTGCAGGCTGTCCAACTAAGGGCATACTATGCAGGCAGCACCCTGAGCTTGGCATAAATGCATCAAATGATGCGCCTTCTCCACGCTTTCTGAGGACTGTCCCCTAGCACTCACATGTCCACTTGTCTCCTTATCATCTTACTAGCAGGCAGAAGTTCCTGGTATGTAGCAGAGAAAAAGTGTATGTAGTGAGTGTAGAAGAAACGGGACATGCCACAGTGTTAGAGAGACCATCTAAACTTATTTTATTGTCAGCCAGTCCACACAGGTTTTGTTCTCATGCATCACTCTTAAGCTTCCAAACTTAAAGGGGCACCATAGTCACCAGAACAACTAAAGCTTATTGTATTTGTTCTGGTAAGTAGAATCTTCCCTCCAGGCTTTTTGCAGTAAACACTGTCTTTTCAGAGAAAATAACTCTGATGGCCACTCCTTAGATGGCTGCTAGAGGTGCCTCCTGGGGCAGTTCAGTACTGCCTAGTGTGCAGCATCGCCATTCAGTGTCTCCACCCTCTGCATGCAGACACTGAACTTTCCTCATAGAGATGCATTGAATCAATTTATCTTCATGAGGAGATGCTGATTGGCCAGGGCTATGTTTGACTTGTGCTGGCTCTGCCCCTGATCTGCCTAGTTGACAGTCTCAGCCAATCCTATGGGGAAGCATTGTAATTTGCACAGACCACCACTTCTGATGATGTCAGCAGACAGAGTCAGTTCAGAGGCAGACAGGGACAGTGCCAACAGCTGCATACTTGAATACAAGTAAGAGTTTACTATATTTAGGGGGCAAGAGGGGGTCACACTGGCTAAATTGTGGTTTTAACACAATAAGGTCAGAAATACATGATTGTGTTCTTGATCCTCTAGTGTTCCTTTAAGCAAGAGTATGTGAAGACTAGTTAGGGTTGCCACCTTTCTTGGAAAAAAATACCAGCCTTATACATTTGAATAATTAGTTATGCGTGACATCACAAGGAGTGACATAAGAGAAAATTCTGTAAAATCACCAACAAACTACTCACAGTTTGATTCTGCTGTATAGATGGATTGCTCCTAGTGTCTCCCAGTGTCTTAGTCTCGCAAGTCATCCAGTCTCTCAGTGTCCCTATGTATCACAGTGTCAGTGTCCCCATGACGCCCAGTCCCCTAGTCTCCCAGTGTCTCAGTATCCCCATGTCTCACTGTGTCCCCATGTCACTGAGAGACCCGGGGACACTTGGGGACACTGGGAGACATGGGGCACTGAGACACTTGGGGACACTGGGAGACATGGAGACACTGAGTCACTAGGGACACTGGGAGACATGGGGGCACTGACACTGGTAGACTAGGGGACACTAAGACACTAGGGACACTGAGACATGGGGACAAAGACACTGGGAGACTAGGGGACATTGGGAGACATGGGAACACTGCATTACCAGTGTCTCCATGTCCCAATGTCTCAGTGTCTCCCAATGTCCCTATGTCTCACAGTGTCCCCAAGTGTTTCTGTGTCCCCAGGTCTCCCAGTATCCCCTAGTGTCTGTGTCCCCATGTGTTCCCTAGTTTCTCAGTGTCCCCTAGTGTCTCAGTGTCCCCATATCTCCCTGCTGCCTTTCCCCCCCCATCCCTCACTTACCTGAGTTGTAGAGCTCCTATCTGGACTCTCTGTGCAGCTGCTCCCCCATGGATCAGTGAGTAGTAGAGAAAAGCAGGGAGGGATATGCTGTAAATTCCTATCCCTGCCCCTCTCCACATACAGTGACCCCTACTGGCCGGTGCTGGTATTGCAGAGCCATTTATACTGACAAAAATACCTGCATTTGAATTGCCTGAATAACTGCAATACTGGCACTGGCAAGGCAGCCTCAAATACCAGCTGTGCCAGTAAAATATCAGTCAGGTGGCAAACCTAAGAGTAGTGTGTAAAAAAAAAAAAAAAAAAATATATATATTTTTTTTTTTTAATTGGGCCTATTCCATGGGCTGGGCCTGGAGCTGCAGCTCCAACAGCCCCTATTTTAATCCGGCCCTGTTAGGCTCTGGTAGACAATAGCTAGCCCTCCGGATTTTATAGTGGCAGCTGCGCTGCGTGAGTAAGAAGGCCTTGCATGGTCGTGGCTCCAGTTCAGGTTTTCAAATTGTTTGGTTTTTCCTGACCCCAGATTACTGGGTAAGATATGTAGTTTTGGAGGTATGGTAACATACCTAGCTATTTTTCCCTGTTCATGCTTGGAACAAAGAAGGGATTGAAGGTATCTGACTTTTTTCAGTTTTGTGTTAGCGACATTTAGTGAATAAGCCCCAACACTAACAAGCTAAGTTCAATGTATACAGGGTGTAGGTGCCTAGTAACAACAGTAAAGTCCGTACTACAAATACCATACTTATACCAAAATCAAACTTACAGAAGTTTCCCATTTCCTATTAATTCCATACATTGGAAATCTGCAAAACACTATTCTCTATTCAGTAACGAACAATGCATATTCTCTTAAAACTGTTAGAGCATAGTTCGATACATATACCATTCCATCACCAACTAATCCAAAGATTATTCTTTAACTTTTCACAAACACCACAACTAGTCTCTCTTCTAGTAACTTTAAAGCTCACATTCTTTATTATTTAAATAAAACTAATCAAATTTGTACATTACGGAACTGAGTAATATAAAATTATCTGACAATAAGTTATTACACATAGATTAAAGCTCTGCTCACAAATGCCCACTACTCTTGAGTGACAACAATGGCTATAGTATTCTACAGCCCAAATCCATAGAACAGTTATGAAATATGTTATTAAGCTGGAATCTCTTTCTATATCTATAGATTGTAATAAACTGGTTCATTATAATGTTTAACACAGCATACTAGCAGCAATGCTCAATAACAACTATTTAATCTGCCACATAAGATGAACACTTCATTTTAGGTATACAATTGTATTTTAAAGTATTCAATCCCCATTGAAATTCAGGTTTATTGTCATATAGTGCACCATGTTGCTGTTATGGACTGCTGCAAACAAGATGCATAGCCAGACACCAGCTTCTGGCAGCATTCTTGAGGAATCTTAGTCCATTGCTCATGAGCAATGGCCTTCAGTCCAGTAATATTTCTGGGTTTGCGTGCTGCAAATGTCTTCTTCAAATCCGACAAACAATTTATATATGGGGTTCAAGTAATGTAATTGTAATGGCCACTGTAGAGCTTCTTCTGCAACCATGTCTTGGTGGAATTTGAGGTATGCTTGGGATTATCGTCTTGTTGAAAAGTCCAATGACGCCAAAACGTCACTTTCCTCGCAGACAGCATGACGTTTTCTCCTAGGATTTCCTGATACTTCAATCAATACATCTTGCCTTTCACATACTGCAGGTTTCTAGTGGCGAAGATTGAAAAAATGTCTCAGAGCATCACTGAGCCACCACCATGATTAACTGAAGGCAGAGTGTTCTTTTCAGCATATGCTTTATTCTTCTTTCTGGATCCCAAGAAAGGGTATGGATTATAAAAATATCAACGCACCCTCCATGGTGATCCCACTGCTGCCACCAAATTGTTGGGACTTCTATTCTCGTCCCAAGGAGATATTTCCTTGCAAACAGCATTTCCTGGCTAATCATGGCAGCATCACTTATGGGTAGCTCCTCCCTTAGCAGTCACAGGACAGGAATTAATTAGATTAATTAATCAGACTGATAGGTATAAGGAGTCCCTCCTCCCCCTACACCTCAGTCTTTTTTCCTGTCCTTAGCAAGTTCTACAGGACTTTTTTACATTTTATTTTATGGCCACCTTCCTGCGTTTGTCGTGGGTTCGTTCCAAATGAAGTTCAGCCTCTCTTCATTTGAAGGACCCAGTAAACAGCCTGCATGAGCAGGACTAACTGGGTCAGGTTCAGTGTAAGTACTGAACTGCAGCGTGGGAAGTAAGTGTTTGAGGGAGACACTGTTTTCTGTTTAATTGTGGGGTTGGTTAGCCTTAAAAATTCCCCTTGTTTTCAGCCTGCCCCTACTAATTGGGGTTATATATCCCCCCATACCTTGTTGGCAGTATTTGAATCCATACTTAGGGGTCTTGTACTCTAGGATGTGTTTTCTTACCTCTTGATTGGTACCTCTCTGTTTCCAGCTGCTGATGGGAAATATGTGGGGCTGTGCAGGCTTCCCTGCTCCCTGGGGCTCCCTGTGCGCCCGGGCATTGGGGGCTGGAACGCATTATGCATTCCAGCCAACTGTATGCTGCTCGGGCCGGTTTCGGTGAAACCGGAAGTGAATTACACGCCGGCCGCGAGCGTTTGGAACGCATGGTGTGCGTTCCAGCGCTCTGCGCATGCGCGTAATGGGCAATCAGCTGTTTCAGTGCCCGGTCCTATTTAAAGGCTCCGATACAGCTCTCTTGTGCTGTATCTGCAGTCCTGATGTTCTGTTCCCCAGGGGATTGTTTTTTCACCACTGCGTCTCCTGTTACCTGGCTGCTTGGTGGAACACTAATTGTTTAAGGTAGGATTTCTATTTTTTGCTGATTAGAAGTTTTTCTTTCATCAGCTTGCCTCTGATCCATTTGTGATTTTAGGTCTTGAATTTCATTTGGTTCTTTTTTTTATAGTATGGATTCTCCCTCTGCCTCTGCAAGGTCCCTCTCTAGAAAACATAGGTGAGCCATTTATTAAATTTATGGGGGGTTGTTAAAAGAGTGCCATCCTAAGCCTGTAATATGTCATATATGGCTTTATTCCAGCCCCAGCATTCATTGGGATTCTCCAGCAAGACTCTGGATTTCCCAGGCTATTGCTGAGGGCTTTAAGGCTACCCCAGGATCTAGTAGTCAGAGTAAGAGACGTAGAGCGGAACCTCAGTCTTCCAACTCTGATGAGGACCCTGATGTGTGGGAGGTCTCGGATGAAGGTGAGGAGGAAACTGAATATACCTCCAGGTCTCTTGACTCCAGGTCTGTTGATAGACTTATTACCCTTCTCAGAGACACTCTTAGTCTCACTGAAGAGAGATCTGAATTAAAAGAGGCTGACAGGTTCTTTGAGGACCTAAAACCTAACAGACCGACTTTCCCGGTGCATACATCAATCAGAGATATGATCCTTCAGGAATGGAATAAGCCGGAAAAGAAGTCCACCTTAAAAAATAAGTTCACGAGGGTTTATCCGTACTCTTCAGTGGACTGCTGCCTGTGGAACTCAGTTCCTAAAATTGACGCTGCAGTGATCCATATGGCTAAGAAAACGACACTGCCTATTGACTCCATGGCATATCTAAGAGAGCCTATGGAGAAGCGTATGGATGGAGACCTGATTAAAGACTATTTGGCCATAGGGTCTGCCCTTCATCCGGCAGTGGCACTAACTACTCTCTCCAGAGCCTTGAAAGTGTGGCTCGCTAATCTGAGGGAGGACATTGATCAGGGTGTCCGTAGGGAACATCTGTTGGAGAGCCTCAAGGACTTTAGTCTGGCCACGGAATTCTGTTCAGAGGCCTCCCTGGACATCACTTGCATGATTGCCAAAAGCATGGCCCTATCTGTGGCTTCTAGAAGGTCTCCAGGCCCGTTCGGGGACGGTGGGAGGAAGACTGAAGTTCTTCTTCCCTGTATGGGCCAGCAATATTTTGGACCTATGGGTCACTTCCATCGTAAAGGAAGGTTACAAAATAGAATTTGCATCTTACCTGAAAACTTAATTCTTCCGAAAATCAAAGGTGTCGGTAGGCATCAAACGAAGGGCCATGAGATCCTGCATTTCTGTACTCCTGGAACAAAAAGTGGTGGAAGAAGTTCCAAAACGGGAAAGGTTCCGGGGAATTTACTCCACAGTGTTCTTGGCCCCAAAACCACAGGGAAAGTGGCGCCTCATTTTGAATTTAAAAGGCGTAAACTCCTTGCTCGACGTAAGGACGTTCAAAATGGAATCCTTGAGGACCATCTTGAAATGTGTCAAAAAGGGAGACTGGATGACCTCAATAGACTTAAGGGACGCTTACTATCATATCCCGATACATCAAGATCACATGCAGTTTCTCAGGTTTTGGGCGCTAGGAAGGCACTTCCAGTTCCAGGGACTACCGTTTGGCCTCAGCCTGGTCACCTTAATAGCCTTTATAAGGGAAAAGGGTATCGAGATATTCCATTATTTAGATGACATTCTTATCTTGGGTCCATCTCAAGGAATTGTAGCTCAGCATACGTCAGTGGCAATGTCCATTCTTCAAGACCATGGCTGGCTTCTGAACGTAGAAAAGAGCTCCCTCGTTCCTGCACAAACTATCATCTTCCTGGGTGCAGTGGTGAATACCGTGTCTGCACATGTGTTCCTGTCTCCAGAAAGGGTCTCGAAGATCAGAGACAAAGTAAGGAAGCTGCAAGATCTCGAAACTGCACCTGCAAGAGAAGTCATGAGTCTCCTGGGTTCCTTGACATCAACAATAGGGTTGGTGAAATGGGCCCAGTGGAAGTTCCGTCCGGCCCAGAACTGCTTCCTTCTCCAGTTCGACAGAGTGGAAGCGGATTGGGAACAGATGATATCTCTTCCCCTCCCCGTAAGGAAAGGCTTAAACTGGTGGAAAAGCGAGAGGAATTTGACAACAGGCTTCCCGTTGGAAGACCCCCCTTGGAAGGTTATTATGACAGATGCCAGTTCTTTTGGATGGGGTGCCCACTTCAGTTCTGTATGGACTCAAGGGAAGTGGACCCGAGAAGAGAGTCGCCTACACTCAAACTTAAGGGAACTGAGAGCGGTTTACAAGGCCATTTTGAGATTCCTGCCAAGGCTAAGGAATTGTTGGGTTCTAATCAAAACAGACAACCGAGCGGTGGCCTCATATGTGAACAACCAAGGTGGCATGAGGAGCAGGTTGCTCCTGGAAGAGCTGGCTCCCTTAATGGCTATAGCCATGACCTATCTTCAAGGCCTGAAGGGGATTTATCTCCCAGGTTCGGAGAACGTAACGGCAGACTTCCTCAGCAGAAAGGAAATTCTTCCGGGAGAATGGCAACTTCACCCGGCGATCTTTGCAGAAATTGCTCATCGGTGGGGCATGCCCCAGATCGACCTGATGGCATCATCTCAGAATCACCAGGTGGAGAATTACTTCTCTCTCCATCCAGACTGTCAGGCACTAGGCCAGGATGCTCTCTCTCTGCCTTGGTCGTTCGATCTGGGGTATGCTTTCCCTCCCCTACCCATGATGCCCAGGTTCCTGCGGAAGGTTTGGTCGGAAGGCAAGAAAGTCATTGCCGTAATTCCAATTTGGCCTCGGAGGCCGTGGTTTCCCCTATTGGCCATGATGAGCCAGGAACAACCTTGGCCTCTTCCAGTGATGGAGGATCTGCTAACGCAGGGCCCTGTATTCCATCCTCATCCGGAACGCCTCAAACTGGGGGTATGGGTCTTGAGAAAGAAAGACTCCAATTACTAGGTCTCTCGGAGGCAGGTGATCAATACCCTTCTGCTCTCCAGGAAGGCTTCCACTTCTTCATGCTACCATAGGATCTGGGATGTGTTCCAAACTTGGGCATCGTCTCATAATGTGGACTTTCTGCATCCTAGCAATACTGAAGTTTTGGAGTTTCTGCAAGAGGGCCTGGACAAGGGCCTTAGCTTCAGCACCTTGAAGGTTCAGTCTTCGGCACTTTCAGCTTTGTGCAACATCTCATGGGCTTCGGATCCTTTGATTTCCAGGTTCTTCAAAGCGGCCTTCAGGTTGAGGCCTCCTTCCAGATCTACTACCCCTCCTTGGGACCTTCCTATGGTGCTCAATTATCTCACTGAAGATCTGTTTGTTCCTCTTGAAAGTTTGGATGCTACTCTCCTGACGTATAAAACTTTGTTTTTGGTGGCAATTACTTCCGCAAGAAGGATTTCAGAAATTAAGGCATTTTCTACATCTTCTTCATGTTTACGATTCTACCAAGATAGGGTGTGTCTGAAACCAAAACCAGAGTTTCTTCCTAAGGTAGTTTCTCAGTTTCACTTCTCTCAAGAAGTGGTTCTTTCATCATTTTACCCCAACCCCTCTTCTCAGGAGGAGGTTAGATGGCAACGTTTGGATGTCATGAACTGCTTGTCTGCATATCTTAAACGTTCTGAGTCTTTCCGTAAAACGGACCAACTCTTCGTTTTGCCGTTGGGAGCAAGGAGAGGTGAAGCGGCTTCTTTATCTACGTTGAAACGTTGGATTTCTCTGATAATTAAGAAGGCGTATATCTCTAAAGGTATATCACCACCTCAGGAGATAAGAACTCATTCTACTAGAGCATTATCAACTTCATGGGCTAGCTGGGCAAAGGTTCCATACGATGATATTTGCAGAGCAGCCACCTGGTCTTCTCCGATGACATTCATGAAGCACTACAAACTTGATGTGGAGTCTCCTTCCACCTCCTTTGGAAAGAGTGTTCTGTCTACGGTCTCTTTATCCCGTTGATATTAAACTTTTCTTTGCTGCATGTGTTTCAGTTTTGTGTAATTTCTTGGATTATTATTCCCACCCTATTTTTCTGTGAAGCTTGGGTATTACCCATAAGTGATGCTGCCATGATTAGCCAGGAATAGAGAAAGTTTATGACAAACTTACCGTAATTTTCTTTTCCTGGCTATTTCTCATGGCAGCATCAGGGTTCCCGCCCATTCTTTATTTCAGCTTTATAATTGGACTGAGGTGTAGGGGGAGGAGGGACTCCTTATACCTATCAGTCTGATTAATTAATCTAATTAATTCCTGTCCTGTGACTGCTAAGGGAGGAGCTACCCATAAGTGATGCTGCCATGAGAAATAGCCAGGAAAAGAAAATTACGGTAAGTTTGTCATAAATTTTCTCTAATTTTCCCCATTCAGACTCTATTGTCACACCCTCAAGCTTGGGAAGCCATCATTCAAACTAACACCCTTGTGCTTAATCACAACAGTTCATTACATGTAAGCATACTGTTTTTATAGGCTTGCAATTTATGCTTGCAGCTGAATGTGAAAACAAGCTTCTTAACCTTGCAAGGATACACACAAAAGCAAAGGATTTACAATACTTATCAAAAGTTCAAAATTGTTAGATACACAAATGTACTGTTAGGCAGATTGCTCAGTTAGGTTAGCCTTTAGGTTTCATTGTGTCCAGATAAACAAGGCATAGTCAATTGTTCCATCAGGATAGAAAAACAGCTCATTCTACATATTTACATGTTAGCCCTTATCCTGATAATCTTTATATTAATCCTTACGAGAAATGGGTCAAGGGCCTTCAGAAGAGTAGAAACCAGGACTATTCTTGGCCAGAGACCTTCAGAGACCCACAGAAATAGATTAGGGAAAATAGGATAGGAATGTACTGTGTTTTATAAATAAAGGACCACTATAGGCACCCAGACCACTTCAGCTCAATTAAGTGGTCTGGGTGCCAGGTCCCTCTAGTTTTAACCCTGCAGCTGAAAACATAGCAGTTTCGTAGAAACTGCTATGTTTACACTGCAGGGTTAATCACGCCTCTAGTGGCTGTCTCACTGACAGAAACTAGAGGCCACTTCCGCGATTCTCACTGTGAAAATCACAGTGAGAAGATGCTGACGTCAATAGGAAAGCATTGAGTAATGCTTTCCTATGGGAGTTTTTAATGCGCTTGCTGCTCTGGCCGCACATGCGCACTCGGGAGCCAACGTCAGAGGGGGAGGAGAGGTCACTCAGCGCTTGCTAAATGTAAGTGGCTGTAGGGGTTTTAATGAGTTGGTTTTCCTGACACTATAGTGGTCCTTTAAGTAACAGCCTTTAGAAAAGTAGTACTAAATTTAGTGCATTAGAAGATTAATTCTTACTTGTACTTAGCATGACGTATTAACCCTTTCAAACTTAGTTCCATATTTAAGTGGTCAAAGCCTAAAGCTGACAAACCTCTTTACATTAATCCTAGGTGTATGCATCATTTACTTGGGGAAGAGATGGCAGCAGAATGCATTGTAGGAAGAAGGCAGGTCGGGGGAGTCAGAGTTATGCTCTGTGCAATATTCTGCTGCAAAACCTTGGGTCCTGGTATGTGGATGTTGTGATGCGTACCACCTACCCTTAGATTGTTGCAAACCACATAAACCTTTTCATGGCAATGGTATTCCCTGTTGTCAGTGGCCTCTGTCAGCAGGATAATGTACCCTGTCACATTGCAAAAAAAAATTCAGAAATGGTTTAAAGGGACACTATAGTCACCCAGACCATTTCAGCTCAATTAAGTGGTCTGGGTGTCAGGTCCCTCTAGGGTTAACCTGTCTGATGTAAACATAGCAGTTTCTGACTTTCTGAAGGATGGGTTGAGCATACCTAGCACACATGCCCCCACCCAATCTGTGGTAATTATGAATATGCCTTCTTTCCACAAATCCAGTATACATTTTCTGGGGCTCTCCAGTTAGATGTAGCCGATAGATTAAACAATCTCTCTTAAATTGGTGTTGTTAACAAAAGGGTTGGTAGGCTCTGAGACATTTGAAGCTTACCACCAGGTAGTAGTATGGCTAATAGCATTATATGCTTTCTGCCCGAAACAAGTCAACTCGCCTACAGGTGTTTTATTCATTGGGTCTCCCCTAGCTAAGCATACATGACCGATTATGGATGTTTTTAACTGCCATTCCAATTTTTCCCATATGGTTACTCGATTACTGGAGTGGAAAGGCATATATTGCTCATTTGTCTCAGAACGAGGGTACCATACTTCTCTCGCTTCCTATGGCCATTGGTCTCCCATTTTTGGACCACCACATACAAAGCAGTTAGTTATATTAAGACTACTTGCAATACTCTCAGCCAGATCGATGAACAGGTTTTTAACAGTGTGGGGAACTTTATCTTCAACACTCATCTCCTCATAAAAGGAATGGAATACCTGATGAGTTTGGGCATTCAGGGTCTCCCCCCACCTGAAGACCGCTCACCGGGCGGGCAGGACCAGGTTTCAGAGGAAACTTGGTGTGGAAAGGGCAAATCTTGCGGCCAGCATGATTGTCAGAAGCTGAAACCCAAGAACGCTCGTCAGGCAAATACCCCTTCCAATCAAATAAATACAACAAGGAATCACAAGTAAATCTGGAATCGATTATGAAAGAGACTTCATACTCCTCCAGAAACAACCAACAGGAGAGGTGGAACACTTGGGACAGTATACCTATTGCAAATAAGTGGTTTGAGCAAAGAAACATGAAGTGTGTTAGGAATATGCAATGAGGCAGGGAGTGCCAGAGAATACGAGACTGTCAGGGTTACAGTATGATCCAGCATGTAGAATTGTGTAACACAGAGGACTGATAGGTAACGTATTCCGGACCTTAAAATGGCCGGACTAACGTACCAAAGAATAGTCAGGAATAGCCGAGGTCAAGGGACACAGAAAGAGACACAACGATAAGGAAAAGCCAGGCGTCAGGGATGCCAGAAAACAGGGAAGTAAAAATCAATGCCAAAGTCAAAATACCAGAATAACCAGAATCAATAACGCGCTCTCGGACAACCACAAGGGAAACCACAACAAGGTACTGAGCAGGATGAGAACTGGGCCTAAATACCCCTCCTCTGGATCTGATGTGATCGGCCTTTGACCCCGAAGGTTTCCATTTGCATAATTGCTGCTCAGCACAAACCCTCCTGTGGCTTTGATTGCTGCTCGGCACAACTTTTCTTGTCAGGACAGTAATATTGCTCGGCACAAATTTTCCTGTCAGAACAGTAAATGTCATTAATCACATTTTTATATGTGGATGAATACGTGACATTACCCACCACCTGAAGAACACCCACCGGGCGGGCAGGACCAGGCTTGAGAGGAAACTAGCCGTGAAAATAGCGAATCTTGCGGCCAGCATGTATATCAGATGCCGGAACCAAGGAACGGTTGGCCGGTCCATAACCTTTCCAATCCACCAAAGTGCCCAGAGAAAACCTGTAATCAATTATGGAAGAGACCTCTTCCTGTCCAGAAACAACCAAGGGAGGAGGAGGGACACTTGGGACAGTATACTTATTGCAAATAAGAGGTTTGAGTAAGGAGATATGAAAGGTGTTAGGAATTTTCAATAAGTCCGGAAGGGCCAGAGAGTACGAAGCGGGATTGAGTCTTCTAAGGACACGAAAAGGCCCAATGAACCTGGGAGCAAATTTCATGTTAGGGTCTTTAAGCCTGATGTTGCGTGACGATAACCAAACCCTCTCACCCACCTGGTAAACAGCTTTGGCACCTCGCCGTTTATCAGCATACTGTTTAAAATGGTCAGCAGCAGTCCCCAGAGCGGAGTGAACTTTGACCCAGGTATCACGAATAGAAGCAAGACAGTCATCCAAAGCAAGAATAGCCGTCTCAGAAAAAACAGCCGGGAGGACAGTAGGATGTTGGCCATTATTAACAAAAAATGGACTATGTCCAGAGGAGTCATGGTCAGCATTTTTCCGAGCAAACTCTGCCCATGGTAGTAATTCGGACCAATTACTTGAGTGCTATTAATGAAACAACGCATATATAATTCCAAGGACTGGTTAGTCCTCTCAGCTGTACCATTAGACTGGGGGTGGTAAGAGGATGAAAAAGACAATTCAATCCCTAATTGTTTATTAAATGCTCTCCAAAACCGGGACACAAACTGAGAACTTCTATCTGATACTATATTGTGAGGAATGCCATGCAGATGGACAATTTCTCGTATAAAGATTAGTACCAGGACGGCAATTTCTTGAGTGGGATAAAATGAGCCATTTTAGAAAAACGGTCCACAACCATGAGAATCGTGGTGTAACCTTTAGAATTAGGAAGTTCGACAATGAAGTCCATGGACAAGTGGGACCACGGAACCTCAGGAATGGGAAGAGGTTGCAACAAGCCACAAGGGAGTTTATGACGAACTTTAGAAACCGCAAAAACAGAACAGGCCTGCACATACTCCTTAACATCCTTCCTGAGGGAATCCCACCAAAATGATCTCATGATAGCAGAAGTGGACTTATTAATACACGGGTGGCCTGCAGATACGTTGTCGTGAAATATCTTCATGATATTAACCCTTGCCCCTAATGGAATGAACAATCTGTCCTGAGGTTTACCGCAGGGTGCCTGAGACTGAGCCTCCACGATGGAGCCAAGCAGCGGAAGGGACAATGAAAGGATAGTGGAAGCATTGATACATTCCGGGGGAATGATATGGGACTTTTCTTGCTTTTGTATAGACTCAGTATCAAACTGTCTGGATAAGGCATCAGCTTTGACATTCTTAGAACCAGGTCTATAAGAAATAAGAAAATTAAAGCAAGAAAGAAACAGAGACCACCTAGCTTGTCTAGAAGACAACCGTTTAGCGTCTCCTATGTAAGCCAGGTTTTTGTGATCAGTAATAGAACCCTCTAAATGATGTCGCCACTCCTTCAGAGCTAGAATAATGGCCAACTATTCCCTATTACCAATATCATAATTGCGCTCGGCAGGAGACAACGTTTTAGAGAAGTAACCACAAGGATGCAATTGATAATATATACTTATAGACCACCCAAGTGCAGCAATATATATTAAAATAAAGGTAATTACTTCCCTTATATTTTAGGTCGTAACAAAGGATTCCTCAAAATCCTCAAATACAAATATAAAATACAAGATACACCTAAAATAAAAACAGAGGCAAAGAAAAATTCATAGGGCAACACTATACAATAAGACTTCTTCTTGTAAGTGAATTCAATTAAAGTGTGTCATTTTACATTTTAAAGCATTGCTGTACTATGTTCAGTTTTTTTCTTTTGGCATGCATCTTTGGATATTGAGAATGTCTACAGCTGAATATTTAAAGAGAAATTGATGGGCTTGAAAAATTCGTACATCTTGTGAGTGCATTACTATCATTAGGGGCCCATTTCTTATTGTTTGGTGTTGCCCTATAAATTTTTCTTTGCCTCTGTTTTTATTAAAGGATGCAATGGAGTATCCTGGCTCTCCCTCCGGGAGAGAGCTGCCCCTACCCCTGTCTCTGATGCATCAACCTCCAGTATGAAAAGTTTACTGGTATTAGGATGTATCAATATGTCGGCAGAGGCAAACCGCTGTTTGAGAGTTTCAAAGGCTTCTATAGAATCCTTAGACCATATCGTACTGCTAACCCCCTTGCGTGTCATATTGGTGAAGGGGGCTATTACTGAAGAAAATCCCTTTATAAAACTTCTGTAATAATTGGCAAAACCAATGAACCTTTGAATGGCTTTCAACCCAGTGGGTAAAGGCCACTGTAGAACCAATTCCAGCTTTTTAGGATCCATCTGAAACCCAGAGGCAGAGATACAGGGAGTGCAGAATTATTAGGCAAATTAGTATTTTGACCACATCATCCTCTTTATGCATGTTGTCTTACTCCAAGCTGTGTAGGCTCGAAAACCTACTACCAATTAAGCATATTAGGTGATGTGCATCTCTGTAATGAGAAGGGGTGTGGTCTAATGACATCAACACCCTATATCAGGTGTGCATAATTATTAGGCAACTTCCTTTCCTTTGGCAAAATGGGTCAAAAGAAGGACTTGACAGGCTCAGAAAAGTCAAAAATAGTGAGATATCTTGCAGAGGGATGCAGCACTCTTAAAATTGCAAAGCTTCTGAAGCGTGATCATCGAACAATCAAGCGTTTCATTCAAAATAGTCAACAGGGTCGCAAGAAGCGTGTGGAAAAACCAAGGCGCAAAATAACTGCCCATGAACTGAGAAAAGTCAAGCGTGCAGCTGCCACGATGCCACTTGCCACCAGTTTGGCCATATTTCAGAGCTGCAACATCACTGGAGTGCCCAAAGCACAAGGTGTGCAATACTCAGAGACATGGCCAAGGTAAGAAAGGCTGAAAGACGACCACCACTGAACAAGACACACAAGCTGAAACGTCAAGACTGGACCAAGAAATATCTCAAGACTGATTTTTCTAAGGTTTTATGGACTGATGAAATGAAAGTGAGTCTTGATGGGCCAGATGGATGGGCCCGTGGCTGGATTGGTAAAGGGCAGAGAGCTCCAGTCCGACTCAGACGCCAGCAAGGTGGAGGTGGAGTACTGGTTTGGGCTGGTATCATCAAAGATGAGCTTGTGGGGCCTTTTCGGGTTGAGGATGGAGTCAAGCTCAACTCCCAGTCCTACTGCCAGTTCCTGGAAGACACCTTCTTCAAGCAGTGGTACAGGAAGAAGTCTGCATCCTTCAAGAAAAACATGATTTTCATGCAGGACAATGCTCCATCACACGCGTCCAAGTACTCCACAGCGTGGCTGGCAAGAAAGGGTATAAAAGAAGAAAATCTAATGACATGGCCTCCTTGTTCACCTGATCTGAACCCCATTGAGAACCTGTGGTCCATCATCAAATGTGAGATTTACAAGGAGGGAAAACAGTACACCTCTCTGAACAGTGTCTGGGAGGCTGTGGTTGCTGCTGCACGCAATGTTGATGGTGAACAGATCAAAACACTGACAGAATCCATGGATGGCAGGCTTTTGAGTGTCCTTGCAAAGAAAGGTGGCTATATTGGTCACTGATTTGTTTTTGTTTTGTTTTTGAATGTCAGAAATGTATGTTTGTGAATGTTGAGATGTTATATTGGTTTCACTGGTAATAATAAATAATTGAAATGGGTATATATTTGTTTTTTGTTAAGTTGCCTAATAATTATGCACAGTAATTGTCACCTGCACACACAGATATCCCCTAACATAGCTAAAACTAAAAACAAACTAAAAACTACTTCCAAAAATATTCAGCTTTGATATTAATGAGTTTTTTGGGTTCATTGAGAACATGGTTGTTGTTCAATAATAAAATTAATCCTCAAAAATACAACTTGCCTAATAATTCTGCACTCCCTGTATTATATCCCAAAAACTGTACTTCGGATTGGTCAAATATGCATTTTTCTAATTTACAATAAAGTTGAATTTTTAACATGGTCTGCAGAACTTGTCTAACATGATGGTGGTGAGTCTGAATGTCAGGAGAATAAATAAGGATATCATCCAGATAGACCAAGACAAACAAGTAAATGTAATCCCTGAGTACATCATTTATGAAATCTTGGAAAACCGCTGGAGCGTTGCACAACCCGAATGGCATCACTAGATATTCATAGTGTCCACTTCTGGTAATAAATGCAGTCTTCCACTCGTGGTTTTCCTTGATTCTCACTAAATTGTAAGCACTTCTAAGGTCAAGCTTAGTAAATACTTTAGCGCCTTGGAGTCTATAAAATAATTCAGCAATAAGAGGAATGGAGTGATCTTAATGGTGATTTTGTTCAATGCTATATAATCGATACATGGGCGCAACTGACTGTCCTTTTTAGATACAAAAAAGAATCCTGCACCAGCAGGCGAGGATGATTTTCGTGTGTGGCCTTTATTCAATGAATCCTTAATATATTCCTCTATTACTCTACTCTCCTGAGGTGACATAGCGTAGTAAATTAATGGAACAGTCATATGGTCTGCGAGGAGGTAGAGTATTAGACTGAGTTTTGCTGAATACTTCTTTAATGTCTTGGTACTGTATAGGGATTTCCGGGTTTTGAGGTGTACTAGTGGGTAATTCAATAGTGCCCACTCTTTAGGCGATATTCTATATACACCTTTCATAACAATCCTTACCCCATTAGCCCAGTCAATATGAGGGTTATGCTTGTTAAGCCATGGAGAGCCTAATATGATCGGACAGGAAGGGCACGTAATAACCTGAAATTTAATCTTTTTCTTATGTAAGGCACCAATGTAAATATTAATGGGTTAGGTTTCATTATTTATCAATGGTTGTGAGAGTGGTCTCCCATCAATAGCTTTAACAGCTAGGGGTGATAGTCTCTCCTTTATAGGTATAGTATTACCTTTAACAAATTGAACGTCGATGACGTTTCCAGCGGCACCTGAATCCATCAGGGCTTTGCATGAAAAGTTCTGCTTTTCAAAGGCAATAGAAATATCAAGGAGCCATCAATTTTTGTTATTCCCAGAGGATGTATCCATCACATCTAAGACCTGTCCCCTTAAGGTGCTTAGGTGCGGAAGCTTTCCGGACGTATGGGAGAATTGTTTCTAATATGTCCTTTTCTACCGCAATATAGACATATGCCTTCTTTTCTCCTATATTGTCTTTCTGCTTCTGACAGTCTAGTGACCCCCAACTGCATGGGTTCGGGTTCGGACTGTACAGGAAAATCAGGGACAATAGGTTTGGAGAAGTGGGGTGCTAAAGGCATATTCATGTGTCTGGTCTTGTTTCTAGTAGCTTCTCTGGTTCTCAATCTATTATCAATCTGCATGACAAAAGTGATAAATCCATTAAGCTTTTTGGGTAAATCTTTGGCGGCAATCTCATCAAGCATAGTTTCAGATAGTAAAAACCAAAGAAAAAAAAAAAAGTTACCTGTGCTCTCTCCTTAATCCCTATGTATATTTAGGCAAATGGAGGTCATTAAGTTGCTCCAATGGTCAAGGCAGACCCCCCTAAAGTAGGTCCTAACACTGACCCTTCTGCCTGCTTCCTTGCGCTTCTGGTAAAAATATCTCTAATGAGGCATTATTTTCTATATACACCCCTATATACTTATTAACCCTTAATAGGGAACACATGGGATGGGCAGCAGCATTGTGAGAAGGCTGTGTGATACAAACTAAAAACAAATACAAAAAGATAAGTCCTGCACTCACTCCCATCACTACTGGGCCAGCAGCAATGAGACAGAGGGGTATTTTTGATATTCTCCCCTATATACTTATTAACCCTTAATAGGGAACACATGGGATGTGTATCAGGGGTGTATATAAAAAATACCCCTCTGTCTCATTAGAGTTATCTTTGAGAGAAGCTCAAGGAAGCAGGCGGAAGTGTTAGGACCCGCTTTAGGGGGGTCTGCCTTGACGTTGGCAGGCGGGCATTCCCTCCAATGGCCATTGGAGCAACTAAATGACCTCCATTTGTCTAAATATACATAGGAATTTAGGAGAGAGCGCAGGTAACTTTTTCTTTTCTTTGGTTTTTACTATATATTGGGGCTGATGTGTACTGTAGTCATTGCTGCCGGCCCGGTAGTGATGAGATTGAGCGCAGGGCTTATCTTTTTGTTTTAGTTTCAGATAGTCCCTTTTTAAGTGCAGAGATTAACCCACTGTTAGTCCAGTCTACCTCGGAAGCTAGGGTACAAAATTCTATGGCATATTCCGAGATACACCGGTTCCCTTGTCTGATATGCATCAGGGCAGTAGAGGCGTCCTCCTCTCTGCCTAAAGGTTCAAACGTTAGTTTGAATTCCTTAATAAACTCCTGGTAATTGTGTGCCACACTTCTATTACCCTCCCATAATGGATTGGCCCAAACTAAAGCTTTACCTTTTAATTGATTCATCAGGTAACCAATTTTTGTTCTGTCTGTGGGAAAAGATCCTGGTGAGGCCTCAAAAGGATACTCTATTTGGTTAAGAAATCCCCAGCATTCTTGGAAATTACCATCAAAATGCAGAGGAGGAGATAGAGAGATAGATGGTGCCTTGTATACTAAAGGCGGAGGTACATAAGGCGGAGGTGAGACAGTAGGAGCAGCCGCAGGTTGCAGATGCGCTGTACGGGTAAGAAGCGTACTGAAGGCCTGGGCAAATTGATCCATGTGGTGATGATTTTCATCTAGTTTCCTTTCGCAAGCAGCTATGTGCTTACATAATTCTACAGGATCTATGGCTATGTCGTAATGTCAGGGTTACAGTATGATCCAGCATGTAGAATTGTGTAACACAGAGGACTAATAGGTAACGTATACCGGACCTTAGAATGGAGGGACTAACGTACCAAAGAATAGTCAGGAATAGCCGAGGTCAAGGGACACAGAAAGAGACACGACGATAAGGAAAAGCCAGGTGTCAGGGATGCCAGAAAACAGGGAAGTCAAAAACAATGCCAAAGTCAAAATACCAGAATAACCAGAATCAATAACGCGCTCTCGGACAACCACAAGGGAAACCACGACAGGGCACTGAGCAGGATGAGAACTGGGCCTAATAACCCTCCTCTGGATCTAATAGGCTGTAAAGGCAGTTACTAGGTTCCAATTTGCATAATTGCTGCTCAGCACAAACCCTCCTGTGGATTTGATTGCTGCTCAGGACAACTTTTTCTGTCAGAACAGTAAATGTCTGTACGAAACGGACCAGGGAACCTGGGAGTGAACTTCATGCTAGGAACTTTAAGTTTGTTGCGGGATGATAACCACACCCTCTCACGCACTTAGTAAACAGGGTTGGCACCCCGCCGTTTATCAGCATGAAATTTGAAACAATCAGCCTCGGTTTCAAAAGCGGAGTGAGCTTTGGTCCAAGTATCACAAATAGAAGCAAGGTGATCATCCAAAGCAGGGATAGCTGTGTCAGAGAAAAAAGCCAGCAGAACCGTAGGATGCTGATCGTTATTAACAAAGAATGGGCTATGACCGGAAGAGTCATGATTGTTCCTAGCAAACTCGGCCCAGTGTAGTCATTCGGACCAATTATCTTGAGGGCTATTAACAAAACAACGCAAATACAATTCTAATGACTGGTTAGCCCTCTCAGCCATGCCATTGGTTTGGGGATGGTGTTAGGAAGAAAATGACAATTCAATACCCAACTGTTCATTGAAAACCCTCCAAAACCAAGACACAAACTGAGAACCTCTGTCAGATACAATATTGTGAGGAATGCCATGTAGTCGGACAATTTCACATATAAAAATAAGAACCAGGTCTTCAGAGGATGGCAATATTTTGAGTGGAACAAAATGAGCCATCTTGGAAAAGCAGTCAACCACCATAAGGATGAATTAAATCCAGTGGAACCACGGAATACTAGGTACGGGAAGTGGATGCAGCAATCCACATGGAAGCTTATGAGGTACCTTAGAAACTGCACAAACAGAACACTCCTGCACATATTCTTTAACATCTTTGCTGAGAGAATCCCACCAAAATGGTCTCATGATCGCGGATAGATTTATTAATGCCTGAGTGTCCAGCAGTCACGTTGTTGTGGAACACCCTTGTGACATTTTCCCTTCCACCCAATGGAACAAATAATTTATCCATTGGTTTATTGCATGGAGCCTGAGACTGAGCCTCCATGATAGCGCCAAGCAGAGGAGACGACAAGGAAAGGACAGTGGAAGCGATGATACACTCAGGTGGAATAATAGGGGATGTCTCTTGGCCCTGTACTGATTCAGTATCAAACTGCCTTCACGTTTTTGGGACCAGGTCTGTAAATTATTAGAACGTTAAAGAGAGAAAGTAACAAAGACCATCTAGCCTGTCTACAAGATAGTCGTTTAGCATCCCCTATATAAGCCAAATTCTTGTGGTCAGTAATGGTCAAAAGGGGGTCCTTGGAACCCTCTAAAACAGGGGTTCTCAAACCAGTCCTCGGGACCCCCTACCATTCCAGGATTTGGGGATTACCTGGGTGTGTCTTTTTTTCTTTTTCTAAACACCTTAGACACACCCAGGTAATCCCTAAACCCTGGACTGGTAGGGGGTCCTGAGGACTAACGTTGAGAACCCCTGCTCTAAAAGATGTTGCCACTCTTTAAATGCTAGTATAATGGCCAACAATTCTCTGTTGCCAATATCATAATTATGCTCAGCAGGAGACAACTTTCTAGAGAAGTAGCCACATGGATGCAAATGGGTATCCTGACTCTGAGAGAGTCAGCCCCTACCCCAGTACCGGAGGCATCAACCTCCAGTATGAAGGGTTTGCTGGTGTCGGGATGTATCAATATGTCATCTGAGGCAAACCTTTTAAGAAGTTCAAAAGCTTCTCTAGCCTCCTTAGACCATATCGTACTGCTAGCACCCTTGCGTGTCATATTGGTGATGATGGCTATCACAGAAGAAAACCCTTGATAAATCTCCTTTAATAATTGGCAAACCCAATAAACCTTTGAATGGCTTTTAGTCCATTGAGCAATGGCCAATGTAGAACAGCCTCTAGTTTATGAGGGTCCATCTGAAACCTAGAGGCAGAAATGTTATACCCCAAAAACTGTACTTCAGTCTGATCAAGGATGCATTTTTCCAGTTTACAATCAGTTGATTTTTAAGTTTGTAATATGCTTAATATGTTTGTGGTGAGTCTGAAGGTCAGTGGGAGAAATAAGGATATCGTCCAGATAGACTAGGACAAATTAATAAATATAGTCCGTGAGTATGACATTAATAAAGTCCTGGAATACAGCCGGAGCATTGCACAACCCGAAAGGCATCACAAGGTACTCATAATGCCCATGTGTTAAATGCCGTTTTCCACTCATGATTATCCTTAATCCTTACTAAATTGTACGCACTCATGAGGTCAAGTTTAGCACCCTGGAGTCTGTCAAACAATTCGGAAATGAGGGGAATGGGATAGGCCTTTTTAACAGTGATTTTGTTTAATGCTCTGTAGTCATTGCATGGACGTAACTTACCATCTTTTTTAGATATAAAAAAAAAAACCTGCACCAGCAGTCGAGGATGATTTACGTATATGGCCCTTAATTAGGGAGACTTTGATATACTCTTCCATTATTCTACTCTCCTGTGGAGATAAAGCATATACTGCTTCCTTGGGTGGCATAGCACCGGGTAGCAGATTTATGGAACAGTCATATGATCTGTGAGGAAGGAGTGTATGGGAACTTCGTAGGTCTGAGGAGTAGTAGTGGGCAATGTAATGATGCCCACTCTTTTGGTGATATGCAACATTCATCTCTCAGTACGCTCCTTGCCCCATTCCAATATTTCCCCTTTTGCCCAGTCAATATGAGGATTGTGCTTAATAAGTCAAGGAAAGCCTAATATGATGGGGCAAGAAGGAGAAGCAATTACTTGGAATGTTATGTCTTCCTTTTGTAAGGCATAAATGGAAATGTTAATGGGCAATGTCTCGTGGGTAATCAAGGGCTGAGAGAGAGGTATCCCGCCAATAGCCTCAATGGCCAGAGGTGATAATCTCTCCTTGATAGGTCTAGCATTTTTTTTACAAAATGTACATCAGTGAAGTTTCCTGCTGCACCTGAGTCCATCAGGGCTTTGCATGAAAAGTTCTTCTTGTTACATGTGGCCGTAATATCAAGGAGGAATCATTTTGTTATTCCCAGAGGACGTATCCATCACACCTAAGACTTGTCCCCTTAGGGTTCTTAGGTGCAGAAGTTTTCCGGACGTATGGGACAAGCACTTCTTAAATGTCCTTTTCTACCGCAGTATAGGCATAGACCCTCTTTTCTGCTATACTGTCTTTCTGCCTCTGCCACTCTAGTGACCCCCAACTGCATAGGTTCAGGTTCGGACTGTATAGGGAGGTCAGGAACAATAGGCTCTAATCTCCCACCTGGCTAAAATGTATAAAACATGGACAGCAGGTGAAACACCCAACCCAGATATCTCGACAGCAGACATAGCCCTCATCCCCAAACTGGGTAGAGATATCACATATGTAGCAAACTACTGTCCCATATCCCTCATTAACTTTGACTTAAAGGTTTATGCTAAAATACTGGCTGAACCCCATCCTCCCCAAACTCATCCAAGCTGATCAAGTGGGCTTTGTCCCCACGAGACAACTCTATGAGAACACAAGAAGAGCAACTAATCTGATATGGTGGGTAGAACTCAAGCACCTTCTCTGGTCCTCTCCTTGGACGCGGAGAAGGCGTTCGACAGAATCGCATTACCTATTCACACTCCTCCACGATATGCACTTTCTGCCCACTTTCATCACGGCAGTGAGAGCCTTGTACGTCAATGCCAGAGCCCAAACGGTGGTGCATGGTGGTGCATCCCCACACCCCTTTGAGCAGAAGAATGGCACTCCTATCCCCTCTCCTATTTATAATAGCCCTAGAAAGGAAAAAATAAATAAATGAGAGTAAAACCGCACATAAAAGGGATAAAAGTGGCAACTGAAGAATTTAAAGTCTCTGCATATGCAGACGACATCCTTCTCACCCGAAAAAAGTCTCCATTTGCATACTACACCAGGAACAATGCTGTAAAAATCACTCATGAGATGGTAGATCAAACAATGTAGAATGGGCAAAACACCCACTGACATCTGACATATGTTGGAGGGGATGTGGAGAAAAGGGAACATACCTACACATGTGGTAGAAATGTTCGAAAGCGGTACAATTCTGGGACAGAATAGCCAGACTCCTAACAAAAGTCCTGAATAGACCAATTAAGCCCTGGACTTTTCCCATAGTGAAACCGATAGACAACCTAACTAACAGAGAACAAAAGCTTCTAAACAAAATAAATATAGCTGCTAGGAGAGCTATTGCACAAACATGGCTCCAAGTTGACATGCCACAGATGGACAGAGTCACCCGTAACATTACAGAGGCACACCTCATGGACAAAGTTACGGCACAAGTACGAGACACATATCCACTATTTCTCAAAACCTGGGAACCGTGGGAGGACTACACTGACCGCTAAGAGACACTGATACGTGACGACATAACTTATCATTCCCCCGGCTGTGGCATATCACCCTTATCCCCCCCTTCCTCCCACAGAACCCCTACCCCTCCTTTTTTTCACACACCCCCCACTCCTTCTTCTTTATTCTCTTCCATTTTCACTCTTTTTCTTCTCTCTTCCCTTTTCTAAGGGAAATCCTCAAAAATTCCCACAAACAATGCTAATGCATGCACAAGACCTGGAATCTTACATCAATAGCCAAAGGCAGGTACAAAACGATCCAATCTTGCATCGGCACAACTCCTGCTACATTGAGTCAGAAGGACATAGGTCCGACCAAACAGCCTGTTCAAAGTGTGGGTGCCAGTACGGGTTTACATAAACAAAAAGCAACCATCACATTCTCGAACACACACAACGTGTACTTCATCGATCCTTGTTAACGCAAAATGTGAAACTTATTCATGTCACTTTACTACAATGATGTTCACCGCTATTGAGTTACCTGTCTAACGACATGCTTTTACTTTTATGTGCACTCACTCCTTGTACTTTATACTGCATATTACTAACTGATTACCTTGTCGGATGTCACAACCAACGGTTATGCATGTCTTGATAAATAAAGAATAAAAAAAAAAAGCTGCAACTATAGTGTAAATAGCTCTATCATTCAAAACAGAAAATTAAATATTAAAATGTGCTGTGTATTTTAAGACATGCAAAAAAATATTTCTGTGTAATATGCAAAACTTTAAAGTGCTTATCTAACAGACTGCTTGTGCAAACTTATTTTTGTGCAAATCGTGTTTAAAAAAAACACTACAAACTTGCAAAGTGCAATTTTACCAAGTGTACACACAGTGTTACACTTACTATCCCAAAATGGAATTCTTCAATAATATCCTCAAAACATATAAAGGAAACGGAAAAAAAAACAATAATTGTAATAAATGTAATTCTGTATATCACGTTAAATAGTATAAAGTGCCAATGCATACAACTCACAAAAGGAAAGCAATAAAGCCTGTTTTAACTGTGATGGCTGCAAGAAATCAAACAAGGCAGCTTGCTTTGGTGACAGAAATTTATTTCGGAGCTCGGGTGCCGCTGCTAGCTCTTCCGGGAGGCGGGGTCTCGATCCCTCTCACGTGCTGACGCAATAGGGTGTAATGATGCGTTTCGCAGTGTAGATGGCTTCATCAGATCTGTTAGTTCTCTGCTGCCCATCTCTTTTAATCCCTTAAGGACACATGACATGTGTGACATGTCATGATTCCCTTTTATTCCAGAAGTTTGGTCCTTAAGGGGTTAAAGGACCACTATAGTGCCAGGAAAAAAAAACTTGTTTTCCTGGCACTTTAGGTCCCCCCCCACCCTCAGGGTCCCACTCCCACAGGGCTCAAGGGGGCTGAAGGGGTTAAACTCTTACCTTTCTCTAGCGCTGGGCTCCCTAGGCGCTGGGGACTCTCCTCCCTCTTCCGACGTCATCCGCCGAATGCGCATGCCGGCAAGAGCCGCACGCTCATTCAAAAAGTCCTCATTCAAAAAGTCTCAATGCTTTACTATGGACAGCAGTGTCTTCTCACTGTGAAAATCACAATGAGAAGCGCGGAAGCGCCTCTAGCAGCTGTCAATGAGACAGCCACTAGAGGCTGGATTAACCCTGAAGCTGTAAAACTGCTATGTTTACAGCTGCAGGGTTAACACTAGATGGACCTGGCACCCAGACCACTTCATTGAGCTGAAGTGGTCTGGGTGCCTATAGTGGTCTTTTAAGGTCACAAATGTGGGCGTTTGTAATTAGTCCCCTGTAACGGATCACCTGGCACCCCGACTGGGCACCTCCGTTGATGGATCCTACCGCTTCCTGAGGGCTCCAAGCACTTCAGCGGACACCATAACCACCGTAGACTTCTTCAGAGAGCAATACAGGAACAAGCTCTTACAAGAACTTAGTAGTGATATAGCAAGGGAGTATGACTAGCATAGCATAGCAATCCCTTGTAGCAGATTCCCCCAATAAGAGACGGCACTCCAAATTGAGGGTGAAGTCTACTTTTATTCAAACACTCTGCTTTTATGCCCATTCTACAAACATAGTACCACCCACAGGGTTTTGAAGTACAACCAATCCACACATACAATACACTCAGACACCCCCACACAAAATCCTCCCCAATGGGCTAACTTCATTATCACAGGCAGGAAAATACACAGTTTTGCACAATATTCATAACTCAAAAAGTATACATCACTTACATTTTCAGAATCAGCATACTCCAAATACAAACATATGTCAAAATCATACAAATTGGTCCAGTGGGTCAAAACTTGGAAGTCCCTTTGTGATCGACTGCAAGCATGGCTTGGGTGTGGTAAGCCAATTATCTCCAGCATACAGAAAATAGCTCTATTCACAACAACAGTAAAAAAACATAAAAATACATAATTCCTATCATACTGAACAAAACCCCCACATTCAACCTATCCCCAGATAGCTCAGATCCCACAAACACAGTCAAATCGCCATTGGGTTAAAGTTTAGCAACAAGTTCCAACTGGTCTGGCAGTGTCCCTGGGACAACGTCCTACTGGAAAACAATAGACAGGACACGGGGGAGGGGCACACCTTCTTATGTATTCAAAGGGGCAGAAAAAGTGTTTCAAAATTCAATAAGCCCAAATAATGCTTACACAGGGCAAAGTCTCCCAGAGGCCATAGTCACATGGCAGGAGGCTGGCAATCAGTCTTCTCCAATGCCCAGTGGCAAGGCTGGTTCCCACGAAAACCAGCCTAATGATTGAATATTTTTTGCTACCTTCTATGCAAACGTTCTACTAATATGTGAATACTCAAATATATGCTAAGAACGTCTATAGTGCATTTAAAATTTAAAGAGATATATAAATATTTGTGCATACTCAATTTAAAATAATCTAACCTTTATTTAAAATGTAAAATATAAGTATGTATATCTATATATATATATATAGATATACATACACATATATAGACACACACAAACACAAAAATCCTTTTAAAATATTATTGTGACGGTAATAAGCAGTGTCACCGTCAAGCATTCCCTTCTTCCCATAAATTAAAATCTCCAAGTAATCCACAGAGTGATGAATCGCTGGTATCGCCAAATAATCCACACATGAGCCAAAGCTTAATGCTTGAACAAGACTCATTTACTGGAAGCAACAGGCATTCAGTTTATACAGACTCCTCCTCTGGGCCAGGCTAGATAATTGAGTTTCAGCAACATACTAAACTCAATTATCTGCTGGCCAGAAACATTACAATTTTCAACATTTTTATAAAAATATTTTCTGCATAACATAGAAATATATACCCAAATCCCTGGGTAGCTGAGGATACTGGGAGTCACATATCCAAATTTCACGAGAATCCGTTCGGTAGTTTCCGTGTCGCATCGTGTGGAAGTTTGACCGGCTCGCCATGTGGTGGTATCCGATTTAGAGTTCCATGAAATCAGTGGCAAGAGCCGGTGTCTCCGCGCAAAATTAAATGAAAAATACCATAGATATGTTGCGGCTGGTTACAGGAGAGTGCCCCCCCCTTGTTCGGTAGATTTAAACTGCCGAACGCTGGTTTGATACTATGAGTGGAAATAGACCAGACGGGACTTCCATAATGACTGGGCATTCGTGTGATTGCCATGCCGAAAATAGTTCCAGGCAATCCACAAGTAAGTCCCGCTGGCCGCATTCGGGAGATTTAAGATGGCCGCCATCCTTTGTTCTCGTCTCGTGTTCGTATGCCGAATGACGGCCACTTAGGAGCACTCAATTAAGTTGATTTTTTTTGTGTGATTACTTGGTGTACCAAATTCTGATTGCTACCCAGGGTGGTCTCTGTTCGGTAGAACAAACACATTTCCCAAACACATAATTAAAAGAAACGTTCAAAGGTAGTTAAAGAGCAGGGAGAGGACACAACCGAATGAACATAGGTGAATACAGGGAAATCCTTTACAGTTATTTACTTGTTCATATATTCTTTTGGGAATACAAATACAAAAAAAAAAACAGGTCCTGAGCTCAAACTCCCACTACTCTTGGGCGGCAGCAATGACCACAGTACACATCATCCGCAATACATACAGTAAAAACCAAAGAAAAAAGTTACCTGCGCTCTTCCCAAATTCCTATGCATAAATAAATAAACCTGCCACGTCATATTTGCATTCACTTTTGTATCCACAGCTATGTTACAATGCTGCCGCCCAACCCATGTTTTCCCTATTAAGGGTTAATAAGCATGGAGGGGTTTATAAAAATACCCCTTTTCCTCTCATTAGAGATATTTTTGCCAAAAGATCAAGGAAGCAAGATGAATAGTCAGTGTAGGACCCACGTAAGAGGTTTGCCTTGACGTGGCAGGTGGGCATAAACGCTCGTGGCCATTGGAGCAACTAAATAACCTCCATTTGATTAAATATACATAGGGATTTGGGAAAAGCACGGGTAACTAATTATATCCCAAGCACTAGATGTACAGTGAATAAAAGATAAAATAATCCCAAAACATACATAATATTAATAGGAACTCATGAATGCCCAATGTTTCCGCTCAGATGCAACAAAAACAGGAGATCAGCCACTGGGGTAAAGTTTTGACCAACCGCACACATGGTGTTTCCCCAAAATAGTTCTAGAAGAAAAGTGGTAGTGATCAGTCCCTTTCGGAAGTCTCAAAACGAATGAAATATGAAACAGTTCCCCTGGCTCATAGGTAGCGTTTGTTCAGACACTCGACGACCAAGTACCGCTGCCTGCTTTTAGGAGACAAGATGGTCACCGTTTTCCAGTTCCTGTGTTGTTTGGTTATACGACCGGCGGCCACCCAAGGAGAGCACTTAATTTTGTGGTTACTTTGAAGTTAATGAGCCGGGGGGAGGGTGTGTTCGGTGGATCAAACTACCAAATAGAGGAAAAATAACTGGGGAAAGGGAAATCACAGGGTGCTTTGTCACACAGTTTTAAATTTATCAATACATTTTAAAGATTTATACTTACTATATCTAAAGCCTGCACACTTATTGCAAGCATAAAATCCTTTTTTCATTTAAAAATGTGGTTGGTATTTTATTTTTGGGATGGTTAAATGTTAAAATATTCTTAAAACGTGAAGCTCCTTTAAAATTAATTGAAGAGTTTATCTGGTATTTTTTAGACAACTCATTATCCTTTTTTTAAATGTTCCAATGTTTATTAACTATAGACTTCAAATTTTTCTGGAATCCTGATTAAAATCAAAAACTAGGGTGGCAGAGCCTGACCACTGATTGGATCAGACGTGCTTCATCTGAGCTCTCGCTTCTGAGCCAAAATCCGAGCTAACTGCCTGCCACAAGCAGACACTGACCCAAGTTGATCACCAAACTCTGCACACGGGGATACCCCATACGACCCAGCATGGCAAAGAATTAACCGGATTGAGGCCTGAGACCACAACCGCATACAGCTGGACCTAAGCAACCACCCTGCCGCAGATTACAAACCGGGCAGTTCACCCCAAGATAGCCGACAATCAACAGCCACGTGCACAGCATTCTGGCGAGATATCGCAGAGCACATGTTAGCTGCCTACCTCGAGACGCCACAAGCAGGGCCGGATTAACATAGGGGCTGATGGAGCTGCAGCTCCAGGCCCAGGCCCATGGAATAGGCCCATTTAAAAAAAAAAAATTAAAAATATTTTTTTTTTTTTTTACACACTACTCTTAGGTTTGCCACCTGACTGGTATTTTACTGTCACAGCCGGTATTTGAGGCTGCCTGGCCGTGTCGGTATCGCAGTAATACCGGCAATACAAATGCATGTATTTTTCTCAGAATAAATGGAGATTACTCTGCAATACCAGCACCGGCCAGTAGGGGTCACTGTGTGTGGAAAGAGGCAGGGATAGGAAGTTACAGCATATCTCTGCCTCTCTCTACTACTTACTGATCCGTGGGGGAGCAGCAACACAGCACAGAGTCCATACAGCAACTCTACAGCTTAGGTGAGGGATGGGGGGAAAGGCAGGATGGGGGGAAAGGCAGCAGGGAGACATGGGGACACTGAGACACTAGGGGACACATGTGGACACTGAGACACTAGGGGACACTGAGACACTAGGGGACATATGGGGACACTGAGACACTAGGGGACACATGGGGACACAGACACTAGGGGACACTGAGACACTAGGACACATGGGGACACAGAGACTGGGAGACCTGGAAACACTGAGACACTAGGGGACACTGGGACACATGGGGACGCTGAGACACATGGGGATGCTGTGAGACATAGTGACATTGGGAGACACTGAGACATTGGGACACGGAGACACTATGTCCCCATTTCTCCCAGTTTCCCCATGTCCCCCATCCAGTGTCGATAGTGTCTCAGTGTCCCTAAGTCTCCCAGTGTCTGTGTCCCATGTTTCTCAGTGGGCCTAAAGTCCCTATATGTCCCAGTGTCCCCATGTCTATGTCCACAACTGTCCCCAAGTCTCCCAGTGTCTGTGTCCCATAGTCTCCCAGTGTCCCCATGTCTCTGTGTCCCTAGTGTTTCAGTGTCCCCATGTATCCCAGTGTCTGTGTTCCTAGTGTCTCAGTGTGCCTAGTGTCCCCAGGTCTCCCAGTGTCCCTATATGTCCCAGTGTCCCCATGTCTATCTCCACAACTGTCCCCATGTCTCCCAGTGTTCCCAAGTGTCTGTCTCCCAGCCAGTGTCCCCCTGTCCCCTAGTCTCCAGTGTCTGTGTTCCCATGTCTTTGTGTCCCTAGTGTCTTAGTGTCCCCAAATGTTTCAGTGTCCCCATGTCTCCTAGTGTCTCAGTGTCCCCATTTCTCCCAGTTTCCCTAAATGTATCAGTGTCCCCATGTCTCCCAGTGTCCCCATGTCTCCCAGTGTCCCCATGTCTCTGTGTCCCCATGTCTCTGTGTCCCCATATCTCTCAGTGTCCCCATGTCTCACTGTGTCCCCATGTCTCACTGTGTCCCCAGTATCCTAGTGACATGGGGACACACTGAGACATTGGGACACTGGGAGAAATGAGGACACTGAGACACTGGGAGACTAGGGGACTGGGCGACATGGGGACACTGACACTGTGATACATAGGGACACTGAGACACTGGGTGACTTGCGAGACTGAGACACTGGGAGCAATCCATCTATACAGCAGAATCTATACAGCAGAATCAAAAGTTTGTTGGTGATTTTACAGAATTTTCTCTGATGTCACTATTTGTGATTATACAAATGATTAAGGCTGGTATTTTTTCCAAGAAAGGTGGCAACCCTAACTACTCTTCACATACTCTTGCTTAAAGGAGCACTATAGGGTCAGGAACACAATCATGTATTTCTGACCCTATTATGCTAAAACCACCACCCTGGCCCCTTCTTGCCTCCCTAAGTATAGTAAAATATAACTTGTATTCAAGTCTGCAGCTGCTGGCTCTGCCTCTGAATTGACTGTCTGCTGACATCATCAGAAGTGGTGGTCTGAGCAAATTACAAAACTTCCCCGTAGGATTGGCTTTTTCAGGCAGATCAGGGGCAGAGCCAGCACAAGTCCAACATAGCCCTGGCCAATCAGCATCTCCTCATAAAGATAAATTGAATCAATGCATCTCTATGAGGAAAGTTCAGTGTCTGCATGCAGAGGGTGGATACACTGAATGGCAGTGCTGCACACTAGGCAGTACTGCCCCAGGAAGCACCTCTAGCAGCCATCTAAGGAGTGGCCAGTGGAGTTATTTTCTCTGAAAAGACAGTGTTTACTGCAAAAGGCCTAAATGGAATGATTCTACTTATCAGAACAAATACAATAAGCTGTAGCTGTTCTGGTGACTATAGTGTCCCTTTAAGTTTGGAATCTTAAGAGGGATGTATGGGAACAAAACTTGTATGGACTAGCTGACAATAAAATTAGTTTAGGTAATGCAGACGCTGATCTCTCTAAAACTGTGGCATGTCCCCTTTCTTCTACACTCACTACATACACCTTTTCTCTGTCTCAGACTATATACCAGGAGCTTCTGTCTGCTAGTAAGAAGGCAAGGTGACAAGTGGACCAGCGAGTGATAGGGGGCAGTCCTTAGAAAGCACGGAGTGAGTGCATCATTAGATGCATTTATGTCAAGCTCATGGTGCTGCCTGCATAGTATGCCCTTAGTTGGACAGCCTGCAGGATTGGCGGGCAGCCTGACATGCATTCATGCCAGGTTGTCCTTCAAATTCTTTGGACAGACATTCCCCCTTTTTTGGCATGTTCTCCCCTTTTGGCAAGTCTGGTCACGTGATTCGCGTCAGTGGCACACTCTTTTACCCCGCCCATTGACTTCCTGCCTCGCTGGACACTGCTGTTAGGGTTATGGATTTACTTGAAAGATGAAAGCATAAATTAGAGAGAGATTAGCATAGAGTATGTGTTTTCTTATAGCTGCATCCTTTGAGTTTCCCTCCAGCACCATCTCCATCAGATACATGACGCTTGGGAGGTATGACTGGTTTAGTGTTTTTGGTTGATAAGATTCCATAATTAGGCCCATCATATTTGTCAGCACCAGGCCCTGTGTGCTCTTAATCCGGCCCTGGCCACAAGCACTTGCTGTGGAGAGTAAGTGGGGAGACGAGGCGCGAGTGATGAGTGGGCCCCCCATATCCAATGGATTTTTATTTGTAAACCGAAAATTATGTTAACCGAGTCGTTTGTAAACCGAGGTCCCACTGTATTAGCAAGTATCTTTGATATTTTGTTCCTATTGAAAATTATGAGTAAAACTATATTCTGTCATAATCACACTTCATGCAGTGTTATGTAGTTTTGTTTGGTACATGTAATCAAGCAGCGATGATGAAATTCAGAGGTTTACTACAAATCCCAGCATTCTCAGACAATTCAGGTTTTACATCAGAAAAACTGCATGTGAAGTATCTGTATTCCCTATGTTTTCCCAATTTACTGCCCTACTTTTCCATACACAGATACATGCTTCCATCCATCCACTTAGCAGTCCTGCTTCTCCACTTAAGGATTATAACCCTATACACATCACAGACGTGCAGACACATTAGGTTGCATATTAATGTATAAGTTTATTGAACAGAGTGCTCAGGGCCAATTGCAACATTTACAATTCTCATCGAATACTGTTCCAGCTGCACATTGGGAGGCATAGGTCTGGCCAGAAGCGCACTGATAAAACCTGTTGGGGTTTACAGGATTTACATAATACCCATCATTTTTATTAGCACAGAAGTTGGGGTCAACTTCAGTGGTTGATGGGGTGGTCACAGGTGGTGGATCAGTTACATCTGGAGGGGTCGTAACTGGGGGCGGTGTGGTTTCAGCTGGAGGGGTCGTAACTGGGGGAGGGTTGGTCACATCTCCTCCACCTCCACATGGTTCTCCAGGGCATTTGGTGACTGAACCTATAAAGATGCACAAGAAAATACATTAGATTATACAAGAGAATATAACTGCAACATGTAGAGAGAGAAATATATCTATACAATTATGGAGATTGAACAGTTTGCAAAGGCTGCAGAATCTGTGATCTTTACAAATGTATCCACATATGGAGAAACTTGTTGTCTCTGCCTCTCAAGAGCAGTTCTCTGCACTGTCAGTACTTTTTTCCTTAACCCTTGTTAATGCTACTCATGTGTTTACTGGGGTGAGTAATGCAGCAGAGGTGAATAAAAAGGCTACTTAGCTCTGCCACACATTAAAAGGACACTATAGTCACCTGAACAACTTTAGCTTAATGAAGCAGTTTTGGTGTATAGAACATGCCCCTGCAGCCTCACTGCTACAATCCGCTGCCATTTAGGAGTTAAATCTCTTTGTTTATGAACCGTAGTCACACCTCCCTGCATGTGACTTGCACAACCTTCCATAAATACTTCCTGTAAAGAGAGCCCTATTTAGGCTTTCTTTATTGCAAGTTCTGTTTAATTAAGAGTTTCTTATCCCCTGCTATGTTAATAGCTTGCTAGACCCTGCAAGAGCCTCCTGTTTGTGATTAAAGTTCAATTTAGAGATTGAGATACAATTATTTAAGGTAAATTACATCTGTTTGAAAGTGAAACCAGTTTTTTTTTTCATGCAGGCTCTGTCAATCATAGCCAGGGGAGGTGTGGCTAGGGCTGCATAAACAGAAACAAAGTGATTAACTCCTAAATGACAGTGCATTGAGCAGTGAAATTACAGGGGAATGATCCATACACTAAAACTGCTTTATTTAGCTAAAGTAATTTAGGTGACTATAGTGTTCCTTTAATGTTTTGAGGAGAGTTCACTATTCCATGATGCCTTCTGTGCGTACATGAATGTTCATATATCAAATGAAGAAATGCTATACAAACACTGTATTACAAAGAATAGCTAGCTTTTATAAGCAGTGAGGTTGTGCAGAAACTGGGGAATTGACCGTTCCCATTTCAGTCTCTGTATGGAGTCAGCACCTGGGATTAAACAATTTCTAGAATTTCAAATTTAGCCCTTCTAAATTACATCTAAGGCTGGAATTGCTAGTATACGATTTTACCTTCTAATGAGCTAATGAAGCTGTACCAATATGTGTATTGAGTTAGAAATTATTTGAAAGTTTACATTTAAAGAAACAGTGGTTATAGTGATCAATGGTCCTCTTCCCCTCATCCTACATTTCCCATGGGCAACACGTGACAATACGACATTTGAGCGCGTTACATGATTTGTTTTATCTTGCTGTTTTATGGTTTTTTTTTAATCACCTCCACCCTTTATTTAGCTGTCCATTTGGCTGTATATTATCCTTATTTTAATATATTATCCATTTGAATTATTTCCACATAGTGATCACGTGACTATGACATAATTTTTACTGAGAATTTAAATTTTTCAATTGTTTTTTCACCCTATATAACCCTATATGCCAAGTACTATTGCTATTCCACTTGATAAAGCATTTTTTATAATGAGAAACAGGTTGTGCATTGAAATCTTTGACTCTGTTTTTATTTATTTCATTAGAAATACAGTAAGGGATTATTTGGCTTCCAACTTCTGGTATTACCATTTATTTTATGTTTTTGTCATTTTATTATTATTTTTACTTTTATTTCTAATCTGGCATCTTGGAACTATTTTCTGCATCGCAGACGTTTGTACAAAGAATCCAAGGTGGGGATTATACTACCCACGCTGCACACATAGAGCAGTTTGGCTGCTCTAAAAAAAATGTAAGTAAGGTTTTAATTGTGTGACACCTACTTCAGTCCCTTAGGCACCCGCAGTTCTACAGGTCTTATCCTAAGTTACAATAAAAGTGGAAGTTCTTATTCCACTTTAGATATATTCATTTTGTACAACTTCTCAAAGCATTCACTGACTAAGAGTGTCAGCTGATGCACAAACAGTTGGGCTGGAGTGAGAATTCTGGCAACATAACCAAATTGAGTTGGGATTTTTTTCAGAATCAGCTGTTTGCCAGCCAGAGTTTAATTTCTAACAATTCAGATTTTGGTGAATAAACCAATCTCCCAGAACATGTGATGGCTACCAGAATTCTTTTCACTTAATGAATAGGAGTTATACTCAGTCTCTCTTTGACAGTAGCCAAAACAGATATTTTCTACAGTGGATTCTAGAAGTAGTTACTCAGGCAAGACTGTTTGCTACCCAGTGGCTTCAAGGCAGCATCTATAGCTAAACATGTGATAGATAGTCAAGTAATAATTTTTCAGGTGGAAGAATGTGGTCTACTGCCCTTAAATCGTCCATAGTACAGCAGTAGGAAACACTGCTTCTCAAAGAATATTTTCCTAGCGCATCCAACAAGATAGACTTGGCACCAGCTGCATCTTGTTGGACATGTTTTTTTGTTGTGTTTTTAACACAAGACTGAGGAACAGTGTTGCTGAGTATTGCTTATTGCTCAATCATAAGCAGTAAGATAAGGAGTTTAATGTGTTGTGCTGCTTGAGTAATTTCTCCTGTCTAATATAGTGTAGCTTGATTCTACTAGTTCACTGAGGTGCAACCCATGTGAATGGATCAGGCACAGTCATCACCAGCAGAACAGGTGAAAACATAGCAATACATTTAGATTATTGTGCTGTTAGAATAGATGTCTATAGTGGCTGTGATGTAATGTACCATTCTTTAAATGCTACTACCTTCTAGCAAGGATTTCAGATGGCTGATCAGTGGATATTTTCCTTCATTGCAAAATGTTCCCAGGAAATCATCCAGGTCAATGGCCCACACCATGGCTCCCCCAAATCCACTGTCCTTTAAGAACTTAACCTGGAAATAGAAGCAATTATTATATACAACATAGCTATTAACAAATGGTTGCTAAGACAATGATGCCATGTAAGGACACTTGTGAAAAATGCACATTTAAATAAATCTTAATTATTCACACTTTTTTGGCATCCATAAACGAAAGACATTGGAGCTGTCCTGTTGACCCCTAAAACACTTTAGTTTGCTTTTTTTCATTTTACAAATAATTTCAGATCTTAATTGAAATTGGAACTTTTATAAATTAACATGGCTTTGCATACACTTCTCATTAAGCTGCACTGGGAAGTCTCTCATTAGACAGCCACAGAAAGTCTGAGTTAGAATGGGAGGGATTGCAAAGGCTGTAGACAAGAGATCTGTGGCTTTTGCAGGCAGTTTTTAGATAAACCACCAATGGAAAAAATGCATAATTAAATGCATGCATGTTGTCATTTAAAGTGCATCTAAACATTGATAATATATAGTTCAAATACTGCCCCTAGAGAGCATTTGATTGACGCAATACAGTTAATTGCCATGCATGCACATTAGCATCAAAATGGATTGGTTGAGATAATCAATCTTGATGATCTAAGTCAGGGAGGCGGAGTGGCCACTGCAAAGCCAGAGCAGCTAAGGAGTAAAGCTAATAAAAACTCACTTTTGAAACACTCATGGGAGGGGGTGGACCTGAATAGATACATATTTGCATTCCTAACACTTTAATGTTCCTTCCAAGCAGTTGCATTCTAATGTGCACAGCATCATTACACTTCATCCCCAATAGCATGATTCTTATTACTAAGATTAGGAGGTACTAAAAAAATAGCGGGTAATTAACATTAGGGAACATGGGGGTCTTTTGCCTTGTTGAGAATGATGAAAGCTACAGTCCAATGTTCAAGAGGATAAATGGTACAACAGTGTACCCTACATAGTGGGGACATATGACATTAACATATGGCAGTAATGATTGCAACATTCTTTTAGCTTTGCTATAATGACGGTCAACATTTGTACTTACTTTACACTCGTAACTCTGTTGGTTATCATATCCAACCCACTCATTGCCTTTGCAGGCATAAAACACCTTCTGTTCCTCATCCCACTTTATTGTTGCTCCATTCAGCCAGGTGCAGATCTAGTGAATAAAACAGAAATATGAGCAACCCTGTTTTTCAAAAGAACCGAGCATAGGACTGCGAAATAAATTAATAGTAATTTATTTGACAGCATCAGCAAAAATATAAACAAAAAATGCTATATATGATAAATATTACACATTACTCATGACTACATTGTAGCTCAGTGTAGTGGATATGGTGCCAGGAGTCCTCTGGCATAGACCCATTATTTTACAATGGAATTGACACCTACCTTTGTCCCCTGGACACATATGGTCTGTCACACTGATCTGTCCCCTGGACACATATGGTCAGATTTCTTTAAAGGATGTTCCCCTTCCACATAAGTAATAGGAATATTATAATACAATTACAATAGGAATATTACATCCATGTTTGAATTTACCTCTTAACCCCTTAAGGACTGAGGTAATTGTACAAGTTCTGATCAAAACAAAATTTAAAAGTAGACAACCTAAGGTATTCAATATGGGGTATGTCCAGTCTTAGCCAATTAGTCACAAACACTGGACAAAGTTAGAGTTTATATTTGTGTGAGAAAAATGCAAAACTTTGGCAAGTGTGTGACTAAGTGGCTACTAAAAGAGTGGCCACTAAAAAAAAGACTGTACATACCCAACTTGCAATACCTTGGGTTGTCTACAAATGGTATGCCATCAAGGGGGTAATTCTCATTCCTTGGCTACCATACGATCTCAAAGGCAACATAAACATCTGGAAAAAAATTATGAAAAAAATGAAATGGGCTAGCCTTGTATTTGACCTTGTAACTTTCAAAGACACTATAAAACATGACCATGGGGGATACTGTTATACTCAGGAGACTTTGCTGAATACAAATATAAGGGTTTCAAAACAGTAAAACCTATTACGAAAATTATATCATCAGTTAAAGTTCTGTTTGTGTGTGAAAAATGCAAAAATGTCACTTTCACTGGCAATATCATTGTTAAACGTTTTACTGTTTTGAAACACTAATATTTGTGTTCAGCAAAGTTTCCTGAATAAAACAGTACTCCCCATGTACAGGTTTTATGATGTCTTGGAAAGTTACAGGGTTAAATATAGTGCTAGAAAATTAATTTATCTGGACTTTCTGCCTGGGTTATCAGGCAGGTCCCTCAAATTGCAATAAATAAAATTACTTAATTATTTAGAAATATTACATAAATATGCAGGTAAAATTTAAATATCTATACATATTTATATATTTGAAGTCTACGTCTATATTTATAAAAATTATTTATGTAATTATATATATTTATTCTAGTATTTATTTTTATATATGTATATATAGTTGTGGTCGGGGCCATTTCAGTATAGTATGAAATAGCTAGTAAGTATACTTATCACAATAATCAAAAGTCGGTAGAGGTGTGCCGAAACCGACGTGTGTGGTAGACCTGTAAATAAGTGGGCCTACCTTAAATAGTATTGAATAGTGTATTGCATAGAGGGAGAGGAGGGTGGGCCAGAAGTACGTCTGAACCAGTAGGTAAGTTAGGTAGGAGGGGGAGTCCCTTTTAAAGGGACATAGCCCCTCCCACAACTTCAGGCCCCGCCTTCCAATTTGTGGTCGGGGCCATTTCAGTATAGTATGAAATAGCTAGTAAGTATACTTATCACAATAATCAAAAGTCGGTAGAGGTGTGCCGAAACCGACGTGTGTGGTAGACCTGTAAATAAGTGGGCAAAAAGGAATACCCATATAGTGTAATCAAAGATGTTTATTACGAAAACACAAGACATGGAGTTAGCGTATTACGGTGACATTACACAAATGCCTTCCTTAATTCCTGTATCGGCTGAGGTATGCGTTGTTGGTGGGTTTGTACTGAAATAAGTACCTTGTGACCCCTCTGGCTGATCTTAGTTGATGGTAAGTTAATACGTAGTGATCCTGTATGTGTACAGGTTTAGAATACCGTAGGCAAAGCTTTGGAATCGTGTTGCCCTATGATGGTAAATTATCTGGTCGTGGTAAACCATGAAAGCCAAGTATATGGCAGTTTGAGCATGGTGTTTGTAACTGAAAACATGTGGTGTTGAATGCCTGGGAGATATAACTTAATGGTGTTGTGTGACATTTGTTTTGATGTGGCAAAAAATGGCGAAAGCCCCCCAACGTTGTATTCTTGAACCAGTTTGTAAGGTGGTGGTCTGATATGACCTTTGATATATGCAGTAAGCTCTGTCATGTAGTGTGCATATTCTTTGAAGGCCAACTGTGTGAATTCCTGCTGTGACTTAGCCACTTGAATTCTTGGAGTTGGGGGAACGATCGTGGCCATAGGTGAGGCAGTTGTTAGGGACCTCCTGAACGCCTGAAACTAAAGACTAGATAACTGGTCAGCAGCTGTATTGTAAGTGCCTGGTACGTGGTAACAGAACAGATAAATTGGTGACAGGCTTCCCCTCCGTTAGTTGTCTGATGAATTCATACTAAGGAATACCAGACCGGACTGGTTTATGACGTGGCCAATTGACAAATTGTCAAAAACCTCGAACCGGTCTGCTTGTCCATGAATGACCCCATGTTGCTGTTGCAGCTATGATGGAATATACCTTGAAGCGTGCAGAGTTCTTATGGAACCTTTCGATCTGGCTTACTTCGTCTGCCACTTACTTCACAGCCAACTGTCCCCTGAGGTTGCAGCAAGCTCTGTGTATATGTGTGTAATTTGATTCTAAGTGTATTTTTATATGAATATATGTATATTTTAATATAAAATCTCACTTAGTATGACATTATACATATATATATATATATATACATTTATATATATATATATAATTTTAAAAATCATTATTGAAGCAAACTAAATTATACTATATGAATATATATGTGATATATTCATAATTTTGTTTGCTTTATTAATGATTATATATAAAGGGCATTAATGATATATATATATATATATATATCATTAATGCCCTTTTACATTGAAATTTGCCAGATTGGTTTGCTGGGCCTATGTTGCTTTTGAGACCACATGGCAGCCAAGGAATAAAAATTAACCCCATCATGGCATACCATTTTCAAAAATAGACAATCTAGGGTATTCAAAACAGGGTATGTCCAGTCTTTTTTGGTAGCCATTTAGTCACAAACCCTGGCCAAAGTTAGCTTTCATATTTATTTTTTTTGCATTTTTCACAGAGAAACTGCACTTTCACTGATGATATCATCGTCAGTGAAAGTGCTACTGTTTTAAAACACTCAGGGACAAATATAGGGCTTGCAAAATAAATTCTCTGGATTTTCTCTCTGGGTTGTAAGGCAGGTGCCTCAAATTGTATTTAATAAAATTGCTTAATTGTGTAAAATAATTACATAGATCTACACATAGTATGTAAGTATATATATATATAGAAGGCTTGGCCTGGAATTGTGGGAGGTACATCTTTCCCTATATAAACCACAACAAGCCCAGCTTACCTGTCATCGACGTTCCCGGAAGTGCTTTGTCTACTTCCGGTTCACGTGTTCCCAACATCAGTTACGCCCACCGATAGTGCTGAGGTCTTCTAGTTATTCCAGCGAGAAGTGTTCGCGGCTAGCTCCTGCCACCATCGGCTGCAAGTCTTTCCGGTAAACCGTAAATGGGGACATAAGCACTTTATCTGGGGAACCCCCCCCCCGCCTCCTCCCCAGCAAGGGAGGATATCCTATTTCGCCCTCCCACGACGCGCAGAGTAATCGGAACGCATACAACACAATACTATAGACCGGCTTCCTTTAGCCGATCTAACTTCATACACCGATAACTACACTTTCGTACGAGCACTATTACGGTCATTTCCCTAATTATACAGCTTTTTAAGCAGACTTCCAGCAGTGTACGAACCCCTTCGCCCCTTAGGCTCCCCGGCAAACGAGCAGTACACAAAAAGACCCCCCACGTACTCACAGGGGGCACGGCGCTTAAAGAGTCCCCTTTCATACTTGCAGCATACCGGCTTCACGGTTCCGTTCCAATACACGTACACCCAGGGCCAGATTAAGAGCCCAGAGGGCCTGGTGCTGACAATTATGATGGGCCTAATTACAGAATCATATCGACCAAAAACAATAAAACACTCCCAAGCGTCATGTATCTGATGGAGATGGTGCTGGAGAGAAATAAAACAGCAGCTATAAGAAAACACATACCCTCGGCTAATCTCTCACTAATTTATGTTTTCATCTTTCAAGTAAATCCATAACCCCTAACAGCAGTTTCCAGTCAAGCAGGAAGTCAATGGGCACGGTAAAAGGGTGTGCCACTTACACAAATCACGTAACCTGCCAAAAGGGGCGAACATGCTCAAATGGGGCATGTCTGCCCAAAGAAATAAAAGGCCAGCCTGGTATGAATGCATGTCAGGCTGCCTGCCAATCATGCAGCTGGCCAACTAAGGGCATACTATGCAGACAGCACCCTGAGCTTGGCATAAATGCATCTAATGATGCGCTCACTCAACGCTTTCTAAGGACTGTCCCCTAGCACTCGCTAGTCCACTTGTCTCCTTACCTTCTTACTAGCAGGCAGAAGCTCCTGGTATATGGTCTGGGACAGAGAAAAGCTGTATGTAGTGAGTGTAGAAGAAAGGGAACATGCCACAGTGTTAGAGAGACCAAAGTCAGCATTACCTTAAAGGATCACTATAGGGTCAGGAACACAAACATGAATTCATGACCCTATAGTGTTAACACCACCATCTAGCCCGCCTGGGCCCCCCGCAAAATCGTACTGTACTCAAGCCTGAAGCTGTAACTCTGCATGCTGTTAGACTCAGAAAAACAAGCAGTCTGCTGACATCATTAGAAGTGGTGGCCTAATCCAATCACAGTGCTTCCCCATAGGATTGGCTGAGACTGACAAAGAGGCAGATCAGGGGCAGAGCCAGCATGATTCAAACACAGCCCTGGCCAATCAGCATCTCCTCATAGAGATGAATTGAATCAATGAATCTCTATGAGGAAAGTGCAGTGTCTGCATGCAGAGGGAGGAGATACTGAATGTTTGGATGCATTTTAGGCAGCCATGACCCAGGACGGATCTCTAACAGCCATCTAAGGAGTGGCCAGTGAAGTTATCACTAAGCTGTAATGTAAACACTGCATTTTCTCTGATGGTAATGATTCTACTCACCAGAACAAATTCAATAAGCTGTAGTTGTTCTGGTGACTCTAGTGTCCCTTTAACTATATTCATTGTCAGCCAGTCCACACAAGTTTTGTTCCCATACATCCCTCTTAAGTTTCCATACTTAAGTAAGAGTATGTGAAAAGTAGTTAGGGTTGCCACCTTTCTTGGAAAAACATACCAGCCTTGCTAATTTGCATAATTAAATATGTATGGGTGACATCACATGATGTAAATCACAAGGAGTGACATAAGAGAAAATGCTGTAAAATCACCAAAAAACTACTTGGTTTGATTCTGCTGTATAGATGGATTCCTCCCAGTGGCCCCATGTCTCCCAGTGCCCCCATGTGTCGATTACTCCAGGTCTCAGTGTTCCTATGTATCAGTGTCTCAGTGCCCCATGTCTCCCAGTGTCCCCTAGTGTCGTGTCCCCAGGTCTCCCAGTGATCCTATGTATCACAGTGTCTCAATGCCCCATGTCTCCCTGTGTCCCCATGTATCCCAGGGTCCCCATGTCACTAGGAAGATGGGAAGACCTGGGGACACAGGGAGTCCTAGGGACACGGAGACACCAGTGACACTGGGAGACTTGTGGACTCTGGCTGGGACACATGGGGACACTGGGAAAATAGGGGACACTTGAAGATATGGGGACACAGACACCAGGGACACAGACACTAGAGACACTGGCTGGGGGACATGGGGACATGGACATTGAGACATGGGGACAAGGAGACACCAGGGCAACAGACACTAGGGACACTAGCTTGGAGACATGGGGACATTGAGACACTTGAGGCACTGGGAGACATGGAGGCACTAGGAGACATGGGGACAGTGAGACACTGGCAGACTGGGGGCACTGGGAGACTAGGGGGCACTGAGACACCAGGGACACTGGCTGGGAGACATGGGAACACTGGGAGACATGGGGACACTGTGTCCCCATGTGTCTGTGTCATAATGTCTCCCAATGTCCCTTAGTGTCTCAGTGTTCCCATGTCTCCTTGCAGCCTTTCCCCCATCCCTTACTTCCCTGAGCTGTAGGCTGTCTCTGCAGGGTGGGAGTTGCTGTCTGGACTCTCTGTAGCTGCACCCCTGCAGATCAGTGAGTATAGATAGGCAGGGAGGGATATGCTGGAACTTCCTATCCCTGCCTGTCTCCACACACAGCGACCCCTACTGGCCAGTGCTGGTATTGCATAGTAATCTCTTGTTTATACTGAGAAAAATACCAGCATTTGTATTGCCAGTATTACTTTAATATTGGCACCAGCCAGGCAGCCTAAAATACTGGCTGTGCCAATAAAATAAAAGCCAGGTTGAATCCCTAATTTTTTCTTTTTATAAATCAATGGCCCTATTCCATGGGCCTGGGCCTGGGCCTGGAGCTGCAGCTCCATCAGCCCCTATGTTAATCCGGCCCTGTGTACACCCATACTTACGTGCGCTCTTTTTACATGACATCTCCCTATTCAAGGCTGCAGTCGGCTGTTTCATTCCAAACACTGCTTTTCCCCGCATGTAGGCTGGTTAACTGTTAGTATGCCATTCAGTCAGTAAGTTTGGCTAAATATCACCACCTTGTGGCTATGTTCAATATGGGTTGGCATCATTCATTAAATATATGGCTAACTTAAGTAAACTACAGATGTGTTTTAAACTGTCAATTATGTTAAACCTGCTACTCTTTTACTCGCTTTAGTAGTTGTTCCGTTAAGGCTACGCCAGTTTAAACACTTTATTATAAATTCTTTGTTGATTCATTAAGTTATTATAGAGGTTATATTAGGCTGAACTGTCTTGTTCTGACATTACTTGCCCGCCGGCCGACAGTCAGTTTTCAAACCTCTCATACAATATACTCTGGTTGTTAAATTAATATATGAAAAAAAAAAACCTTGACTACAATTCTACAAACGGTACTATCCATTCTTACTAAATCCTCCATTACCTTACACATGCCGTCATAATTTGTGCAATCAACCATTTCGTATTACACATTCACCTACTCAGGGGAATTTTAGGTGTCCACGCACTTAAAATCGGTTATTAACCCCTGCGCTACTTTTATACACTTCATAACAGTTTCGGTTGTTTTACGCAAACACACTACAAAGTCGTGGGGTATAAACGGTTGTTGGTTCAAGTTGGCTTTCACTCACATATTGCAGTAATATTATATACGTCGGAAAAAAATTAGATTCTAATACGGTTTTCATTTTACTATCACGGTTCCATTTAGTAAATCTTATGTTGTCAATTATATGTTGAATAGCCTGATTGGTTTGGGCTTTGTCACCACCTTGTGGTTGCACAAGGTTTGAGCGGCTAAATTCGGTTAATAGGCTTATTATATGGATGCATATATATTGGTTCGTTACTCTTTACTATCAATTGGAGTATTTAAAGTGTCAGTAGTTAACTACGGACAGTTATTTACGGTCTTGTGCATTTCGTGTTACTAACTATACCTTACATTATGGTTTAAATGACATTGTTTTATATGTTGTTTCTCCTCTCTGTTAAGAAACACTATATACGACACAACGTACAATCGGACCTTTTGGTTAAAAGCAACTTCTACATTGTTAGAGTTTCAGGCTATCACCCGCCAAATCTTCTTAAATCGTTTCAACGCATACGGTATGTATACAACCTTTGGGTTAAAGGATAATCAAATATTACGGCTGCTCCCAGGGTTAGGTGGTAATTTAAATTTTGTAAAATGTTTTAGGTTCAAATAAGGATTGTTCTCAGCTTCAGTATACATCAGACAAGTCATTTACCAGGTATGTATACCAGTCAAACCCAGGCAAGGTTACCAGTAGCTTTAAACTCTCGCCAAGTTAGGTAAGATCCCATAGGCTTCTTTGCCTAGCAGTCAAGTGGTCCCGCAAGGCATACTATCAACCATTACATTCAGAGGTTCGGGCCAATCGTCCCAATTCATAGTTAGAGCCTTGCACCAACTCATAGTTAGGGCCTCACCAGTCACGGCCAATCGTTAATACACTCTGTTAAGCGTCACCGAGAGGCCAACACCCCGCCACCCACCTCAGTGGCACAAAGGCCCCACGAGCCAAATCATAGGTAGAGCCTCTCATAGCCACTTGGCAAGTAGTCAGGGCCTCACCTGTCACCAACCTAAGCTAGTTAATACAATTTCGCCAGTAGGCACTAGCCTAGTAAGCTGGGTCACTACCGTTCTATACGGTACCATACTAACCTTACCCATCTACCTCACTTCCGTAGCATGTCTAACGATTCTACACAAAGAGATGAGTTGTCGGTGGCCAGCACCCCACTCAGATCAGGCTCGCAGAGACGAACCAGTCCACCATGTCCAGCTTCCAGCTATCGTTCCTGGACTATCCCTAAGATCACCTCTGAACTTAAAAAGATAAATATTCCTTTCCCGGCAACAGCCAGGAAAGCCGAACTGTTTAGGTTGTTAAATATTACTGCGGACAACGAAAGGCCAGACCCTAGTTCTGATTTCAATGTGCAGAATAGCCTTGCAGAATTACACAACATGATGGCCTCCCTCGTTTCCTCAGTAGCAACTATTAACAATAGATTGGATAATCTAGAGTCAAACAATATCACAACCGTTCCAGAGATTCCAGTGCCCGTTACTCAGCCCACACCTAACTCAGGAGGTAAAGATAACCCTCTACCAGCAAATAGAGCTACAAATATCATAAACCCCATTCATCTCATTCCTCAGTCTCTAAGACGGGACATTATAGAGGGGAAGGACATAAACTTGGCATCACTACTGATTGCATCTCAAGACGTGGTAGAAAACAGGGCCTATACCTTCGAGGATCTGTCAGTAGTGATGAAGTCTAGAGATCCCTAGATTAAATAGGAAACTCAATATCCCCAAATTTGTCCTCGCATTCGACTTGTACAGAGATGTGATTTGTACAGCTTTCCCACTCTGTAGAGAGGAACTTGACTTTTATCTTCATAAAGTGGTAGAGTTAGCATACAAGTACGGCGGCTATGCATTTTATGATTATCATAAGTCTTTTTCTTCCAGATCCGCTGCATCTGAACGAGTCATCTAGAGCTGATCTACAAATGTGGCAGCTGTTCCTATCATCTTGGAATGGCCAGTCGCTATTTGTTCCACCCATATCTGACGATTCCCCTGTAATCTGGACCGATGCTTGAGGTGCATTAGGGTATGCAGCCATTTTCGGGGATGAATGGCTATATGACTCTTGGCCAATTGAGACCATCTCACGCGAAAATTTCAATACCACCTCAGCTCTATTTGAAATTTATCCTATAGTAGCAGCTGCACACGTCTGGGGTAAAGAATGGAGTGGACAATCAGTCAGATGCTTTTCGGATAACATAGCTACCTGTGATATAGTTAACAAAGGCCGCTCTCAGTCCCTAACAATTATGAAATTATTAAGGAGACTGACCTGGCTAGCGGCTAACCTGCAATTCTGCATTACATGTTTTCACGTTCCGGGTGTTCAAAATAACGCTGCTGATGCTCTCTCACGCTTGAATTTGCAGGATTTTTTCAAGTTTCACCCATCAGCAAACCCGCAACCCAGGGGATCTCCAAGCTTCACAGAACTAATTATACTTTAAGTTCTCTATTACAGCATAGTAGATCTCTCACACAAGCAGGCTTGTCCACTAATACAAGGAAAGCCTACTCTAGAGCATACAAGTTGTTTAAAGATTTTGTTCGTGATTATCACATAATAAATGCTTTTTCTGTTGAAAACTTTTTGCCATATTTCTCTTAAATTAGCCTACAACACTATCAAACTCTACTTAACAGGCATACAACACTACATGTTAACCAGCCATCCCAACAAAACTCCATTCCTAACGTCCTACCCAGTAAAAAGTGTCTTAAGCGGCGTTCACAGATTATCAGCACACATTCCCATGAAGAGACTTCCCATAGACAGTAAACTCTTTAAAAGTATCTCCGATATACTCGACACGTCCCCCTTTTGAACACATCACAAACCTAATTATAAAATCCGCAGCTTACTTAGCTTTCTATGGGTTTTTGAGACCCAAAGAATTTTCAGTGGAAAAAACAACCGATTCTAAGCTTTGCCTCCAAAAGAAACACCTAATCAAAAAACAAGACCACTATGTCTTATCAATTACCCATGCAAAAACAAGCCAAACAGGCCCTCCGGTAGAAATTAAATACTATCCTACCTCTACCAAATGGTGTCCTATCCTAGTTTTAGATAAATTATTGATGTCCCAAATCACTTCAAACCCAGATTCTCCACTGTTAGCTATTCAAGGGAAACCCCTAACCACTAAACAATTTATGTATTACATTCGTACATTATTGCTCCGGCTAGGACATAACCCACACACATTCACGGGCCATTCCTTTCGCATTGGTGCAGCTTCAGCTGCCTCAGGTAACCAAGTACCTACACACATCATAAAAACATGGGAAGATGGAAATCATCTGCATACAATAGGTACATTCCTAACCCTGAAAAAGAAATATGAATGGCTTTCCATGACATGTCTAAATAATGTTTGTATTTAAATAAACTTATATGTATTTTGAGAAATCGCTTCTAATAATTTTGCCCTCTTTTACAGGCCTAACCTCACGACAGTTTCGGCACACCTCAACTGACTTGCTATTACTAATAATGCTTCTTTTACTATCATTGCCTTAAGTCCTCGTAATGTGCCGTACACAAATAGAAGGCTTGGCCTGGAAATGTGGGAGGTACATCTTTCCCTATATAAACCACAACAAGCCCAGCTTAACTGTCATCGACGTTCCTGGAAGTGCCCCTCCCACCGCACCCTCAGTTCATTAACATTTCTCCTAGGTGGGCCCTCTTTTACAGGCCTAACCTCACATCAGTTTCGGCACTCCTCAAGTGACTTGCTATTACTAATACTGTTTCTTTTACTATCATTGCCTTACGTCCTCGCAATGTGCCGTACACAAATATATATATACTTACATACAATCAACAAAAGGACAGTAGAGTCTAGTCCAGGTTTTACAAAGTCTGGCTGTTTGTATAATTTCAAACAACAAAAGTCTGCTGCTACTGAAAATACGTACATCAAGGACACTAAGCACCAAAACAACCTTAGCTGAGTGAAGTGGTTTTGGTGTATAGATTATGCCTCTGCAATTTCACTGCTCAGTTACATATCACATCATATTAAATGGATTGCACATCTAATCCAATCAACCCTTAGTCTTGCAGTTTAATATGATTATGTTTTAGTCCTGCCCTAACACAAATGTCCTCCTTTTAACTACTAAATTACACTAACTATCAACTCCTACATTAACATAACACTAATTATTAAACTCTACATACCCTAATTCTGGCCAAAATATATAATTTAATATTATAATAAAGGAAAGACTAATATGAAACATACATAATGGTGAAGTGTGTATTATGGGAAAATAATGCCATCTTTGAGGTCTGCAGTTACCCACAATGAAATTATTTTCTTATAATACACAGTTCACCGCATTGTACTATAGTGTGATAAGGGAGACTTTGTATGCTAAAAAAAAATAATACAGATTTCATAAAAAAAAAAAAACATATGGCAATTAAAACACATTTTGGCCTATGGTACTTTGTACAAATTATGCTGATTAGTTATTAATAATAAAGTATATTAATACTAATAATGCTATTAATGTATACCTCATAGTAGGCCCAGAATCCTGCCTCACGGGTATATTGTCCAGCAGATCCCGCTCCAGAAGCAGGCATTCCTATCTCACAGGTATTGGAACTTGAGATTCTGAATGTTCTGCCATACGTTGGAAATCCAATCAAGAGCTTTTCTGCAGGGACGCCATTATCTCTCCAGTAATTCATAGCATATGCCTGAGTGGAGGAATAGGAAGAATACAAATAAAGGGGGATCAGGGCCTGCACATATTTGCACTTTAAACCCCACTCACTGATTTTTGAATAGGAAGAGAGAACTCCAACAGTAAAATGACAGGTGCAGCAATAGCCACATGTGATCATTTAAATAAACAAAACAGGTACACCACTGAAAAACCAAGTACCTATGACATGATCAAAAATATAATGATCACAAACAATCTTTTTTAAATGTCACGGCTAGCCTTTAGTGGTTTTTTTTATATATTAAAATTACAACTTTTCATCGGCCCTGTAATGGTTGATCTGCTAAAAGCTTAGTTTTTTTTAAGATTTAGTAAAAAAAAAAATGCATTATTTGTGAAATGACAATGTCATTAATTCACAACTGTGACGCAAGGCAGTATATACATGCCTATACATGCCTGTCATGCAGAACATGCAATACTTTAATCAAGGAACAACTTTGGTTGTTTGCTAGGCAAGAGATCTGCCTTACACAGACTTTAACCACAAAGAAAACGCTAGTTACAGTGTTAAATTGCTAATAACTTAACTTTAAAATGCCTCCCCTTTCAATGCAGTGAATAGATAATTTATTGCGGATATACAAGATATATTCAATGTAAAATATCTAGATATGAATTCACCTCACCTCCTTTCATTGTTAGTGCTTGATGTCACTTCTCCGAGCATGACAAAACTCCTACATAACACCAGCACACTGGCTTCCTTGGTTTTTGAACAGAGTGACATTAGTCACTCCATTCCTACACTCCGTAGCTAGAGCTAGCATGCACTGTGGTCACTTTGTGGGCAGTCCCTCCTGCTCTCCCAGTCAGTCATTTCTTCAGCAATGGATTCTGTGCCAAAGAAGTAATTAACCGGTGAGAGAAAAAACTATTTTTAAATATGTTTTCCTCACAAACCATTTGCTAGCAATTCTTAAAATGAGCACGAGTTGTGTTCCATGACAGGTACACTATAAATTGTGGACAGATGTTACTTGTGTTTTATGCTGATTGATCCTTACCTGTGTGTAAGTAATAAATTATTTTTTATACTTTATCCATTCTTTCCTGTACTTCAATTTGGATGCATCTTTATTTTACATACTGCTGAGATCAGCCATTGGAAGCAAGGAACTGCCTGAATGCTCCATTTGATTACTACATGCCCTACTTTATCAGTTAAAGTGCGAGTGACCATTTGGTCGTATAGTTATTTTTTAATGTCATACAGAATTGCATGTTCTTTTTTTGTTTCCCTATAGTTGGATAAACCCTATTGTGTTTTGTCTTTACACTGTAAATTTGTTTTAATATTTCTCATACCCCCTAGAAGGTGAGAAATTAAAATTCTGTATGAGAGAAATGTGCAATACCTGATTTACTCAACAATCACACAATAAACAGTGGTGTTCGTATACCGAACAAACTCCCGAACAATTGGAGCACCCTGGGGAGTCGTGTGCTTCCAATGAACCCTTGTGACCCTTATTCTCACCTCCTTAACCGTACTTAACTCAACGTTCTAAGCAGTCGGCTGGGTGGTCGCCGTTCGTATGTGTGAATACGTGTAGGCAGCCATCTTTAGCCGCGAACACGTACAGCGGTGTTTGGTCGTCGAGTGTATGGAACTATATTCGGGCACTCGACGGCGCGAACACCGCTGGGACTTCCATCCCTACGTATGTTCGGTTCCGTTCGTATAAGAAGAATGGCGTTCCATGGGATTTTGTATTCCTAGTACTATAGTTTCCCCTTAAAGCGATTCTCTAGTGTCAGGAAAACAAGCCTGTTTTCTTGGCACTGTAAAATCTTATAGTGCCCCCCTCCTTTCTGCCCCCCATCCCACGTCGCTGAACGGGTTAAAACCCCTTCAGTCACTTACCTGAATCCAGCCATAGGCGCTGGTCAGGCTCCACCCTTGCTCCTCGCCGTCCGCCGGTGGGGGAGTCCTAATGCGCATGCACAGCAATGGCCGCGTGCACTAGACCTCAAGCCTCATACTTAGCGTCAGAGTGTCCAGCGTCGCCACTAGAGGAGGACTTTACCCTGCAAGGTAATTATTGCAGTTTATAAAAACTGCAATAATTACACTTGCAGGGTTAAGGGTGATGGGTTAAGGGTCAATGGGCTGAAGTAGTCTGGGTGCCTACAGTGTCCCTTTAACTCTGGTTTGGTCAGTTTTATGGTTTCTAAGCAAACAAGCCCAGTTAGGTATTTTCCTGGTGTGGCATTACCAGGATGACCAGATTTTGAAAATAAAAAACCGACACCCATTAGCAATTAGCTCCTCTGGCTGCAAGCTGACTATTCTCTCTTCCCACGAGTACAGTGCAGTGTTGGAGCAATGCTATGGTAACGCTCCGACATGCCTGCTCGTGAGAGGAGCGTATTGCCTCCCAGGCCCAGCTCCCTTCCTCTCTGTGCAGCTGCAAACTGTCTTGGGGCCGGTGAAGGAGATCTTTGATCTCCCTACTGGCCCGAGAAGGCAGATAGCAAAGTCTGCTCTGCATGAGGCTGGCAGGGGAGATGAAAGGATCTCCCCTGTCAGCCTCAGTACATGGGAAAAGGAACTGGCTCTGCAAAACCAAGAGATTCATGCGTCCTGAGAAAGAAACAGGTGAAAACCGAGATGATCCAGGTAAAACCGGGATGTCTGGTCACTCTGGGCATTACTTACCTGCACCGAGCCGTGCAGACCCCTCCTGTCGCACAGTCTGTCCGCTCCACACGACCACGCAGCACACTGAGGGAGACTCGCCTCCATTCATTGCCCTATCATGGTTTCTGTTAGATCCTTGTTTAGTGCTCTTAGAGATTTGTATTTGACTCGTGATTTCTGGTATCCTGACTCGGCTTTGTCTTGACTCTGAGTATTCCTGTTATTCCTGTCCTTGATTTATTCTTGACCCTGTTTCTTGTTGTATATTTACGTTAAGTCCAGCCATTCTAAGGCTCGGTAATATCTCTTTTGGATCCACCTTCTGTATTTTCCTCTTTCCTGCGTGTTGGGGTACGACTCACGTGTGTCACAGTATTACCTTGGGTGGAGTCCAAAGTGCAGAGATGTTTGCTCACCCTTGCAGATAAACACAACCGACTGTAACCAGGTAAGAAGCTACCTGGGCTGTGAATCTGTGCACAGGGGCTTGGCAGGAACAATAACCGTTTACGAGGAAACAGAAAAGGGCAAATCCAGGAGAGTAGTCAGGCAAAATTCCAAAGGTCAGGGCTGACAGCGAACAGGCAATAATGAAGATCCAGAAGCAGGGGTTACAAGCCAAGTCAGTCTAAAGCAACAGGACCAGGATACAGGATACAATGAACTGACACTGCGTTTAGGGTGAGGCTGGATAACAAGCAGCCAATGTGCAAGATGCCACCGGTGGACTTAATCAAAGGAGAATTCCACCCCATAGTGCAGCAGACAAGACCAGGTAAACAGGGCTAGAACTGTAAGTTCAGAAGTAGCTCAGAGACAGGTGAACAGGCTTAGGATACAAAAGGACCCAGGTTCAATTCACCTGTGGGATGGCCATGCCTAGCCATCTGGATGGCACGGGGAGGACCGTGACAGCACCCCACCCTCTGGGCATGAACTGGCTGTCCCATAGCATTCCTCCTCATCCACATCTAGTCCAGTAACAACATTCTTATTCTTCGAAGACTTGGTAGGGATTGAGTTTTAAACGCCTTTTCAAACACCTCTAAATCCTTTTTACAAACAATTGTACTGTTAAAGGCATATGTACAATCTGGTGGCATTTCTTTTTTTCAAGAGAGGGTGCAGTTGTTTCTGGAGCATGAGGTAGAGGTATCACAGAGGTATCAGTAGCAGGTTCCTGAAGGACATTGGAAGTGTCAATTACCGTAGTCTGAGTACCCTTTTCCATAGATGAATGTGAACAGGTATGACAACAGTGCTGCACCGGGTGAATCTTAACAGTGCCCAAACGGAGAGCCTGAGGCCTAGGTGGATGCACAGGGCACAGAGAGATAAAGTGCTCTCTTTCTCCGCAGTAAAAGCATAGACCATGGCCTCTCCTACGGCCTCTTTCATCAGGAGTCAATTTGGTCTTGACAACCCAGTTCTTCGGAGTCAAGAGTAATATAGGATACCTCTGGAGTTTTTCTATGAATTGGTTCATAAGGAGGCAACGAGGAGGTGTGGTGTTGGTACTGGGTTTCCCTGTCTCTGGGAATCTTGGATCCTCTGGAATGCGGAGCAGACCTTGGAGCGGTAGATTTTCTAGAAGTTGTGCACTGTGAGTCCATTGCAGTCATGAAGGACCCCTAGCTGTTGAGGACAGGACTCTTAGCCAGCAACATCTGGTGTGCCCATGTCTTGATCAATCCAGACAGCAGATTGATAGCCGCACGAACTATGATAAAGTCACTGGCATATGTCCGAGGCTTTAAGGCAAATAAAATTTTGCAATCCACCTTAAAGTACTGGAAGGATGCACGGCTACCGTCGAATCTCTCTGGCATAACAACAGAATATACAGGTTCCGGGGCTGGGAATACTGTGCCATACAGAAACTGAACTTCATGGTGCAGCTCCGAAACAGTCTGGCCAGGCTGGACACTTGCTGGGTAAGCATCTTGCCCATCTCTGCAGACTCTATGAATGTCAGTTCATTGTTCCTGGTTGACATATTTAGTTCCTGTAATCTTGTCTCCTGAGCTTGTTCTCCAGACTGACCCCCGGCTTCTGACTTTGGCTCCACTCCTCGCTTATCCTGACCTCTGGCATCCTCTAACTATGATTATTCCTCAGCTTGTTTCCTTGCCTGTACTGCAAATTGGAGCACTTTTTCTGCAAGGCCCCAGTGCACAGATCCTCAGCCCAGGTGGCGTATTACCTGGTCACCTTGGACTGTTTTTATCTGCAAGTGTCAGCGTACATCTCTGCACTTCGGGCTCCAACCCAAGTAAAATCCTGACACCGTGTCACCAGGAAAATATGTCCGATACTTGTAACATATTTAGCCTATCTTTTTTAATGCAGATATGTCTCATATTTGACTCCACCAAATAAAAGGCTAACTTTTACTTGTAAAATTTATTTTTCTTATATTCTTACAGTGATATACTTTCACACTGATGGAATAACTGCTTAATCTACTCAATTTAGTTCATATATATATATATATATATATATATATATATACGTCTGTTTTTGGCAAGATTTCGGTCTCATCTCTGACTTTCCAGATCAATTCCTAGGATAAACTCTTATTAATTAATATGGATTCCTCTATATAAGTTGGAAGGCGCTGCAAAAACATGATGAATCATGGGAAAAGTAATGTGATTAATATAAAGAGCTGGAAAATCTGATCATTCAAAATGGTGATTTTCTTTTATACTCTTATGTTTAACATAACATACCTATATATGGTAAACATTTTTACTGGCAAGAATTCACAAAAATAACGCAATAAAACAGAAATGTGTTTAGTTCTCTGTAAAGTATTTATGCATTTTCTTACAATGTGGAAGTATTTAAAGTCGCCATAGTCCTTTGAACCCAAACATAGAGGGCTGTTGTGGCCAGTAACGGAATCCCACCCACCATGGAAATCGTATGTCATAACACTGATAAAATCCAGGGTCCTGAAAAAGAAAGACATCTTGGTCAGTCTTGTTAATGGCAGGGAATAAAAGACATTCTTCTTTTTTTCAGAACTATTTGTTCAGACATCAAAAAGAATATAACTTAAACTTTTTTATCTGTTTCTGCTGTATGTTAGTAATAGCGTAATATTTTTGTGCATGGTATGGTATGTTGTTTAAAGGTATTTGCTGTTAAAGGAGAGCATGGTTTAAACAGACATATTTAATTAAAAATAAATACCGGTAGTTGTACAAGACTGTTCGTGTTTAAATCTCTCTGTCACCATAATTTATTTCCCCAACTCACTGTCCAATCGCTGCAATTTCATATCCAGCATCAATGGTTCCCTTTCCTGCGGACACAGCTGCAGTTACTAGGAGACGTGGACGATTTGTAGCTGCTGCTTCTGCTTTGAAAGCATCAAGCAACTCCTAGAAAATAACATTCATTAAAAAAAAAGTATAATGGTAGTCAAACACTGTGAAAAATTTGCATTTGTGTAAGCTATCAAGAGATACTTAATCCTCATTTATTCTCTCTTCCATAACATTAATCTGAATATACATCCATAACACCATTAAAGAGACTCCCCCTGGAACAATAAGGAAGGGGGAACATGACTGCTGCCCAAGATGGTGGGCAGGATCAAGGAAGATACAATGTTGCTAATGTTGGGGGTTTTTAAAGAAGGGGAGAGGGAGGGGACTTACCAGTTGGCAGGATCAGTTGAAGGCTCCTGACTGTTTTCCCACCCTCCCTCCCTGTTTCTGGTGTTGTGGCTTGTGTCTCGTGTTGTTGTTTTTGTGTTGTCACAGCTTGCCGGTTTCCCTGGACAGCGCAGAGGAAGAAATGAACATTGGGGAGACGACAGCCGGCACAGAGCTGACCTGTCTCTGAGCTACTTCTGGCTGTCGAGGCTCATGGTACCGAATGTGTGTGAGAACTGCCTGTTGGACAAACACCCAACAGCTGGCAGATTTGGACTGAGTTAAATTGTTAATTTAAATAACGCTGTGGCCGTTGCCCTTATCGACAAGAATGAGGTGTCACGTGTATTATTGGGGGCAACGGGTTGTTGGTTGGGTCAGCAGTCATGTATTCTAATGTTTGATGTTATACATACATTACAAGGCAGACAGGGCTGTTGTGTTTGTGCTGAATGTGATAATGAAGGCTAACAAAACAACCAATTTGTACAACCAATGGGAAACCAAATCACTGTCCTTCATCAAACTCATTGGCTGCAAAGTATTCTAATTTAGAACCCTGACACAAGCATATAGACCATTTAAATTTTACACTTAGAGAGTTAATAATTAATTACCTGACTCATATGAAAACTTTGGCCTTCCACTTTTTACTAAATCATATTTCCATTAATTCTCAAAAAGTCAGTCGGCAAACTATGGGAAACCTAATCCAATACAGCAAGACAACTCTGTTGTGCACCACTGAAGTATGTCATACAACATTGCAAACCTTTTTTTAAAATATATTTTATCAGGTAGGTTTTTTTATTTTATTTAAAATATATATTCATATACATTAACAACCAATATATAATGAAATAAAATATATTTCTATTAATACAGCAGTATATATAGTATTACAGCTCAATTGGTACAAAATTCTGGACACAAAATATTCATTTAAAAAACATTTTACAAAGGGTGCATTGAGATTTTTATCATTTCAAGTATTTCTAACTTACTTTGCTTTATATAAATAAGCTATTATAGTGTTTACGGTCTCTATTATATATTTCTGAGCAAAGGAATTTAAAGAGAATTGGTCTCCTTTCAGTTTTGACTTTTTAAAATACCTTCACAAACATTTCACATCAGCTTTCCTCAAAGGGGTGCTCAATTGTTTTATGTATGTTTTGGGGTGTTTTGTGTGTTGTTCTCTCTGTGTCCTGGAGATAATTGGCTTAACCAATATCTGACGCAGAGGTACCTGGCCGGGTTTATGTTACAATACAATGGAGACCCCATGCTGGTGGTCTGTGTATAAATTCAGTATGCCTTGCCTTAATAAATCAGTTCTACTTCACCCTTCACTAAGTCTCGGCTAGTGTTTGGGTGAGACAGCTATACAGCTATATTCTCTGCAGGAGAGCTTATTCACTTGGAGCTACAACACAGGACTCTGTTCCAGGGTGGGAAGATACAGATAGACCCCAGCCAAGCTATGGGTGTCCCGGTTCTAGCTAGCAAGCGTGATTGGCGAAGGTGCTCAGCCGGGGTACCTGGTGGTCCGTCACAGGTGGAATAATCAATGCAAACCACTTCAAGATGGCTGCCCCATAAGTAAAGCATTTGTGAAGGAGACAGTTCCATTCTTCTTTAAATTTAAATTATTTTTATAGTTATTACCATTTAATACAATAAGGAAAACTGTTTTGGGCATTTGATTTTGATCGTTTTCAAAACGATCAACCTAAAACTGCAAAAAATGTATATTCAAAGAAATGTGTTATTAGTAAACAGACCATTAAACTTTGTAGTCCAGGAGCAGAAATCCAAATAACCTCATGAGCTAAAGGGGAGTTATCATATCAAAAATAATCACAGAGGGAGCAGCCCAAAACCAGTCCTGTTTACACTTGTATTTTCTTTATCTAAATTTACAGTCTTTATCTCACTGTCTCCAGAATACAAACTAGACTTTCCTAATTGTTGCTGAGGAGGATATGTTAACTCAGTCTGTACCTAATCATTACTTTGATCATCGCTACCAAACTGGAATAATAGCAGAATTTAAGAATCTTTACAGTATGGTTATTTTGGCCTTAAATTTAAATTTCACATAATATCTGACTATTCTCATTTCAGTAAATAACCCTGTTTGTGTCTACAAATAAAGGACACATTCTTTGGAAAATCATTTGTTAACATCTAAGTATATTAATTGTTAAAGCACGGGCAGCACAAGCCTTTCAAGAACTGGAAATAAAGTATGAACATGCATTGTCATACATTTGAAAGTATGAAGTAGTTTATAGAATTACGGCTCCCTACCTGTGTAAGGATGGTAAATCGCTGTTTGTCCTCTGGGGGACTACCTCGCGACCCAGGATATTCAAAGTCTAGGTCAATGCCATCAAAATCGTATAGCCGGAGATATGCAATAACAGAATCAATAAATGTTTTGCGATTGGCAGCAGTTGACACCATCACTGTGAACCTAGAATGAAGAGGAAGTGATAAGCAGCAATTCTTTAGAGCAAGATACCTCTATTAGTTATTTGCAGTGTTACTTACTTCTCTGTCCCGAAATTCCACCCGCCAATTGCCAACAATGTAACCAATTTTGGATTCCTAGGAGAAAAAAAACAGTAACCCGACAGTCATATGTTATAATAGGATATAATAAAAATTGAGCTATGGAACAGTTTATCTTTCACATTTACGTTAACAGAATTGTGAGTCAGGCTTGTTGGAATGAAGTCCACCTTTCCTCATTCTACAGCAATTTTTGTAAGTCAAACTTACATTTTTTTTCAATGTTACATTCTAGGAACTAGGGAGAAATCTGAATATATCGAGTACATTATATGGATTTGTCCAAGTCAGCAATAGCAGTATGTGGTGCACAATATAGCACAGATGCTTAGTTTAACTGTACCTAGTATATGTGGGTGTTATACCATTTTTTTAACATTTTGGTGTCATGATCAGGATGCTGGTTTCCCAAAAATGCATTTGATTCTTTACAAATTAAAACTTTAGCAGGGTATCTGACAGAGTTTATTGCTGCTTGTAGGTTAATATTTCAGACCCTACTTGAAATATTGCAAGATAATATATACTATATATGTTCATAAATATTTCATCCTTTGAGTTTATCTGTAAGGGATTAAAAAATAAATAATAAAAAAACTATAATTGTGCAAATTAACATTATTTTACTTTATTAAGTCTCCCTGAAACAGACTCTTGCCCCAAGTTGCAAGTTGACTTATGGTTAAATGCTACTCATACATCACAAGCTTTATATCAAAGCTATGCTGAACAATTTTAAATAAAAAATTTGATGGTAGTGATTTTGAAGCAGTTAGCAGATGAGCTTGAATCAGTATACTAACTGTGATTTCAAGGCGTTGTACTGACTGTACAGCACATCGTCATTCCATTCATAGGGTGCAATCTTGTTGTTGCTCATGGTGGCGAAGGCGTATATGAGGTGCGTGCAGAGCTGCGGGTCAATGTTCCCTGGCATGTACTTTACAGGTTCTGGTCGATACTGGGACCAGTTGGTAAAATAGCACACCAGCTTATAGGCAAAGCCTGAAACAAATAAATGACAAAATATAAATGTTTTCTTCCCTACTACACCTCTTCATTTCCCTTGTGCCTTTATTCTTTCTTTCATTGTATCACCCACCTCATATTACTTATTTGCCTCTTCTTTTACAAATCCTCCATCTCTGTAAATAAATATTTAAAGGAACACTATTGGGTCAAGAACACAAACATGTTCTCCTGACCCCATAGTGTTAAAAATACTATTTAGCCCCCCTGACACCTCTTTGCCCCTGTTAAATATAGTAAAATTCACCTTATTTCCAGCTACGCCACTGATCCGCACCTGACATCATTGGAATTGAAGAACTCGGTCAATCCCAATGCATAGCCATAGGAAAGCATTGGATTGGCTGAGATCGTCGACTCTCATGATCTTAAAGGAACACTATAGTCACCTAAATTACTTTAGCTAAATAAAGCAGTTTTAGTGTATAGATCATTACCCTGCAATTTCACTGCTCAATTCACTGTCATTTAGGAATTAAATCACTTTGTTTCTGTTTATGCAGCCTTAGCCACACCTCCCCTGGCTATGATTGACAGAGCCTGCATGAAAAAAAAAAACTGGTTTCACTTTCACACAGATGTAATTTACCTTAAATAATTGTATCTCAATCTCTAAATTGAACTTTAATCACATACAGGAGGCTCTTGCAGGGTCTAGCAAGCAGGGGATAAGAAAATATTAATTAAACAGAACTTGCAATAAAGAAAGCCTAAATAGGGCTCTCTTTACAGGAAGTGTTTATGGAAGGCTGTGCAAGTCACATGCAAAGAGGTGTGACTATGGTTCATAAACAAAGGGATTTAGCTCCTAAATGGCAGAGGATTGAGCAGTGAGGCTGCAGGGGCATGTTCTATACACCAAAACTGCTTCATTAAGCTAAAGTTGTTCAGGTGACTATAGTGTCCCTTTAAACAAAGAGGTAGGGTGAGGGGTGGAGCCACAGCCCTGGCCAATCAGCATCTCCTCATGGAGATGCATTGAGGAGATGCACACTATGCAGCACTGACCCAGTTAACACATTTACTGGCCGTCTAGTGACCACTATGCTGTAATGTAAACACTGCCTTTTCTCTGCAAAAAAGCCTGCAGGGACATAATATAGACACGAGAACAATTACAATAAGCTGGGATGTCCCTTTAATTCAGTTGGGATTCTCCAAAAATGAATTCAGAGAATCAGAGAGAGGCCTAACAAACAGTGAATTTGACAATCAATTTGCATCTTGATGTTTGCAATATTCCCTTGCTTGACACTGGATCTTAGTAAGGTTTAGTGTTTTTATCTTAGACAATAGACCGGGGTAGGTAACATTCGACATTCCAGATGTGAACCACATCTCCCATAATGCTCTTACAGCCATAATGCTGGAAACACATCATGGTAGATGTAGCCCACAACATCTGGAGCACCGTAGGTTGCCTACCCCTACAATAGACCATGACTATTTCCACCCATGCCTTTTCTCTCCCCTTACATGTATGTTTGTCATGCAAAACAACTTCTTACCTAGCTGTACGTTCAGCAGCAGGAACAAACCTGTGAAGAGAATGATAGTACCCATTATATTGTTTCCACAAAAAAGTCCTAAAGTTATAACTCTCAATTCTCTTTATTGCACACATCATCCCCATTACTGCTGCTGATTGTCCCATGTCTATTTAAACATTCATGAAATAGGAATTTAAGCAACAGATACTTTTTTACAGTAGCTGTCCCTTAATTTAACATTATGTACATTCTGATAGAACAGAGCAAATATGAAATTATAACAAACAGAAATAAAGAGAGAAGACAGAACAGCAGCTAGTGTAAGTATAGTACTCACCCGCCCAGAGCAGCATCTTCCCCATGTTTTTGTCCGTCTCAGCAATGAACGGGAGATAAAGATGCCTTTATATAAGGGGGAACTGTAAATTAATCAGTGTGTGAACAGCACAGCAGGTAGATGGAGATAAAACGTGTAATTTGGCAAGGTGAGAGGAGCAGCTGTAGGTAGATAGGGAAGACTGGCAAAGGGGAAAAACTGGCACAGTTGTTTTAACCAGGACGCTACTACAAGATTAGTCTTACAGAACAGAAACATGTAACACAGCGAGTAAGGAGACTAGGTCTAAGAGACTAGGTTTCACAACCGAAGATCTGCATAACCGAGAAGCCTTACAGACACAATAGGAAGAAATGTGGTTGACACCATGACAGCAACTTTATGTAACTAATATAAATTTGTAGATAAAAAGTTTGCAAAACAGTGAAACTATTTTTCTATTTTATTTCTGCATTCCAAAAAAGAATTCTCATGAGAACCACCAGCTAACTCTACATAAGTATCATGAAATACTAGCTTTCCCTAAGATGTATATGACAACTTTCATACTAGAAATCTACCCCAAACAAGGGAATAAACATTACACATAAGCCAACTGGTCAGTGCTGGAAAGCTGAAAAACTTGCAGTGAATATGCAGTGACTTTCCCTCTTGCCTATGCTAGAAAACAATGCCTAATCACTTGCTTTCAACTGCAGAACAAACCTAACATATAAATGCCCCCAATTTTATTACATAATATTCCTTGGGAATCTGATACAATATCACGTGTAAGCTATACATTTAGTCCTGTTATACTCTAGCATATTTTTAGCCCAGTATGCTAAAACCACTTCCAACACTATAACCCCTTAAGGACACATGACATGTGTGACATGTCATGATTCCCTTTTATTCCAGATGTTTGGTCCTTAAGGGGTTAAAGGAACTCTCTAAACACCTGAAGTATTTAAGTTTACTGAGAAGGCGTTAACAGACAATTCTCTCTAACTTTCTAAAAATGCTGATTTTCAAGAAACGGGTAGTGGAGAGTAGCCTCTTTCTCACTCACCTTGTGCCTTGGCAGAAGCATTGCTGCAGTGTGGCCATTTCTGCCCATGAAAACCATTGGATTTTATTAATGGACACAGAGGATCATATTATGCTTCATCTCTTTCTTTATTTCCTCGGCAACAAAGAAAGAATAGTGTAAATATGAATAAAAAAAATAAAATAAAAAAATATCTTCACAGCTCAAACAAAAACCCTTACAGCTAATAAACCCCAAGGTGACCCTAAGCCACAACTCTTTCTTGTTGCTGCCTCCTCAGCTAAGTAACTTGAAAAATTGTTGCTCATCATTTTATTCTGTGATGTGTATTTTGCAAACTTTTTTGGTCTGTCTTGATTTAATTTATTACTGGTTTGTCTTGTAATTGTGTTATTTCTACTTTAGGCTTGTTTTCTGCCCATTTCATTTTTTTTTCCTGCGGCTAACCCTTCTCTCCCTCACTGGGTTTGTTCTAACCCATTCTCTCGCCCCTCTTCAGCATCCCCAGGCTACCTAATTGCAGTGGGGCCGTTTTACTTGGACAGCCTTGCCGACTCGCAACATTGCAGCGGCCGTCTTGCAGTTGGTTGACAGTATGTCTACTGTACCCAAAGTTACCCCTAAAGAGACTACAGATTATTCTGTCCTCCTTGATCCACAAGGTGAACCATTATTTGACCAGGATACCCTTCAGCATCCAAGGTCAGCCTAATGGTACCCCACTGAACATGTGGCCAGGTACATTGCACATGGATCTGCAAACCATTAGACAAAACTGTGCTAAAAAAATATTAAAGTGTGCACAAAACATTAAAAACAAGTAACTCATTAGCCGCCCTTCCACCCCAGACATGGTTTGCATTACTCCTGACGTCAACCCTAAGGTCACCGAAATCCTGGGAATGTCATAGTGGTAGGCGAAGAAAGGCCTAGATTTTTCACTTCGCCACTGCCAGGACAAAATCATGGATGTTCTGGGACCAAATGCCAAGATTGGCACCTCTGTGGATCTCCATGCCATCAGAGACTGCATCCAACATTCTATTTCATGGGCGTCCGCAGGAATTTTTCCAGGGAGGGGGCATAATTGTAATGACATGCATGCTTGGTAACTTTTTTGACAGTGTCGTGAAAGGGAAGGGGCATAGTCATTATCACATAAAGCCAGGGTGAATAGCGTTTTCACAACTATGGTGTCAGGAATACATTTGTATTCCTGACACTATAGTGTTCCTTTAAGCAAATTCAAGGAACATTCCAGTCACCATAACAACTTCATCTAAATGAAAATGCTATGATGCCAGGAAGCCCCTGGGTGCTCTCTTTCCTTTAAGGGGTTAAAATGCTGTCAAATGGTTTGACCCCAAAGGCTTCCTCCAGATCCAGATCTCCAGGTCACTCAGTGGTATTCGGCTTCTGAAATGTAGTGTCAGGAAGTGCAGATTGACGTCAGTAATGGGTGCCGCTGATTGGCTAGAGTCGTCAGCTGATGCTCTAAGCCAATCGCTAGTTCATGATTCATAAAAATGTTTTTCGTTTTTATGAATAAGGAGCTACTGATTGGCTTAGAGTGCCAGCTGACCGCTCTCGCCAATAAGCGGCACCCCTACCCAGCGGCCATCTGTGTTTCCTGTCACTCAGTAAATAAAAGTGAACACATTAACACTAATATTTTTTACGTGTGGAGATGAGAAGGTCCAAAGTTTCCCTGCCAGGCCCAGGTACCAAAGCCTTATGATGTGGTGTCCAGAATGAAATGGAGGGATCACTTCACTTGTCCTTCCTGCTCCAATCTCATTTTCTTCTCCTTCATTTGACACAGTCCTCTCTCCTCCTTGGCTCCTTCTGCTCCTTTACCTTTGTGCTACTTTCTGCTTATTTTGCACCCTTCTGCTCCTTTCTCTTTCTGATTCCTTTCTGCTCCTTCTCCTACTTTACCTTTGTGCTCCTTGCTGTCCCTTTCTGCTCCTTGCTACCCTTTTTTGCTCCTTCTGTCCCTTTCTGCTCTTTGCAGACCCTTTCTTCTCATTGCAGACCCTTCCTGCTCCTTGCAGCCCCTTCCTGCTAATTTCTGCTCCTTCTCCTACTTTACCTTTGTCCTCATTCTGCCCCCTTCCAGCTCATTGCTGACCCTTGATGTCCCTTCCTGCTCATTTCTGTTCCTTCTCCTACTTTACTTTTGTGCTCCTTCTGTCCCTTCCTGCTCCTTGCTGCCCTTTCCAGCTCCTTGCTGACCCTTTCTGCTCCTTGCTGACCCTTCCTGCTCATTTATGTTCCTTTGTGCTCCTTCTCCTACTTTACCTTTGTGCTGCTTTATCTTCCAGCTCCTCGTTGACCCTTCCTGCTCCTTGCTGACCCTTCCTGCTCATTTATGTTCCTTTGTGCTCCTTCTCCTACTTTACCTTTTGTGCTGCTTGCTGTCCCTTCCAGCTCCTTGCCGCCCCTTTCTGCTACTTGATGTCCCTTCCTGCTCATTTCTGTCCCTTCTCCTTTCTGCTCCTTCTCTTACTTTACCTTCCTGCTCCTTGCTGACCCTTCCTGTAGGCTGTCTTCCCTAACTCTCACTTACCTGATCTATAGGCTGCCTCCCCCCATCCCTCACTTACCTGATCAATAGGCTGTCTCCCCCCATCCCTCACTTACCTGATCTGTAGGTGGATCCCCTCATCTCTCATTTACCTGGTCTGTATGCTGCAATTTACCTAATCTCACTTACCTAATCTACAGGCTGTCTCTCCCCATCCCCCTCCCTTACTTCCCTGATCTGTAGGCTGCCCCCATGCCTCACTTTCCTGATCTATAGGCTGCCCTCCCATGCCTTACTTCCCTGATCTGTAGGCCACCCCCCATGCCATCCTCACTGCCCCCATGCCTCACTTCCTCATCTGTAGACTGGCCCCATGCCTCCTTCCCTGATCCATAGGCTGCCCCCCATGCCTCACTTCCTGATCTGAGGCTGCCCCCCATGCCTCACATTCCTGATCTATAGGCTTCCCTCCATGCCTCACTTCCTGATCTGTGGCTACCCCCATGCCTCACTTCCCTGATCTATTGGCTGCCCCCCGTGCCTCACTTACCTGATCTGTAGACTCCCCCCATCCCTCACTTACCTGATCTGTAGGCTGCCCCCCCATCCCTCACTTACCTGATCTGTAGGCTGTCTCTGCTGGCTGCATGTGCTGCTTCCCTGCAGTTTCAGTCAACAGAGAGAAGTAGGGATAAGATGTAGCTTCCTATCCCAGTCTCTCGCCATACACAGCGCCACCTACTGGCCGGTGCCATAATTGCAGTGCATTTTCAATCTCACACGAAAATTTGCAGAAAAGGCTGAAAAATCCACGGGGGGGGAGGCAAGTGCCTCTCTCTGCAGACGCCCATGCTCTATTTGCATGATTGGCAGTGCAAATACAGTGTTAGCTACTGAGAGGTGTAAAGTGATCTTGATTAAGATCGAACTAAAGCTAGTAAACCTAGCTTGTCCCAGACAAAAGGCCTCTTTGGAGACAATGTTGTTAACAAACTGAGTATATCTGTCAACACATTCACAGCTCTGGACAAGGTACAGTCCAATATGAAAAGAGTGTTCTCTCTGAAAGTTTTCAGCGGGTCTGGCAGGCAACAGGCCATATGCCCGGCCGTTCCTCCAGGGGATCATACTGGGGTTATTCAGGCTCTTCTCCAGATAGACACACTGCTGAGACTAAAATGCATTCACACTTCTTCCCAGTGTGGGACAGACTTTGGCAGTCTCAAAGTGTCAGGGGAACTTCCCATGGCTGACGGCCTTATGGTGAGTATTTTATCATCCCGTCTTTCTTCCCTATCTACTGTGGGGACAGACCGTGCCATTTTTACAATGCTTGGCACCAGGGCCGGACTGGCCCACCGGGATACCGGTCCGGTGGCCGGTCCTGTGGCACACTCAGAGGGGGCCAGCCGCGTTCCAAGCTGGAGCCGCCGGGTGGCAGCCTCACCGGTCCGGTGGCACTCATCTCACTGATGCTGAGGGCTAAAGGAGGAGGGAGCGTGTCTATCTACCATGCTCCCTCGTGGTTCCCACAATTCCCAGCACAGCATACTGATACAGCATACTGTGCTGGGAATTGTTGGAACCGCGAGGGAGCATGGTAGAGAGACATGCTCCCTCCTCCTTCAGTCTTCAGCATCAGTAACAGGAGTGCCGCCAGACCAGCGAGGCTGCCACCCGGCCCGGCGGCTCCAGCGTGGAACACAGCTGGCCCCCTCTGACTTTCCTCGGTAAAAATGGGGGGGGGAGAAAGGGAATATAGAGACACAAGGGGAGGGGGAAAAATAAAACAGAGAGAGGGTGAATAGATAGACGCAGGGGAAGAGGGAAGAAAGAGACAGTGGGAGAATAGAGAGAGACAGAGGAGGAGGGAGAGTGCCACAGGGAAAGGAGGGAGAACGAGACAGAGGGGGAAGAGTGAGACACAAGGGGAGAAAGAGGGGGAATAGAGAAAAGGTAGAGGGACACAGGGAAAGGGGGGAGAAAGAGACAGAGGGGAAGAGAGAGACACAGAGGGAGAAAGGAGAGAGACACACAAGGGGAGGGGGAGAAAGAGGCAGAAGGGGAAGACAGAGACTGGAAAGGAGAGGGGAGACATGGACACAGAGGAGCAGTGAGGGGGAGAAAGAAACATAAAGAGGAACTGGGGGAGACAAAAAGGCACAAAGATCTCCCTCCCCGTTCCGCAGGCACCGTGCAGGCAGCCGGGGGGGTGAAGGAAGGAGGGAGGATGAGAGGACCCGGGAGCTCAGCCTGCAGCTCCTCCGGGTCCTTCTTGCGTGAGTACAGAGCGTTGCCACGGTTACAGCGGAACGCTCCGGCTCTGGCGAGAGTGAACTCTAGCCCTGGAGCTACGGGCTAGAGTTCACTCTCACCACTGGGACCACCAGGGATTCCTGGTGGTCGCAGTGGTAAAAGTGAACTCTAGCCCCATACACACACTGCCCCCACACACACACCATACACATTCACACACTGCCCCCCACACACATACACTGCCCCCCATACACACACTGCCTCCACACACACCATACACATTCACACACTGCACCCCATACACACACACATTGCCCCCCACACACACTGCCCCCCATACACACACCATACACATTTACACATTGCCCCACATACACTGCCAATCCATACACACACACACAGCCCCCCCATACACACATTGCCCCCCACACACACACAGCCAGCCATACACGCCGACCTCATGAAGCTAATGACGTCACAACCCGTCAAAACGTTCGAATTCAAACGTTTTGGGTGCGTGGCTACAAATCAAAGAACACAGTATTTAAGTGGAGCCCAGGGAATTGCCCTGGTGTGGTTCTTCATAGTCCCAATAGCGCATTTTCTTTGTATGGTTCTCTCGGATTTTGACTTTTTGTCATTGTTTGACTATTCTACCTTCTGTATTCCTTTGACCTTGGCTCTTGTACTCATTGTTCCTGATATCTGGCATCCCTGACCTTGGCTCGTTTTCACTATTCTCTGTCCTTGTGATGTTAGTCCGGCCATTCTAAGGTCTGGTATACGTTACTATTCTTTTACACTCTGCGTGTAGGATACCCAAATATTCCTGACATTAGATCAGGGCCTTATGGATCCGGCAGGAGTAAGTACAATGGCAGGTCCATACGATACCCATATTGAAGAAATGGGTCATCGCATGGATCAGATAGCTATTGCTTTACAGACCTTGATAAATCAGTCTAACCTCGTACAAGACGAACGCCGTACTCCCTCAGTTACCCCACAGCATGTGGGACTTGAGGTAGCTACTGCTGGGGCCTCGTCTCATGTCAAACAACCTCTACGTTACGGTGACGCACCTGAAGTTTGCCGTGGTTTTTTAAACCAAATCAGTTTTTTTAATGTGTTAAATGACACCTTCATATCACAACTGGTACAAGCACCAACTAGAACAGAAGCTTGTCTGGATCTCATTATAACAAACAATATTGATCTTTTGACCAATATTCAAGTAGGGAAGATTTTGAGAAATAGTGATAACAATATGGTAATTGTTTTAAATAAACTCAAAACAGCAAAAGCATGTGGGGTATACTAAAACGTATACTTTTTAAAAGGCCAATTTCAATAAGATTAGGGCAGGTCTACAACATATCAACATAACCACTGAGGATAAATGGAAACTATTCATACAAATATTAGAAAGGTACATTTCTCAGTACCATTGGGTAAAAAATCTAAAATAAACAAATTGTAACCAATGTGGCTTAGTACAAAAGTAAAACAAGAGATTAAAAATATGAAAAGGACATTTAAAGCATTTAAATTGGACAAATCAGAGGCATCCTATATAAGATATAAGGAAGCCAATAATACTTGCAAAAAGGCAGTTAAAGTGGCTAAACTAGAAAATGAGAAATTGATAGCCAAAGAATGCAAAACCAACCCCAACATATTTTTCAAGTACATCAATTCTAAAACAACAAAAAATGAAAGTGTAGGTACACTGGAAACAGAGATGGGTCTGTTAGTTAATGAAGACCAGGAAAAAGCAGATTTAAAAAAAAAAAAAAACTATTTTTCTTCAGTATATATTAATGAGGATCCTATGGCAAGAGATATGCAAATGATTGCTGCAAAAAAATTGCAGATAACTTGTGATTGGATGACTCGAGACAAAGTGCTACAGCAGTTAAATTAATGTAAATAAAGCTCCGGGGCCTGACGGTATTCACCCACGAGTGGAACTGTCATGGACGAATCCCATTTTTTTTAATCGCCCCTCCCACTACATCTAATGGTCCCCCTAGTCACTCCCAAATGCCCCTAAGCAACCCATATTACCTAGTTTGTAAGCTTTATTTTCGTCCCGGACCTAGGTTCAGGGCGCCGCCATCTTTGTGTGGGTAGATGAGGTCTCTGTGGGAGACGTTATCTGCACACACTAGATAGTGAAATGCCCGCGCGTTTGGACGGTAATTTCGACTATTCATTCGTCAGAAAGACGAATGAATGAATAGAGATGTCAGACGAACAAACAAACACTGAATATCGGTGTTCGTTTGTTCGTTCATTCAGTTTATTACAAGGAGGGAGCTACCGGCTCGCAGCTCCCTCCTTGTAAAATGTAAAAATATAATGTGAGGACCTCCAGCATTGCTAAAATCCCCATAGGAAAGCATTGAAAGCATTCGGTCTCCCCCGCCGACGTCAGCCGAGGAGCATGGGCAGACCCTAAACCACCTCGGAGGGTTTTTACAAAAAAAAAAAAAAAGAGTGGTAATGTACTAATGAGCACGTTTGGTGTATTGCAGTGCTAAAAGTACAAAGACTTCAGGATCGTCCAAAGGGAAGTCGCCCAAAAGGATGCTGTGTATATCCTGTGATAACAGAGCCATAGAAGGGAAACGTCTCTGTTCAGATTGTCTCTCAGCAGCTGCTGGACCTTCTCATTCAACACCGGACTTTATGCAACTTATTAAACATGCAGTTGCCCAGGGCATAAGAGAGGTTGGTAAGACCCACAAGCGACCTAGATATTCTGAGCCCTCAGATTTGTCTCCAGGAAACTCGAAAGATTAGTTAATGGATTCAGCTTCACTGAGAAACCTAGCTTTTTCCTCGGAGGAGGATGCTATGCCTGATCCTGACTTCCTGGTACCTGCGGAGGTGGATCATTTAATTGCTTGGGTCAGAGAAACCCTTACCTTGAAGGAACCCTCAGAGGAGGAACCCTCTACATCTAACCGCTATTTCTCTGATCTTAGAAGAAAAAGAGCGGCTTTCCCTGTGCATGCCACAATTAGTGACCTTATTAAAGAAGAATGGTCCAGGTCTGATAGGAGATCATCTGCAAAAGGGAAGTGCTCCAGATTCTATCCGTTTCATTCCAAAGATGCTGAAACCTGGGATCTTCCACCCAAAGTTGATGCTGCAGTGGTCAGACTAGCCAAGCACACTACCCTTCCTGTAGACGATGCAGGTTCCTTCAGGGATCCTATGGATCGTAAGATGGAATACTACCTTTCCAAATCCTATGTAGCCTCAGGCACAAGTCTCCACCCTGCCGTGGCTCTCACGTCAGTTACAAGAGCTATGAAGGTTTGGATACAGGAGCTGGAGAAGGACATCAGGAGTGGCAGAAGCCGTTCCTCCATTGTGGAGGACCTAAGAGATATGCGTCTAGAAATTGATTTCTCATCAGAAGCTGCAGTGGATCTGGTAAGGAGCCTTGCTAGAAATATGTCCATTTCGATTTCCTCTAGGCGGGCACTTTGGCTCAGATCTTGGGCAGCCGATGCTTCCTCCAAGAATAGTTTGTGTTCTTTGCCATTTCACGGGAGTATGTTATTTGGCAAGAATTTGGACGAATGCATTAAGAGGGCGGCTGAAGGGAATAAAGCCTTTCTACCTCAGGAGAGGAAGTATAAAGGATCCTTTCGTGCCCAGAAGAATGGGTATGTGAAGATCAACACCAAGAGGAGACACCTCCACCCAACGCAATCTATGGTTTACTTAGGTGCTCACTTCGACACTCTGAAGGGCATTGTCCAACTTTCATCAGCAAGAATACGGAAACTCAGGATGTTATTGAGAAGAATGCTGATATCCAGGGTGGCCCCTGCAAGGGCCATAATGAGCCTCCTTGGTTCCATGTCATCCACAATAGGACTGACCAGATGGGCACAGTGGAGAATGAGACCATTCCAAGCCAACTTCCTGAGACAATTCTCCTCCGGGAACCTGCTCCAACCCATCAAGCTTTCCCCGAATGTACGCCATTCTCTGATCTGGTGGTTAAACAGGGAGCACCTATCCAAGGGTTTTCCAATAGGAGATATCGCGTGGATAACTGTGACAACGGATGCCAGCCAGTGGGGATGGGGCGCTCATTGTCTCCACGACTTTGCGCAGGAAGAATGGAGTTTCAGGGCAAACAATGTTCATTCCAATTGCCTAGAGCTTCTGGCTGTCCTCAAAGCTTTGAAACACTTCTCGATTCATCTCAAGGGTCAATGGGTGAAGATAAGGACGGACAACTCCACCGTAGTATCCTATGTCAATCACCAAGGGGGTACCAGGAGCTGCAAGATGATGGAAATCATGAATCACCTGATGTGGTGGGTTCAGAGAAACCTGGCGGGCCTTACAGCCATCCATCTACCAGGGAAACGGAATCAACTGGCGGATTTTCTCAGCAGATCCAGGATAGATCTGGGGGAATGGTGCCTTTCAGACAGGGTATTCCGCATGATTGTGGACAAATGGGGTCTCCCTCAAGTAGACCTTCTAGCCACTCGGGCCAACAGAAAAGTGAAGCTTTTCTTCACGAAAGAAGACGACCACCTAGCACTGGGAAGGGATGCTTTATCAAGCCCCTGGAGGTTCAAGATGGGCTATGCGTTTCCCCCGTTTCCACTAATTCTCCCGCTCCTGAGGAAGATGAGAACAGAGCAAGTGTCTCTCATACTGATTGCGCCTTATTGGCCTCGAAGACCTTGGTTTCCTCTGCTTCAAAGTCTTTCGGTGGAACCTCCTCTCCCACTCCCCAGAGCTCCGGATCTTCTGTTCCAAGGTCCTGTGTTACATCCAAATCCTGTCTCTCTCAATCTCATGGCTTGGAGACTGAAAGGAACCGGCTTTTAAACAAAGGATTCTCCCAGGCCGTTATAGACACTATGCTGAAAGCGCGTAAGCATTCCACGTCGGCCACTTATTATAGAGTGTGGGAAGTTTTCTCCAACTGGGCCCTTCACAGAAATATTGATATTCATATTCTTCCTCCTAATATTTTGGAGTTCCTGCAGTCTGGGCTTGCTAAAGGGCTGAGCTATAACACTCTCAAGGTGCACGTCTCAGCTTTGTCCGCTCTAACCAATCATCGATGGGCACTGGACTCAGATGTCATCAGATTCATCAAAGGAGTCCTTCAGATAAAGCCTCCTATTAAACCATTTGTTCCATCCTGGAATCTCCCTTTGGTCTTGAATGCTTTAAAGTTGGAACCTTTTGAACCGTTTGAAACAATTCCTCTACATGCTCTCTCTATTAAGACTGCTTTGCTGGTTGCCCTAGCCTCCAGCAATAGAGTTTCTGAGCTCCACGCTCTATCCATTAAGGAACCTTTTACGGTCTTTCACAAAGACAGAGTTGTCCTCCGTACGGTTCCCGAATTTCGACCTAAAGTGACCTCCTCCTTTCACATCAACGAGGATATTGTTCTTCCATCTCTGAGGTCTGACTCCCAAGAAATGGAGAATTTTACTAACCTGTCTTCTCTGGATCTAGTGAGATGCCTCCAGATATATATTGATAGGACTTCTGCTTGGCGTGCTTCTCACAGTCTTTTCGTCCTTTATTGCGGCTGTAAAAAGGGCTCACAAGCTCCCAAATCTACCATAGTAGCAGCTATTATTCTGGCTTATCAATCTGCTGGATATCCGGTCCCTGTGGGTCTTAAAGCCCATTCCACAAGGGCTCTCTCATCCTCCTGGGCAGCCGCAGCTAATGTCTCTCCTGAACTCATTTGTAAGGCAGCTGCATAGTCTTCCACTAACACTTTCATTAGGAGCTACCAAATTGATGTCAGAGCAGGTCTATCTGATCAGTTTGCTAAATCGGTTCTGTCTGTATCCGATCCCTGATTTCTATGTTGTCACTTGTTGTAGTGTTAAATACACTTTGCATTCAGAATTTTGGAGTCTGTGTCTCTTTCCCTCCCTGGTTTATTGCTTGGGTATTACCCAATGTTGTGCTGCCATGGATATGGCCAGGAAAATGGAAAATGTATTCATACTTACCGTAATTTTCTTTTCCTGGTCATATGCCATGGCAGCACAAGGGTCCCACCCGGGGCTATTGCTGAAAAACGTGACTGGGGAAGGAGGGGTAGGAGGTGGTACTTATACGGCTTAATAATTATTCCTGTCCAATGGGGATAGGGAGGAGCTACCCAATGTTGTGCTGCCATAGCATATGACCAGGAAAAGAAAATTAGTAATTAGTAAGTATGAATACATTTTCCATTATATATATATATAAAGACTTATTCAACTTAGAAAACACAAACAAAGATATTACAGCCATAGAGCTTAGAACTTTGACCGCAGAGGTAGATTGGACCAATAGTTCTTTGGTTTCTGCTTTTTTTGGAGGGCTTTCTGAGGTCTTGTTAGATGAGACGGCTGCTAGAGAACTACCAGAGTTATTGAATGACTATATAACCTACATGATTCAAACTGACAACAGACTGAGGGAGAGAGAGAATATTTAGAACAGTTCTAACCTGTTACCCTGTCTTTACACTTCTCATCTGCTCCTATTTCTTCTCAGCCTGAGCCTGAACCAATGCAATTGGGGGTTACCGAGGTATCTGAAGCTGATAAGCAATGCAGGAGGTCTAAGAGATTATGCCTGTATCGTGACAAGAATGGTCATTTGTATTTAACATGCTCTGTCAGTCCAGAAAACGTACACACCTAAGGACCATTAAGGGACCGGCCTTGGGTATTACTGGTAAGTTTATTTCCCCTAATCCGGTTCTTAATAGATTCCTGCTTCCTATCACTTTATCCTGAATAAAACTATTATAAAATCTGTGGCTCTTATTGGCTCTGAGTGGCCTAAAATGTAATTGATGTTAACTATTCTCCTTTGCATCTAGTACCACTCAGAAGCAGAACAACACCTTGGGCCAATGAGGCCATAGATGGTAGTCCCCTAAAGAGTCATGTAATCAGGGCCGGTGCAAGGATTTTTGCCGCCCTAGGCAAAAGTAAAGTTTGCCGCCCACCCCCCCCCGTGACATCACAATGCCCCACCCATATGATCTGCCATGTTATCTAACGCCAGTGCTGCAGTGCCGCTGTGTTTACATTAAAAGGCCTGCAGGGACAGGCTATAGACACCAGGACCACTACATTAAGCTGAAGTGGTTCTGGGGACTATAGTGTTTCTTTAATGTGAGGTAAATTAGAGATTAGTGCCACGAATAATATACTAGATTACCTACTTACAAGCAGATGAGGATGATGATGGGCTCTAGCCGCAGTCTGGCTCCACTGGTCTGGTGTATAACAGGATCTCTGGAGGCTGTTTGTAACTGTGGTCACAAAAATCAATGTTCTGGGAGAACGAGAAGCAGCTCCATTTTTTGGGGGCACTTTACACAGCTCAAGGTCTGGGTCTCAGGGTCCACCTTCATGTTCCACCAATGAGTTTGTTCACAGGGGGTGGAGTGTGTAGGGGATGTCCTGATTTGTGTGTAAGGAATGCATTGTGTGAATCTGTGTTTGTATGTGTTAAGGCTGCAAGGTGTGTTTCTGTGTATGTAAGGGATGAAGTGTGTGAGTCTGTAAGGGGTGCTTTGAGTGTGTTTAAGGGGTGCATTGAGTGTGTGTAAGGAATGCATTGTGTGTTTCTGTGTGTGTAAGGGATGCATTGTGTGTAGGGGTTGCATTGTGTGTGTGTGTGTGTGTGTGTAATGCATTGTGTGTGTAATGCATTGTGTGTTTTTCTGTGTGCAAGGGGTTCATTGTCTTTGTGTGTAAGGGGTGCACTGTGTGTGATTGTGTGTGTGATGGATGTCAGTCTCTCCCCCCTCCCTTGTCACTCTCTTCTCCCCCTCCCTTGTTACTCTCATTTCCCCTCCCTCCCCTGTCACTCCCCCCTCCCTGTCAATGTCTCCCCCCTCCCTGTTAGTTCCCCCCCCTGTTAGTTTCTTCCCCCACCTCCCTGTTAGTTTCTTTCCCCCCTATTAGTTTCTTACCCCACCTCCCTGTTGGTTTCTTTTACCCCACCTCCTGTTAGTTTCTTTCCCTCCCCTGTCAGTTTCTTTCTCCCCCCTCCCCTTCTTCTTTCTTCCCCCTCCCTGTTTCTTTCTTCCCCCTCCTTCCCTGTTTCTTCTCCCCCTCCCTCCCTGTTTCCTTCTCCCTCCTCCCTCCCTCTTTCCCCCTTCCTCCCTCCCTCCCTGTTTCTTCTCCCCTCCCTGTGTGGTAGTGTGGCCGAGCCCTGTATAGTCCGCGGGTACAGGGAGCTTTGTTTCCTGTGCCCGGCCGGACTAACAGGAAGTGAACACTCAGTGTTTACTTCCTGTTAGTCCGGCCGGGTACAGGAGACAGCTGCTCCCTGTACCCACCAACTATACAGGGCTCGGCCACGCTACAGAGAGGGAGTGACAGGAGGGAGCGCTGAGCGCTGAGCGTTTCCCTCCTGTCAGCCCCTCTCCTCAGGCTGCGCCAGGGCGGTGCGGTCCGCCCTCTTGGACGTACCAGCCCGGGCAAAGCTGCAGCCGCCTGAGGCTCTTTACAGAGCGCTCGGGCGGCTGCAGCATGGGGGGCCGGCGCTCCTGGCGGCGCCCCTTCCCAAGGGGCGCCCTAGGCGGCTGCCTAGTCCGCTTACAGGTAGCGCCGGCCCTGCATGTAATTTCTCAGGTGCACCTTTTTGGGTTTGGGTTTATGTAGCCTCTGGTGGCCAGGGCTATGTCTATGGTCCTGTCAATGTGCCAGTTGGCACAGCTCATTCCTCTTGTCACCACAGTCCATACTATGTACATATCGGACAGAAGGAAGAAGGGAATTGTCTGCGAACAGAATATAGACCAGAGGTAAACTAGAGGATGTGACGTAGCCTATTTGCAGAAATGCATCTCGGGTTGGATCATGGGTGGAGCACAAATATCATGGGTATAACATAAGTGTGGTGAAACCGGCCTCGCCACGTGTCCTTGGAGGGGGCTGCTTGCCCGCCTCTTGCCTTTGGACTATGGACCAGACTTTATGTGAATGTGTTAACCCAGATAGCTATGCCATGGAGCCCATTCGTGTAGTTAAAGACTTCGGCTCCATGGCAATTGAACTGTGTGAATAGGATCTGAGCGCTCTTCGGTAGTTTTGTGCGCTGAGATCCCAGCTATCTGGGGATATGTGAAATGTCTGTGTGTTATGTGTAAAAGGTGACTTTATGTATTTTAAAGTGTTTTATGTCTTTTTGCAACCATGTGCTCAATGGAGTCTGCCTCTATCCCTGGATAATTGGATTACTTTCCCCATTGTCTCCAGGATAGAGGGCTCTGTAAAACCTGTTTGAGCCAGATAGCCATGTGCCAGCCAGGGCCCAAAAGATACTTTTACTAACTTTTGAACCCCTGGTCGGATTCATGCCATTTTTTAATATGTTGTTCCCCTGAATGGATTGATTGTGAATATGTAATTTTATGTGAATGTGATGTATGGTTTTAAAGTTATGAAAGTTGAGTAGAAAGTATGTTTTAACTGTATGTGTAATTGAGTTTCCTCTCAGGATAAGGGGAGGGAATATGTGGGATGTAACTGATATGTGATTGGTTGTTTTATACCTCCCCGTGGGCGGTCCTGTATGTGAAAGACTGTAATAGAAACCAGGCTGGGTGTGCCAGCACAGGAGTTCCTGTTTCACCCTCAAAGTGAAGTGTCGTCTCCTTATTGGGGGAAGGATTTATTGTATGCTGTTCCAGTTTGACTGCTAGGAGGGTAAACCTATTCGTATGGTTACCTATTCAACTGTCTACAGCATTCATATGCTTGGGAGAATTTATTTGTTTCTCCGGTTCGGTGATTGTGGTGTCTGCCAGAGTGCTTGGAGTCCTCAGGAAGCGCTAGGAGCATCCTTCAATGGAGGTACCCAGTCGGGGTGCCAGGCGATCCGTTACAATAAGTATATAACATAAGTAGAACATACATGACTACAGAATTAGAAGCAGAAATATCCACGTACCAGTGGGTATTCAATCAGATAGCCAGGCAGACATCCAAGCCTGCATGAATGCTCTCACATGAACACAAGTGGCTTCTTCCACACATGTGGGGTCATCCACATCCAGTTGTATGGGTGCAGCTGCCAGATTCGGGCAGTTTTGTGTCGAGCATTTTGCCCTTGCGTTGGGCCATGCAGTGGTGTGTTTGTTTCTGAGAAGCAGATAGGGAAGTATATATTCAATTTTTATTTTTTGTTGTTATTAGAGTGGAGTGAAATTTGTGTGTGTATCCCAATGATCCCTGGCCTTTTTTCATAATCTCTTTGGAGTCTTGTTTTCCGAGCCATAATTTCGTACTTTTTTGAGGTATCGATAGTTTGGATACATGTCGCAATTTGCAGGGTGGTGGTTTTTAACCAGGTTCTACTAACAGTTAATGCTGCTATAAGGATATGGTATATCAAATATTGTTTGGATTTTGGTATGCCTACCGGGAGTAGTTGTAGTAGGGATATTTCTGGGTCTCTTGTTAATGCCACTTGTGCGGAATGCAAATAGGCTACGTGACATGGTCCCAGAATAATGTTAGCTTTGGGCATGACCACCATATATGGTACATAGTGCCGAGTACTGTCAGGCATCTCCAGCAGGCACCTGATGTACCTAGGTTTATGTGTTTCATTCTGGTGGGCACTAAAAACCAGCGGTATAAAAGTTTCTTTATGGGATGCACAAAGTGTAAATCTTTTGTTTGCTAAGAAGATCCTGGACCACTGGGTGTCGTCTAGTGTTTTATGGAAATCTGTTTTCCAGTCTGTGATAAACTGAGGCCAATTAGTGCCTTGTTGTAAGGTTTCACTGTTATATATTAAGGATATAAGTTTTTTGGGCCTCGTCTGTTGTATGCATAGGTTTTCCAAATCCGACAACTGCTGCCCTTTTACAAATGGCGACTCAGTAGTGTTATGTTTTTTGAACCAGGATTTGATTTGTAGGTATGAAAATTTTGCCATGTTGGGCAGGTGATACATGGTTTGCAGATGTTCAAAAGTATGGAGATCCCGTTCATGGATTATATGGTGTTAAAGGGAGATGCCGTGGAAGGTCCACATGTTAGCGTTGAAGTTTGGTATGAGGGTTGTGAATGCTTTTATTGGCATTGCAGAGGAGATGCAATGGTTTGTGTGTTTTGCGGATCTGTATGTGTCCCATATGATCAGTTAGATGTTGTGGGGTCCATGCCAGTGATGCAATGTCCTATCCCCCTGTGCAAGTGGCTTCTATCTGAAGCCAAGCAGGTGGATTTTTATGGTGGGAGGCCATAATTAGCGGACTGAGCTAGGTTGCTGTATAGTATTTGGTGAGGTTAGGTTCTCCTTTGAAATGGCCATATAGAATAGATGCCGCCACTCTGGGTTTTTTATTGTCATCGATATATAAAGCCATTGATTCATTTCTTTGTTTCTTTGATGTAGTGGAAGTTTTATCGGCAGCGTGTGGAACAGATATTGGAGTTTGGGGAGGAGCAGCATTTTCACTGCTGCTTTGCACCTCCTCCATGATACATATCTGCCCCTCCAGCTGAGGAGTTTGTAGTTTATGGTTTTATATAAATACAAAAAGATAAGTCCTGTGCTCACTCCCATCTCATTGACAGCCGCTAGAGGCGCTTGCGTGATTCTCACTGTGAAAATCACAGTGAGAGCATGCCAGCGTCCATAGGAAAGTATTATGAATGCTTCCCTATGTGACCGGCTGAAAGCGCGCGCAGCTCTTGCCGCACGTGCGCATTCAGCCGACGGGGAGGAGAAGAGGAGGATCGGAGGAGGAGAGCTCCCTGTTCAGCACTGGAAAAAGGTAAGTTTTAACCCCTTTCCCCCTTCCAGAGCCGGGCGGGAGGGGGACCCTGAGGGTGGGGGCACCCTCAGGGCACTATAGTGCCACGAAAACGAGTATGTTTTCCTGGCACTATAGTGGTCCTTTAATCCCTATGTATATTTAACCAAATGGAGGTCATTTAGTTGCTCCAAAAGGATGTGAAATTCTCTCCCTGAAGAAGTTGTTTTATCAGATTCCATACAGATGTTCAAACATTAACTAGATGCATACTTGCAAAAATAGAATATTCAAGGATATAATTTTTCAATGTTATAGCTTCATGATCCAAGGATAAGTCTGACTGGCATTCTGGGGTCAAGAAGGGAATTTTTTGCTTATTTGTTGCAAAATTGGAAGTGCTTCAAACTGTGTTTTTTGACTTCTTTTGGATCAACCGCAAAAAAACAAATGTGAGGAAGGCTGTACTTGATAGACGCAGGTCTCTTTTCAGCTATGTAACTATGTATAGTATGTGGTAGGGCCTCTAGGTGTGTGTGGGGTTGGGGGAGGGGAGGTTTAGTGTGTGCATGGGAGTGCGGTGTACACCCTGTTCCAAATTATATTTTTCTCATTTACCTAAATAATTGATGTAAATAACAGTCAGCATAATTTTCATGTTATCAACTATTAAGAGTACAATTCAAATTTTATTTAACAAACCTCCTAATGATAACAGTATTTTTTTAAACAAAAAAAAACTTACAATGCATTGTTCCAAATTATTACGCACAGTAAGTTTCAAAACACTTTATAGGCTATAAAGAACTGAAAATTGTCATTTGTTGTGTTTGCAGCATATTTAATGAAATCAAAAGCTATTTGGAGGCCACACCATGACTTTTTCTCATTTTATCCCCATAGCTGTCAATGATGCAGAGGTATTCTTTGCAGCATAAGATGGTGCATTGTCATGCATGAAGATGATTTTATTACGGAAAGCATAGTTCTTCCTTCTGTACCAGGGAAGAAAGTGGTCAGTCAGAAATTCCACATACTTTGCAGAGGTCATCTTTACACCTTTGGGGACCCTAAAGGGGCCGACCAGCTCTCTTCCCATGATTCCAGCCCAAAACATGACTCCACCACCACCTTGCAGACGTCCCAGCCTTGTTGGAACAGGGTGGCCGTCCACCAACCATCCATCTGTACCATCCAGGGTTGCACGGCACTCATCAGGAACAGGAACAGGACTGTTTGAAAATTAGTCTTTATGTATTTTTCTGCCCAATGCAGCCATTTCTGCTTGTGAGCATTGGTTAGTGGTGGCCGAATAGAAGGTTTATGCACAGACTCTGGAGGACTCTACACCTTGATGTCTGTGGGACTCCAGAGGCACCAGCAGTTTCAAATATCTGTTTGCTGCTATGTAATGGTATTTTAGCAGCTGCTCTCTTGATCCGATGCATGGATCTGGCAGAAATCTTCCTCAATGTGCCTTTATCTGCACAAACCCGTCTGTGCTCTTAATCAGCCACAAATCTTTTAATAGTGCGATGATCACACTTAAGTTTTCATGAAATGTCTAATGTTTTCATACCTCGTGCAAGGCATTGAACTATTTCACTCTTTTCGGCAGCAGAGAGATCCTTTTTCTTCCCCATATTGCATGAAAATGGTGCTCTGCTTAATAATGTGGAATACCCTCCTTTAGTAGTTTTTCCTTAAATTGGGCTCACCTGGCAATCTAATTATCACAGATGTCCGAGATTGTTTTCAGTGATCAAAATAGCCCTGAGACACAATGCCATCCATGAGTTCAACTGAAAAACCAAAATATTTGATCTTTGTGACACTTAAATAGGATTTGCATAATAATTTGGAACAGGGTGTATATATGGGGTGCAGTGGGAACACTATGTATGGGGCCAGTATGTGTATGGGAGTTCAGTGGGGACAGTGTGTGTATGGGAGTTCAGTTGGGGCAGTGTGTGTATGAGGGGTGCAGTGTTTGTGTGGGGGAACACTGTGTGTATTGGGGTGCAGTTTGGGCAATGTGTCTATTGGGGTGCAGTTGGGGCAGTGTGTGTATGATGGTGCAGTTAGTGCAGTGTATGTGTATGGGGGAGAAGTGTGTGTGTATGGGGGTGCAGTTAGGGAAGTGTGTGTGGGGGGGTGCAGTGGGGGCAGTGTGTGTATGGGGGTGCAGTGTGTGTATGGGGGTAGTGTGTGTTTGGGGGTGCAGTTGGGGGTAGTGTGTGTATGGGGGTGCAGTTGGGGTAATGTGTGTGGTGGAGCAGTGTGTGTAGTTGAGGGAGGGGGCTAATTAAAACAAATAAGTGTTGTTATTTTTTTAATTACAAAATATGCTTTATATCCCCCCTCCCTTTTTACCTTTGCCCAAAGAGGGGGGGGATATAAAGCATATTTTTTAATTTAAAAAAAAACAACACTTATTTGTTTTAATCAGGAATTGCTGTTATAAATAGTATCCCCCTCCCTCCCACTCCTTTCTTACCTTTGCCCAGGGAAGGGGGATATCGATTGTGAAGCCTTGTTGGTCCTCATGTTGAATCCCTGGCGGTTCTAGTGGTGCGTGAACTCCAGCCTCCTGGCCTAGAGTTCACTCTCGTGAGAACAGAGCGTTGCCATGATAACCACGGCAACGCTCCGTGTTCGCAAGGGGAGACCCAGCGGAGCTGCAAGCTAGAGCTCCCAGGTCTCCTCTCCCTCCCGTGCCAGCTGCCGAGCAATGTGCCAGCGGACTGGTGAGGAAGATCTCTGATCTCCCCTCTGGTCCATGAAGACACACAGCAGGGCCGGCACTTGGATAGCACCGGCACTGCCGCAGCAACGCTCCGTGTTCCCAAGAGGAGGCCCAGCGGAGCTGCAAGCTACAGCTCCCGGGTCTCCTCTCCCTCCCGTGCCAGCTGCCCAGCAATGTGCCAGCAGACTGGTGAGGAAGATCTCTGATCTCCCCTCTGGTCCGTGAAGGCACACAGCAGGGCTGGCACTTGGATAGCACCGGCCCTGCAGGGAGGAGAATCGGCTCTCGGTGGGGCAATTGCCCCATTGCCCCCCCCCCATCCCCCACTGGTCACAATGCAAATGTGAGCACTGGAAGCGATCGTGATTTCTTCCAGCTGCTCTAAGGGTATTGCAGTGATGCCTCGATGTCCAGGGGATGTCAGTGTTGCAGAATGTAGCAGAGCATCGGAAGTCATTGGGCAGGCTTCCATTGCTCTGCCTGTGTGCTGAGTTTTTTAATTAAAAATAAATAAAATACAGTGGAACTTCGGAACTCAAACTTAATCTGTTCCAAAAGGCTGTTCAAGTTCCAATTTGTTTCAAGAACCGAATCAACATTTCCCATAGGAATTAATGTAAATTTGTTTAATACGTTCCAGACCCGCCCAAAATTACATGGATGGGGATAGGTAACTGGCATTACATACAAAAGCATGTAAAATGGCTGTATCAGGTTCAAAATATCTAATACCCCTCTTTCCTCTGCTTAAATCCTTATGTCTATAGTCCCTCTTCCCTTACTCGTATCCATCTCCTCATATTTTCCTCTTTCTCCTTACATAATAATTCTGTCCATATCCCTTCACCCTTTACTTGTGTCCCTCTGCCCTCTGGTTTTCCTCTCCCTATATTCCCCTCTATCCCTTTATATAGTCCATCTGCCCATATTTCCTCATCTCACACTTGTATCCCATGCTTCTCCACACTTGTGTGAATGCCGCCTGATGTGTTCGGGTACCGAGGATCGTTCGCTTAACGAGACATTTTTTATGCAAAATTTTTGTTTGACTTCCGAATCGTTTGAGAACGTTGGAGAATCCAGTTCCGAGGTTTGACTGTACTGTATATGTATTAACCCTCCCCCCAGGATCTCGGACGTACCTAGTACGTCTGCAGTATTCCTATTCACTTACCCGATCGCTGATGTTTCCCCGCCAGCAATCGGAGTTACTCTATGTCTAGGGTGACTGTCTGATAGTCCCCCCCTAGGCAAATTAGGACACCAATGGCCGCAATAGGCGTCCATAGGGGAACTGCCTGAACTGTAGGGGAACTGCCTGAACTGACAGGCAGTCCCCCTGCTGGTGAACAAATAAAATAAAACGTGTTCTGCATCTGTAAAAAAAAAAAAAATGTTAATAAAACAAAATATAATTTTATATATATATATATATATATATATATGACATATATATTTATACATATATTATATATTTATCTTATATATAACATCATACTAAGTATATTTTTTTATTCATATATTAATATAAAAATAGACAGAGTAACATTGCACACGTGTATATATAATATCTTGTGTGTGTGTATGTAATTATAAAAAATAAATAATAATTCATTACAAATTAAATTAAAAAATATATATGTAATTTTAGCCTAACTGTATTTTGATATTAATATATATATATATATATATATATATAATTTCATCATATAAATAAAAATAATACGAAATATACATATGTCCATATACATCATTACAGAAATAATTTCATAAACATACATAAATTTATAAACATACAAGTTTAAATTCTACATGCATATTTATGTAATATTTTTACATATAGACACTCCTCACTAACCGGCTGGGTTCTGTTCCCTTCCCGGTCGTAGAAGAAATTGGTCGGTAAGTGAGGAGTTAAGGGATTTCCTGTTCGTCTATGTTTGGAGAAGTTTTCCCGAACACAGACATGCACACCAGAGCAGGTCGTAAGTGCGAGCCGTTGTAAAACAGGTAGGTCGCTAAATGACGACCACCTGTAATTAAGTAATTTTATTGATTGCAATTTGAGGGACCTGCCTGACAACCCAGAGAGAAAATCCAGAGAATGTATTTTCTAGCACTATATTTAACCCTGTAACTTTCCAAAACACCCTAAAATCTGTACATGGGGGTAAATGTTTTACTTGGAAGACCTTGCTGAACACATGTTTCAAAACAGTAAAACATATCACAGTGATGATATTGTCAGTGAAAGTGCATGTTTCAGCCCTTGGCGATCCAGAGACTTTATACTTATATTTACTTTATCCTTTATTAAGAATTGATTTACATAGTCTCGGATCCCAAGTATGTTTTACCGCTTTCGCTTCTCGTAGGAATTCGGGCTACATAAATACATTTAGTTGTTGGCTTTTAGCCATTTCTCTAGACAGTTTGAATTAACAAGTTTGGAACGGATAGCCCTTTTTTTCAATAGCAATAACGGTTTTATATTATACACAGAGGCTGCATTCTGTGTTTCCCACAGCAGCGCTCATTATAGCTGATAATCATACACCGAGCATTCTGGCGGATATATTTTATGTGTTTTGAAAACATTGTTGAACACATACTATTCAGATAAAGGTTCTTGTAACCTTTTGAACAGCCCCTTTTTATTTTTATTAGCCAGTTCACTTCTGTTACTGTTACATTAAGGAAGCCAGAACACACATTTCTTTCTTCAAGCTTTTGCAGTCTTGTAACATTGTGGTCTATTATAGACAGGTTACATTATTACACTGAGGTAACCATTTTATCTGCATAGCAAGTGCTACTCGATTCGGCCCCTGAGGATTGCAAAACTTTGTTTTGCACACTCTATCGGGTGAAAGTTTCTGAAAACTTTTGAACAGAACCTTCCAATGACTATACACATTTTAGTCACTATTAGTTAATTTCTCTGCACCATTTGTGTTCAGGACTTCAAATTTGGAATGTTTATACTTGAGTTAACCTAGTTCACTGTTTTGTATATACTTTGTTTTATTGTTTGTATTT
>OW240912.1:133134419-133176181 GCA_933207985.1 Pelobates cultripes
AAGCTGCAGCCGCCTGACCGCTCTTAACAGAGCGCTCGGGCGGCTGCAGTATTTAAAGGGCCGGCCCAGGAACGCGGCCGGCCCCCAGGTGCCGCGGCCCACCGGGAAATTTCCCGGTATCCCGGTGGGCCAGTCCGGCCCTGCACGGCTGTAATAGGAGTCTGTGGAGCTGCCTGCAAGAAGACTGACTAAGCTGTCAGGCAGTCCCCCAGACTGCTAAAAAAGTTAAAAAGTAAAATTAAAAACATTAAATATATTATACATATATGATATATGTATAATATATTGTAAAATAATTAAAGCATTTTATAATATAGTATACATATATGTTTTAAGGTCAAAGGCCTGTATCTGTAGGAGGAGTTAGCATTTCCTATATAAACCCACTCCTCCATTTTACCCTTGCAAATAGACACAGACTGAGGTGGTCAGGTAAGAATTCACCTGGTCTGTGAGTCTGTGCACGGGGGCTGTGCAGCGACAATAACCAGGTACGAGGAAACAGACAAGGGCAAATCCAGGAGAGTAGTCAGGCGAGTTTCCAAAGGTCAGGGCAGGCAGCGAACAGGCAATAGCAAAGTCACAAACCAAGTCAGTTTATAGCAACAGGAATCAGGATACAATGAACTGACAAAGTTCCCTGGGCGAGGCAGAGCTTATATACCAAGCTGATTCAGGTGGGCTATATAGACACGGGTAAAGTCCAGCCCCCAATGCTGGAGATAAGGCATGAATAAACATCAGAACTGAATGAGGCCCCAGGGAGAGTGTGCAGCTTAGCGGACAGGGGCACATGAATGAGTGTGGGATGAATGATGCATGATTGGCTATATTCTACATGTATGAGTGTGGGATGGATGGTGCATGATTGGCTATGTGCTACGTGTGGGAGTGTGAGATGTGAGGAAGTGGGTGGTGACAAAGCAGACTGACCTCAGTGCCACTTAGGAGCCGGGCCAGCAACAAGTTTCCTGTGATATTCCTCCTGTTGTTTGGGCCTGTAGGATATTCAGCCTGTGGCATGGACATTGAGGCTATGTTGTCTGCCCTCAAGGCTAGTGCAGCAGCAGACAGTGGCCGGCAGCTCCGCAAGCAGTTTGGGCGCCTGCTCCAACCTCAGGCACCTGGCGATGTGGCTCCCCCTCCCAGCGCTGTGGCTCCTCCATCCCTGCCCCCTGCGGTACCCTCCCTGGGTGGCTGGTCCAGCGCGGGTCGGCGCACCTGGCTCCGGCTCGGCTGAGCCCAACTGCCTCCCCTTGGACCCGGTACAGGAGCCGCAGCCCGGGCCCGAGGCGACAACAGGCCCGCGCGCAGTAACAACATGGCGCATGGCCTGCAACGTCCCTGGCCGCCCGGTCTCTCCCACTGCTGCAGGAGGCTGGGCAGCGGCTTCTCATGTGGGCCGCCATCCTTTGGCCAGGCGTTCAGCCCGGGTGGCGAGTGGAATGCCGACCGGTGGGGGTGACCCCCGCGGTCCCTGAGCCTCTGGGCCCCTTCCAGCCTGCCCCCTCCACCTTTTCTGCCCCTCCCCCATCCTCTGGGGGGTCCACAGGCTTAGTGGTTCCCCCCTCCACCCCTGCTCCCCCTCCCCTTGCTCCCCCTCCCTTTCTCTTGGGCCTGGGGGTCCCCCCACTAGGTCCTCACTCCTGGGGACCTCTTCTGGGCCTTTTCCCCCCTCCTCCTGCCCCTGTTTCCTCTCTCTATCGCCCCTCCCCTGCTCCTCCCTTCCCTCTTTTCTCTGCCTTCCTTCCCCCTGTGCGCTATGACGAACAATTTTGTCAGCGGCTCGCTGTCCGCCCCTCTATCTCATGCGATCAGATGGACATTGGCCTGTGGCTGTCAATCATGACTCGCCCGGCGGCACACCAAGGGGGGACGTCGTCCTTTCTGGGGGGGGGGGGCTCTGGGGACGGGGGGCGGCTCTGCCCCATCAGCCTCACACAGGCGGCCGGGCTGTTGTTGGAAGTTCAACGACAGCCAATGCAAGTGGGGAGCAACATGTCATTTTAAACACGAATGCTCCTATTGCGGGGGTGCCCACTCGGCATCCCGCTGCTTTAACCGGGGTAAGTCTGGGGACAAAGGCGACGTGGGGACTAAGGGCGAAGACGCCAGTGGCCGTGGACATGATGCGCCCCTGGCTCGGCCGTTATAGGAACTGCGGGGTTGCTGCTGGAGGGGTTTACCCAGGGGTTTTGGATTCCCTTCTCGGAGCGCCCCTCCTCCAGGGCAGTCAGGAACTTGAAGTCGGTGTTTGATTTTCCTGATGTGGTCCTCAAAAAGCTCCGGAAGGGGGGGCGTGGCTAGCCAAGCTACAGAGCGGTCGAGGTTTTACTGAGCTCCCGCTCCAGAAGTGTAAAACTGCCTATTTTGCCACAAAAGAGAGCAAACTTTAAAGTTGCCGATACCTGAGGGACCCCCCAAAGAGAGAAATAGGGCGCAAACATCGAAGATTGGCCCAAGCTGAGAGCAACAGTCACACAGATATTCGACTGTCCTTCACCAGACCACCGCCTCAGGCCCGACCAAATATGGCGCCCACGGAAACATGCAGCTCCAGCGACTCAGAGCGATCACTGGAGGAAGAGACATCCAAGCACCCAATTTCAGCAGCAGGATATACCAGAGATCTGAATCAGACTCAGACAAATCCCCCTCCACCAAGGGAGATATCAAAAACCTCCTGCGGGACCTGAGGGAGGTATGGAAGACCGACCTCGCTGGAGTACAGGAGGAGGTTGGAGGCCTGAACCGCCGCATGAGATTAGTGGAGTCCAGGGAAGTGGAGAGTGGAAAGAGGCTAGACGATACCAGCTCCCGTCTAAATATACTCACCCAACAAGTGCAGCACCTCTCCCGCACAGAGACACGGCACCGACGGAAAAACATCAGGATCCGTGGGGCCCCGGAGTCAATAGGCCAAGAAGCCCTGATAAGCTTTACCCACGAGGTCCTGAGAGAACTCGGAGTTCAGACGGACGGAGAGCGACCACCAATAGAGACAGCCTTTAGGGTCCTCTATAATGGCGCCGTCCAGACCAAGCCTGCTAATAGCCAACACAAGAATCACAGTATATGATGACTTACCTTTTGCAGTCTTACTTGAACGGCGTAGGTTCGCAACCACCACCCGGATCCTTCGAGACAAAGGTATTAAATACCTATGGGGACTGTCAGGAACACTGGTGGTGCCACATGGGGACACAGTACACATTCTATCGGCCTCCGAGGACCATGCGGAATTCCTGAGAGGCCTTGATCTGCCAGCACTGCTTCCAGCGGCACGGCAAGCAGTGGCAGCCCAGTCCACAGCGAACCCCACAGGGAAAAAGAAACTAGCCAGGGACGCACAATCACTAGGGTGGAAAGACCCTCCATAGGACTCTCCATCCAGTGGTAACCCAGCCATGATGGCAGGGAGGGGAGGCTAACTACCACCCATGATGGCATACCCGAGAATGATCTCTGGGACTTCCATACTGAGAATTCTTACCTGCACTAACCTCATAGAGGGCCTTCACGCAAGCCCCAGTGTGTTGATGTAAATAACTGAAAGCTAAACGTGTGCTCTTAATTGCTGATATAGTCTATATTTTTATTTTAACTTTTTTTTTTTTTCGTAATTTTTTCCTCCTACTCCGGTTTATTCACTTGTAATGCCATGACTACCGATATGTATGCTTTTACTCAGACTGGTTTTACTACTCAGACCCCCACCATGACTGAGTGTCACAGGCAAGTAGAGACCCTTGGGACCATGTGGGTTTCACCAACACACTTACTGTAAGGAGAGACCCAGACCACACCCACTATGTCGCACGTGCAGCAGCTAATGTACTTTTGGTATGTTTGGCTTTGCGCAATACCTGTAAACTGCTGTTTGAATTGTAGGCCCCAAGTGAAATATATGCTCCTGGACCCACAAATATTGCTGGAGCACCATAAGATCAGCTATGTTTCTGTCCTACACTATACCTCAGCTAAGGATTGCTCCTGATTAATATTTAATTACTCACACAAGATCAGCCATGACTTATGCCAATACTATACTTTAGCTGGTTTGGTACTGCAAAACGTCATTAAGCTGCTGCTTAGCAGATAGGCCCCAAGCGATGCATATACCACGACACCCACAAACACAGCTGGAATACAATACTGTATACCTCACATAAAGGCGTAAACCAACATGTGACCCAGCTACTTAAATGCTTTTACCCACACGTGTGTTGAACCGTCCACCGCTTAAGGTTGTCTTTCCTGTTCACTAAATTACAAAACCGTGCTGAGTTAACTTATGCCACGAAAATGTTTTACTATGTTATATTTGACTGCGTCTGTTACAGCTGTTGTGGCTACACAAACACTGTTGTAAATTCTTGCACGACAAAAATAAAGAATTAAAAAAAAAAAAAGCTCAAGAAGGAGGTTTCACTAGGGCGGGTGGCGGGGTCGTTTGAGGCCTCTCCATTGTCCAACTTGAGGGTGTCTCCCTTGGGGGTGGTGCCCAAGAAGGAGGCGGGGAAATTTTGCCTGATTCACCATTTATCGTACCCTCGCGGGGGCTCGGTAGATAATGACATCTCTGCCGAGCTGTGTCGGGTGTCTTATGCTTCCTTTGATGCAGCAGTACGCATGGTCAGGGCGGCGGGTCCCGGGGCATTGCTGGCAAAGGCGGACGTGGAATCAGCGTTTTGCTTGCCATCACCTCCTCGGTTGTTGTTTCCAGGGTCAGTACTATGTGGATATGTGCATCCCGATGGGGTGCTCCATATCCTGCTTTTACTTCGAGTGCTTCAGCAGTTTCCTGGAATGGGTGGTGCAGCAGGAGTCGGGGATCGACTCGCTGCTGCATTACCTTGACGACTTCCTGTGTGTGGGCCCTGCGCATTCTCCGGCATGTAGGAGCCTGCTCATCACGGTGGAAAGGGTGTTTGGGCGCTTCGGGGTTCCCCTTGCGCATGATAAGACTGTGGGGCCGGTAACGTGCCTTAGCTTCCTGGGCATCGAGATAGATTCGGTGGCCTTGGAGTGCCGGTTGCCCCTAGACAAGGTGGAAGGGTTGCGCTGAGACGTGGCGGTAGCACAGGGCTTGCGGAAGATACAGCTATGCCAGCTGCAATCGCTGTTGGGGAAGTTGAACTTTGCATGCAGGATCATGCCCATGGGGCATATTTTTAGCAGGCGCCTAGCGGCCGCGACCGCTGGGGTGGCGAGGCCTCAGCACTACATTAGACTCACGAGGCAGTTACGGGACGATTTAGACGTCTGGGGTACGTTCTTGGCGGATTATAATGGGAGGTCGTATTGGCAAGCACAAGAGGTGTCCGGTGCGGATTTCCACCTCTATACGGACGCGGCGGGTTCCGTGGGCTTTGGGGCGATACTGGGGTCGTGCTGATGTGCTGACACTTGGCCTGGGTGGTACGCCTCTGGCCTGACTAAGAATCTGGCTTTCCTCGAACTTTTCCCCATTGTGGTGGTGTTGGAGCTCTGGGGTCTGGACTTGCGGGATCGGCGGGTTGTCTTTCACTGTGACAACCTGGGGGTCGTGCAGGCGATTAACCAGCTCTCTGCCTCCTCCCCACCGGTGGTTCCTTTGCTCTAGCGCCTGGTGCTACGTACGTTGTCTGTGCCTTAACGTGTCTTGTAGGGCGCTGCATGTTCCGGGGGTTCACAATGTAATTGCGGATGCTCTCTCTCGTTCGCAGTGGTCGGAGTTCCGGGTAGCTGCACCCCACGCGGACGAGGATGGGTGCCGGTGTCCGGTGGAACTATGGTCCCTGGGCTCGACGGGCTGATGGACCTGGTTCGAGGGTCTGTATCTGTAATACTTATTTTAGTTGGAACTCAACTGCATAATTTTCTAATTGCAGTAACTATTAGTTTCACCTCCTTTTATACTGATATGAAGCAGTGGTTACTGTAGCTTTAAATACTCATGTAGGATGTTAATTGTGAGTAAAGTATAAGCCAATTAATTCCCTTTTAGGAATAATGCAGAAAAATAGGCAGAGTTAGTTTTCAGATTAATTAAGATGGAATAATTTACAAGCAAGATTATTAATGAAGCAGGACAGAGTTGCAATTAGGAATAGTTTGATTATTGGAGGAAGAATTTAGCCTTAGCAGCAGTTCCTTATGAATAAGAGGGAATAACTTGAGAGAATGACACAGTAATGAGCCTTCAGATACAGTCTATGATTAGTAACAGAGAGTAGCTTGATTGGAGAAACAGTTACTTAACTTAAAAGGCAGTTCTGGCACTGAATGGGGTTAATTACATCCAATGGTGGAGAAGAGGGTTAGAAGTCCGTTTAGCAAGCCGAGGTCTAGGAGTGGAGAAGGTAGAAGTCCGTTTAACAAGCCGAGGTCTAGGAGTGGAGAAGGTAGAAGTCCGTTTAGCAAGCCGAGGTTTAGGAGTGGAGAAGGTAGAAGTCCGTTTTAGCAAGCCGAGGTCCGATACAGGCAGGATCAATGTAGAGCAGCTGATCACTTTGCAGGCACCTGTGCAAATAATCCAGCCCTTTGAATCTGGCGCGGTCTTCCTAAGTATCGTGGAAGGGCCGCGTCAGAAAAAGGGGCGGGGCTAAGCGCCGTGAACCCGGAAGTGGGTTCCTACGGCGGAATGCATGTCAGGCTATACCTGACAGTATCGAGTTCCACTTGGGCCAGATACTCGAAGTTATGGGCAGAATGGCTCCAGTGGGAGACAGGTCTGGGGGTTTTCCAGGATACGCCAGCTCGATTGCGTTTTTTTTTGCTGCTATTGAACACTTGGTTGTCGGCGGGCATGTCGCCTTCAGCGGTGTCCTCGCGCCTGGTTGGGTTGAGTTTTTTCTTTAAGTTGCAAGGGTGGGTGGACGTGACCAAGGAGTTTGTGGTGAGGCAGGCGGTTAAGGGACTGCGTAGGGGTCGGGTTACGGTGGATACCCGGAGACCGGTGTCGGGGGTGCTCCTGGCGCAACTGTGCCAAGTGCTCCCGCAGGTGTGCTTCTCGGACTTCGAGGTGTGGCTTTTTCGCTTGGCCTTTTCGTTTGCTTTCTTTGGGGCCATGAGGATTGGGGAGTTGGTGTGTCCAAGCAGGGCAACAATTGGGGGAATCCTCTTCTCGGATGTCAGGGACGGGCCGGACTGGGTCTCCTTTAAGATTCGCCGCTCCAAGGCAGATGTGTTTGGTATAGGTAAGTGGGTTCAGCTGGCAGCTGCCCCAGGGTTGGCCACCTGCCCAGTTCTGTCCTTCCGGTGTTTTTGCGCAGTTCGCCCTGCACTGGCTGGCCTCCTGTTAGTGCACGAGCTTCCTCTCCCATTTTCAGTTTGTCAGGGTGTTTCGGCAGGGGTTGGCTGCATTGGGCGTGGAGGGTGCGGAGTTTGGAGGGCACTCCTTCTGAATGGGCACAGCGATGGAGGCTTCTCGGCTGGGTATGCAGGATCAGGAGGTACAGCGAATAGGGAGGTGGGAATCCAGGAGGTTTGTCTCTTATGTGCGTCCTGCCGGTCTCCTGAGCTAGATTGTTTTGTTTTCCTCCCCAGGTCACGGCCCCTACAAGGTCTGGTTGATTGGCCACCCTATATCCACTGGGCGAGGCAGAGAGCGTCAGTCCAGCCAGGGTGGGGGGAGCGTCTCGGCCTCACGCCAGTAACTGCGGAGGTACGGTGGTTCGGGGTCAGAGGCATGAGGTGGGTCCGGCTCCTCCCTGACTTGGTCAGGCTTTCCCGCTTGCTTGGGACTCCATCGGTTTTGATTATTCATCTGGGGGGTAACGATCTGGGAACCATGTCTGTGGGGGGCCTGGTGGACATGGTCAGGAGGGACTTGTCCCAGATCTTGATCTAAAAAGTGTTTATGTTAATTTATTATGTTATATGTTTAAGGAGTTATACAGTATTTGGTGATGTTAATAAATGCTGTGGCCTGTTTTCCCAAGACGTTGTCTGTCATTATTTGAAGGGGTAAGTTATGTTTTTTTATGGGGGGGATGAGGGGAATGCAATCCAATGCCACTACGTACATACATGGCTTAGAGGCAGGAACACAGGCTAGGTTCTAACCCCCCTGTTGGCCACTTCTGGGGCGACCACGTCTGGATGTCACGGTGAGAGTTGTTACAGTATCCCCTCTTTAACCCCTTAAGACCGCAGGGCGTTCTATGCCGTCTTTAATGGACTTGCTCTAAACAACACAGGGCGGCATAGAACGCCCTGGGCGGTCTTTCCGCCCACGTGGCCAGCGGCATTACCCTGCTGCAGATCGCAGTCGGGGGGCATGCCTGGCCCCCCTGTGCCCAGTGACTGTGGTCTGCAACCTCCGATCGAAGTGACAGGCTGTCAATGCGATCGGAATTTTAAAATCATCTGACACATGGAGCCATGGCATAGACACAGACACACACAGAACACACATAGACACATACACATACATACAGGGCCCCATGGATTGTGTATATGCCACTGCATACAGAGACACACACACACACATACATACACACAGAGACACACACACACACACAGACACACACATACTGTAATGACATGAAGGGGTGCTGTCCTGGAACAGCACTGTCCCTTTAAATGTGGGAACCAATACAGCAAATAAATAAATGCCAAGACACAAATGAATAGGTTAAATCAAGATATATATATATATATATATATATATATTACAGAGAACCAAAAGACAAAACAATATATATACAATGCCACAAAACATATACAATAAATCAGGATAAGCACGAATAGTGCAGTCAACGTATACTATATATAGGGCAGGATTGTTCAGTTACCACGAGATGTAGGTAGGGCACAGATCCAGAGTCACAAGACTAATATACTGACACCAGGAAGCAAGGTCAGAAGCAGAGTAAATGAACAAGGCTGCAGGGTCAGGATCACTGGTAATAAATCAGAGAACACGGAACCAGAACACAGGATCGGAGGGCACAGGAACGAAGGACCAGGAGGACACAGTAACGCAGGATCAGGAGGACACAGGACAAAGACCAGGAGAACACAGGAACGAAGGCGCAGGACACAGGACCATTGAACAGAATGCAGGATCAAGGAGCCAGGAGCCAGAATCACAGGGGACCAGGAACCGGGGAAACAGGAGACAAGAGAAAATGATCTGGCAAGGAGTGAGGGGAGAAACCAAACTATATAGGTGCTACACAAGGACCAGGTGAAGTGCTTAATGAAAAGAAATTAGGAACAGTGCTAAACAAATATAGTGGCGAATGTGGGTACTGTACAAGGGCAATTCAACTAAGGAGTGTCGTGACACATACACATACAGAGACACAGACACACATACATACACAAAATGTTTCCTACCTTGTTACTTTCCCTGGAGCCCAGTGGGGGCTCAGCCTGATGGGACTCAGAGTTCCTACTCTGACTCCCTCCTCCTCGTTCCTCCCGCGCAGGCTCTAATAGCTGGGAGAAGTGAAGTGCAGTCACTTCCTCCCAGCTCTGATATAATCACAGGGGGTCCTGTCACGCTCTTAAAGCGCCCAGCGCTGACTGGGCGCCCTCACAATCCATATCCATCGGGTGGCCCTGACAGCATTGGCCACCCGATGGACTCCTCCATATGCGGCCCCGGCAGTTTACCGCGTGGGCCGGGGCTGCAAAATGTGGCAGCAGACCTGGTACCCGGTCGCAGGGATCCGCAGGGCCCGTCACTGCGACCGCGGTATGTACGCCGCTGCTGGACCCCCATGCAGTCCCCCTGCGGTCAGTGATCGCGATCTGCAGTCTGATCGCAGTGACAGCCTGTCTCTGCGATCTGATAACTGCGAACATAGTTACTATGTGTCAGCCTATTGGCTGACACATGTAACTACAGGCAGGATCCCCCTGTCCTCCCCTCCTAACCCCTTAATGTTAGAAATAAAATATATTACAGTTAAAAATAAAATATACTTAGCTCATTTGTATATATATATAAATGGCATACCATTTGCAAAAGTAGACAACCCAAGGTATTGCAAATGGGGTATGTTCAGTCCGTTTTAGTAGCCACTTAGTCACAAACACTGGCCAAAATTGGCGTTCAAATTCATTTTTTTGCATTTTTCACACACAAACAAATATTAATGTTAACTTTGGCTAGTGCTTGTGACCAAGTGGCTACTAAAAAAGACTGTACATACCCCATTTGCAATACCTACTATTGCAAATGGTATGCCATCATTCCTGGGCTACCATACAGTCTCAAAGACAACGTAATCAAACTGGCTAATTTCAATGTGAAAAAACTGAAAAGTGTAACATGCTATATTTGACCCTGTAACTTCCCAAAACACAATAAAACCTGTACATAGGGGGTATTGTTTTACACGTGATACATTGCTGAATACAAATATGTGTATTTGTTTGCAGTAAAAACAAACAGTATTTTGACATTCACAGTTAAAATGTCCCGCAGAACTAAGAAATGTTTTTTTAAAAATTATTTTCTATCATTTTTTATATTTTATTCATATTAAATTATGTTCCATACCTAAATATTTGATGTTAAATGAAAGCCCTGTTTCCCCTGAAAAAAATGATATATAATAAATGTGGGTGCATTTAATATGAAAGAGGTGATTTACGGTTGGACAGACATTTAACACAAATGCCAGGTTTTGTTTACGTTTTGTTTTGATCACAACTTGTACATTTGGCTCAGTCCTTAAGGGGTTAAGAACGCACTCCAGGTGTGTATAGGCTCCTTATAACATTCCTTATCAGGTTCACTGTCAGAATCAATCAAATCTTTGTAGTCATAATCCCCAGTGTGGCGTCCCTTTTCAGCGTGGGGCTCCTTAATACTGGCTTTTGGTACAGCTGGAGAGTAGTCAGGATCTTCTTTCATCTGGGTGCAGGCGGTTAGTACTTCATGTACCTCAGAAGGAGCAGAGTTTGCGGCTAGTAATGCTTTTTCGAACATTTCTAGGTCCTTTATGCAGACTATAGTACCATTAGAGGCATAGGTACATTCCGTAGGTAGGTCTTCTTTGGGCTGGCAGGAAGTAAGGATGGTGTCAATGGAAGTATTAACAGATTGAGGTGCAGATGTTTCAGGAACAGAAGGTAGAGACTTCTCAGGGATCTTGGTTATAGTGATTAATGTGGTCTGGGTACCCTTTTGTGAGAGTTGTTACACATGGTTCAATACAGAACCATCAACTTCGGGTTCAAAGGTCATCAACACAAACTGCTTAAACTCAAAACAAGCTGGCCTGGCCCAGTGCAGCCTACGGAAGTTTTTATTTTACCTCACTCTAGTAAACAGCCGCCTCACTAGAAGCTCATGGGGCACCGCCTTGTCTGGCCCAGCCGCGTCTTCTTAATCTGTTGTTTTTTCAACAAAACTGTAAGTGTGTTCATTCAGCAATTTTAGTTATGGAGAATTTCACTACTAATGCAAATTCAGCCTATGCCTCATTCTGCTTACTGTATTTGGCCCTCACTAGGCCATGTGGACTTTTATCATATGCAATTCAATTTGTAAGCCTACATTTTAATGTTTTCTTTGTTTGCCCACTGGGTATTCAGGCGTTTATTGGGCCTACGGTGTTTAGTAATTATGTGGCTAGGCGCCGCAACTGACTGAATAAATTTGGGCCTATACATGTGGTTAAAGAATAACCTGGTATATTATAGCTTTCGGTGGTTTCTAGAAGATTGTACTAGCCGCGTTTAGCTCATTTAATGTACTTTAATATTTCTGCAGAGTATTTGCCCCTCAAAGGGCTCATCTGCTAAATTAGGATTTACATTGGTTTAGTTGTTTCTCTTGGGAGTCAATGGTGTTGGTTTTTCTTCCAATACACTTTTAGCTTGATTACAATACTGCTGAATTTATTTGTTCACATTTTATGTTCCATGTATATGCTGTTCATCACATATATATTTGCTGGTACTGATTCTAGTAACTAGTAACCCACAACAGGTCCTCAATTCACTTACATTCGAGAGTTTAATTGTTATTAGAATTGTAATATATGTGACACAAATGCTGTAAAGTTTTAAAAAAAAAAGGAAAGGAAAGATTTTTTTGGCAAGGTAAATGGTAGTTTGTAACTCATATGTTTACAACATTTTCTACTTTAGAAAAGGGGGACCGGTCAGCGCTGGGCGCTTTGACAGCGCGACCGGGCCCCCTGTGATGACATCACAAGCTGGGAGGAAGTGACCGCACATCACTCCTCCCAGCTATTATTGAGAGCCCGCGTGGGAGGAAGCAGAGGGAGTCAGAGTGGGAAATCTGACTCCCACCCACCTGAGCCACCACTGGACCCCAGAGAAAGTCACCCTCCTGCACCTTAAAGGTAGGAAACAGGAGGGTGACTTAAACATTTTGTGTGTTTGTATGTATGTATGTGTGTGTGTCTGTATGTGTGCTTGTCTGTTTGTATGTCGTCTTGTGTGTGTGTGTGCCTGTCTGTGTGTCGGTCTGTATGTATGTATCTGTGTGTGTGTGTGTGTATGTATGTATGTATGTGTGTATATACAGGGAGTGCAGAATTATTAGGCAAGTTGTATTTTTGAGGATTAATTTTATTATTGAACAACAACCATGTTCTCAATGAACCCAAAAAACTCATTAATATCAAAGCTGAATATTTTTGGAAGTAGTTTTTAGTTTGTTTTTAGTTATAGCTATGTTAGGGGGATATCTGTGTGTGCAGGTGACTATTACTGTGCATAATTATTAGGCAACTTAACAAAAACAAATATATACCCATTTCAATTATTTATTATTACCAGTGAAACCAATATAACATCTCAACATTCACAAATATACATTTCTGACATTCAAAAACAAAACAAAAACAAATCAGTGACCAATATAGCCACCTTTCTTTGCAAGGACACTCAAAAGCCTGCCATCCATGGGTTCTGTCAGTGTTTTGATCTGTTCACCATCAACATTGCGTGCAGCAGCAACCACAGCCTCCCAGACACTGTTCAGAGAGGTGTACTGTTTTCCCTCCTTGTAAATCTCACATTTGATGATGGACCACAGGTTCTCAATGGGGTTCAGATCAGGTGAACAAGGAGGCCATGTCATTAGATTTTCTTCTTTTATACCCTTTCTTGCCAGCCACGCTGTGGAGTACTTGGACGCGTGTGATGGAGCATTGTCCTGCATGAAAATCATGTTTTTCTTGAAGGATGCAGACTTCTTCCTGTACCACTGCTTGAAGAAGGTGTCTTCCAGGAACTGGCAGTAGGACTGGGAGTTGAGCTTGACTCCATCCTCAACCCGAAAAGGCCCCACAAGCTCATCTTTGATGATACCAGCCCAAACCAGTACTCCACCTCCACCTTGCTGGCGTCTGAGTCGGACTGGAGCTCTCTGCCCTTTACCAATCCAGCCACGGGCCCATCCATCTGGCCCATCAAGACTCACTCTCATTTCATCAGTCCATAAAATCTTAGAAAAATCAGTCTTGAGATATTTCTTGGCCCAGTCTTGACGTTTCAGCTTGTGTGTCTTGTTCAGTGGTGGTCGTCTTTCAGCCTTTCTTACCTTGGCCATGTCTCTGAGTATTGCACACCTTGTGCTTTTGGGCACTCCAGTGATGTTGCAGCTCTGAAATATGGCCAAACTGGTGGCAAGTGGCATCGTGGCAGCTGCACGCTTGACTTTTCTCAGTTCATGGGCAGTTATTTTGCGCCTTGGTTTTTCCACACGCTTCTTGCGACCCTGTTGACTATTTTGAATGAAACGCTTGATTGTTCGATGATCACGCTTCAGAAGCTTTGCAATTTTAAGAGTGCTGCATCCCTCTGCAAGATATCTCACTATTTTTGACTTTTCTGAGCCTGTCAAGTCCTTCTTTTGACCCATTTTGCCAAAGGAAAGGAAGTTGCCTAATAATTATGCACACCTGATATAGGGTGTTGATGTCATTAGACCACACCCCTTCTCATTACAGAGATGCACATCACCTAATATGCTTAATTGGTAGTAGGCTTTCGAGCCTATACAGCTTGGAGTAAGACAACATGCATAAAGAGGATGATGTGGTCAAAATACTCATTTGCCTAATAATTCTGCACTCCCTGTACACACACACACATATTATATATATATATATATATATATATATATATACACACACACACACATTATATATTATATATATATATATATATATACACACACATACATATATGGTGGTTTTCCTGTCCTATCGGCTGTAGGGGAGGAGCTAACCCATGTGTATATACTGCCATGAATAATAGCCAGGAAAAGAAAATTATGGTAAGTATGAATACGTGTGTGTGTGTGTGTGTGTGTATATATATATATATAATGTATTCATACTTACCGTAATTTTCTTTTCCTGGCTATTATTTATGGCAGCATATACACATGGGTTAGCTATATATAGTGTGTGTGTGTGTGTATATATATATATATATATATATATATATATAATATGTGTGTGTCAGTGTGCCTGTCTGTATGTGTGTGTGTGTGTCGGTCGGAGGGCACGGATCATTTTTGCACCGGGGCCCCATGGTTTGTGTGTATGCCACTGCTAGGGAGTATGGACTTCTCTCTTATCTGTTACTTCTGTTTAGAGGCTCTTCACCACACTCAGGCAAATTGAATTCCGTGACTTGTCCTTAATCTTCACAGGTATACTCTATTCTCTTATTTTGTACTTCTGATTATAGATATCAGATTTATATAGTTCATGTATAAAATATTACTCATAGGTCACAGTCAGGCCCTTTCCTTACACTTGAGATACGGTCACCATCTATTACTTAAGGGTATGTGGAGTTACATCCTTCTTTTATTACTTTTTCTGCTTAACTATGCCATGGTTAATTGGCTGACTTACTTTTGCAGGTGTATACTTTTCCAGATTCTCTCTTAGAGACAATCTTGTCTACCAAAGTACGTACGTTAACCATTACATTTGCTATCCTTATAAGTCAAGCCCCTGTCTAGGGACAGAGAACTGGCTGTTAGGTGCAAATGCTGGCCCTTACTTAGCTTAAATTAACATACGGACGGGCGAGGCCAACTCCCCCGCCTCAACATAGGCTCGTCCAATTGGCCCATGTCATAGTTATAGTCTTGCATACCCTTCTTTAGCGTCATGTCACGGCCCCACGTTTCAAATCTTTTAGCATCACCAAGAGTCCACCACACCACATTCCGTAGTGGCCATGAGCCAAATCATAGAGCCTCTCAGTGATGCTTGCCAATTAACAGGGCCTCATCTGCCATGGGGTAGTTAATGTTTTTTCCTCTCGGCACTAGTTAGCAATCCAGTTCTGGATATGTGGTATGATTTCTCATCCAGGTTACTATTAAGTATTGTTACTCATTACATTTTTCTTTCTAGCATGTCTCCTGGCATCAGGTCATGGAGAGGATCTGTTTCTCCCCAGCACCTCAGCTAGGCCCTGTCAGACCCGGTACTCCAGTGGAATCACTTGTCCCAGCTACTCCCGGTTCTCTGAAGTCTTGGACTATCCGAAATGGACAGAAACTGCACCATAGATGTATCCCCTTTCACTCACAGTTTGGAAGGCGGAACTATACTATTTACTATCTGCTCAGTCCAATGACCCCAGGCTTGGATCAAGCGAGCAAAGGGGCAGTACTGGCAGGCTGGGAGAAGTGCAGGGCATCATGTCCACCATCATGGCTTCTCTGAAACCCATAAATTAACGACTGACATTTGCTGGTAATGACCAACCCATGTCCTTTTAGCCCCGCGAACATTCCAGCTCCAGTCCCGGCGTTCACTAACACACACCTTCGCTCTAACATTCTGGTTCCCTCTCTATTATATTAGTAAGATATTCTAGGTTCTAGTTTCTGTTTTTTCTAAGGGGCTTCACACATGACTTATAGCACTGCACGCTGGGGTGACCAAACCGGATCTCAGCCTCTGCCGAACCCACGACCATAGATGATTCACTACATAAGGAAACCCAACTAGGTTGCATGATAGGTCCGTTCAGTCCCCCTTAATATTCTACATGGCGCACAAACCTCATTGGCATTGTTATCAATAAGGTATTAAATAAGACACAATTAATCATAGATCTCTCCGCTCCTCATTCTTCACATACCCTGAGCATCATTTTACTCATACCGGCTGACGAATTCTCCGGTACTGGTTAACGCCGTACAAGCAATTTTGCACGCTGGCAAACACGCTTGGCGCACGTGAACCAACATCTCAAATGCCTTTAAATTACTATCAATCCACCCATCCCTATGGCAGATTCATGGCGTCAAGTGGAGAGACAATTACTACTTCGCCATCAGGCTTACGTTCATTTCCAGGAGCAGCCGAAAATTAATGGCCAGATCTGACCTGATCGTGTGGTACCAACTCCTATGTTGGCATGGTATCTGCATGTTCACCTCCCCTCCCCCCATTGTCAGCACAGTCATCTGTATGGGCAGTCACTGTTGCCCATTCCAGGTTTGTTGCTTTTTTGGTGACCATTGGTTCAGGGATCTTTGGCCTTTCGTGTCTGTCACCTTGACTGCTTTCAAAGTATCTCTATCCTGTTCGGACTCTATCCCATTGTGGAGGCTGTGCACACTGGGTGTTATCTTCGGGCAGTACATATGCTTTCCTGGCAACTTGTTGGCATACGGGATCATCAATAAAGGGTGTTCCTACTCTTTGACCATCATCAAAACATTGGTGTGTTTTATTTATTACACATCTCAGGTATTACTAACACCTCAGTAGTTGGATAGTGCGCCCTATTCGGGCCTATGCATTGAAAGTGGGAACCCTTTACCAAGGGGGCTGGAGGGAGTGACCTGCCTGACAACCCAAGTAGACAGTGCAGATAATTTAATTGGCAAGCCCTATATTTAACCCTGTAACTTTCCAAAACACCACACAACCTGGGGGGTACTGTTATATTTGGGAGACTTTACTGAATTAAAGTATGAGTGTTTGAAACCATAAAATGTATCATGGCGATGATATTATCAATGAAAATTTAGTTTTTGTGTGAAAAATGCAAAAACATATATTAACGCTAACTTTGGCAATGGTTTGTGACTAAGTAACTACTAAAAAAGACTGAACTTACCCCATTTTGCATATCCTGCATTGTCTACATTTCCAAATGGTATGCCATGATGGGGTTAATTCACGTTCCTGGGCTACCATATAGTCTCAAAAGGCAAGATATGTCCAGCAAACTAATCTGGCACACTAACATGGGCAAGCTCTATACTGACCCTGTAATTTTCAAAAACATCATAAAACCTGCACATGGGGGTATTGTTATACTCGGGAGACTTCGCTGAACACAAATATGAGTGTTTCAAAACAGTAAAATGATGATACCATCATTAAAAGTGCAGTTTTTGCTTAAAAAAGCAAAAAACTAATATGAACGCCAACTTTGTCCAGCATTAGTGACTACTAAAAGAGAATGGATATACCCCATTTTGAATACCCTGGGTTGTTTACTTTTTCAAATGGTATGCTATGGTGGGGTTAATTTTAATTTCTGGGCTGCCAAGGTAACATAGCCAATCTGGCAAATTTCAATTTGCAAAAAAAGAAATTGGCAAATTTTATTTGACGCTGTATCTTTCCAAAACACCATAAAACCTGTACATGAGGGATACTGTTGTGCGTGTGAGACATTACTCTACACAAATATGATTGTTTTATATCAGTAAAATGAATTATACTGATATATAATCGGTGAAAGGGCAGTATATTTGTGAAAAATGCAAAAAAAAATCAAATACTACTAACTTTGACCAGGGTTTGTGACTAAGTGGCTACTAAAACTGACTAGGCATGTGGTGGAATCTCGGTAAAAATAAATTTAGTAGGCCGAGATTACCACGTGGCATGTGTACGTGCATATGCTGACGTATCGATCAGTAGTGTACGGAGCATGTGCAAGAATACAGGATGTAGTATTCCCCTCCTCCATTGTGCTGGACAAGCCATGCGGTCAAGCAGGAAGTTAATTCTTATTTGTAATGATTGGTCAAGAGAATGTGCGGGTGGAGCTTAATATGGGAGGAGTTATGTGCCTATATAGGGAGCCTGCACTATTGTTCAGGGCTCAGAACTTGCTGTATTTTTGGTGACATTAGTCCCTCTGAGTCCCGATCGGTGATCCAATAAAGAATCTCTTCCTTCCTGAAGAAACCTGTGTCCATCCCTCTGTGCTTTGCTTCCGTCAGTTTCTCCGGTATCATTTGGTGCATTGGCCGGGAAGCTCATCGTTCAACGGTAGCTGAGAGGCAGAGGCGTGAGACGGTCTATCTTTGCCCACGTTCTCTACGGCTGCACCCCTGAACTTCTGCGTGGACCTCCCTTCGTCTCGGCGCCACTGGTCTGTTGTCCAGGAGATCATCGGCCTCTACGTAAGAAGTGCTGGGGTGTCCCCGTCGATGAGTGTGAACTCAGGTTCAGGAACGAGGAGGTAAGACAACTGCTGTTTTAGACGGCAGACCCACTAGGGGTATACCGATTGTGCGGTAGGCCCAAAAGGGGTTTAAATCTGTGTATGGAATCTGCCCCTCTGTCGGAGGGAAGGAGCGAAGGCGCACCGCTCGATCGAACGCTCTTTAGTAAGACCGTTTGATCTGGTTAGTCAGGCGGGGTCCTGTGTAAATAGCCCTAGCCGGACACCGGTGTCTTGTCTAGACTAGCGTTCTAGGGTGTATATTACGTTCGCTAGGTCGGAGGGACCGGGAGACTAAGCGGCGCCTGTGTAAATTCGGTTCGCTAGCTCTCAACCTATCTTGGCTAGGTGGGAAGGCGTGTAAATTTGGAACCCACTAGACTTTTGATAGAGTAAATAGACTAGAAGGGCAATTTTGTAAATTCCGCCCTCTAGTTCGCTATATGTGGTGCTTGGGCAGTGTGGCTAACCAAAACGGGTGTATATAGTTTTAGGTAGTCCATTCAAGGTACTGGCCAATAGTTTAGTTGGGATTGTAAATGTGTTAAAGATTGTTAGTAAAGTGTATATCTTGTTAGATAGCGCGAGCTCAGCCGTCTAGCGAGAGTGTTAATAGTGTGTTGCTGTATCATAGTGCACGGTACCATAACCCTGTATATTTACTGACACTGTATATAAGTACTAATCATTGTCGTCTATTGCATGTTTAACACCGTAACCACTAATAATTGTATTGTGACCTTAAATTGTGCTTTGACCTATGCTAACCGTACTGTAACCGATACTAGTAAAAGACGATGTTACTGGGGTGTGTTATAGACGGGTAATTCATATATAGAGAATTATAGCGTGGGTGACTGTATAGTTTCGCCAAAGGGCATAATATTGATTATTTAGTGACTGGTGTAACAGCTGTGTGTGTACGGGAATTCCCTGAGTGATTATTGTGTTATTGTGTACGTTTCACTCGGTAACTGTACCACGTGGTGCTGTTGCCAGAGGAAACGGGTGTGACTGTTGAATAAGAACGCGTGCATAGTATTCGTTGTCAACGACGTTCCATTGATAAGTATGGGCGCGTCAGAGTCAACGATTTCGGATCCCTTAGGTTGTATGGTAAAGAATTTTAAAAAGGGATTCAAAACATGTGATTTTGGGGTTAAAATGTCTCCTGTACGTTTGGTCACTTTGTGCACTAGGGAGTGGCCTACTTTGGTTGCGGCATGGCCGCCGCGTGGCAGTTTGGATCCAACCCTGGTACAGCGTGTACACGTGGCTGTATCAGGTAGGCCTGAACTTTACGGACAGTTTCCATACATTGATTGTTGGAGGCAGGCCGTAAACGACTCGCCAAAATGGATCCGGATATGCCACGAGGAGCAATGTCGCCTCATGGTGGCCAGGACTTGTTTGTCCACTAGGACTGGTGTTAGGCCCATTTTGGACACGCCCCCTGAGTCCGAGATCCCTTTGCCGCCCCCTTACTTTCCTTTAAGAGGAAGTGACGCGAATGCAGGAAGTTCTGCACCCCTTCCCCTATTGCCCCCATCCACTTCCGCTTCCTCCTCCAGTACAGAATCCACCCCCCCTCGTATTAAAACTCCCCTTCCGGAACCAGGACCAACCCCCATTAGATCTGAATATCCTGATTTGGCGCCACTTCAAACTTCCGGTCAAGCTTCTTCTAGCTCGGCTCGGAGTATACTATTCACTAACTTTTCCCAAAATCAAGTTCCCACATCCTCATGCCCTATTACCTCTCGACCGGAACCTTTAACTGACGCCCCTCCACGTAGCCCCATACTAACCCGACAACTGACCGGTACCCAACAATTAAAACATTATCAGATGCCTCTTCGTCTGAATCCTGGGTCAGCCTATATCGATGCCGCAGGTCAAATGGCACATACTGACCCAGTCTTCGTATATGTCCCGTTCACGACTACCGATCTCTTGAATTGGAAGACCCACAATTCCTCGTACACTGAGAAACCACAAGCTATGACCGATCTGTTCACCTCGATAGTTCAGACACATAACCCGACATGGGCTGATTGCCAGAAGTTATTAATGACATTGTTCAATAATGAGGAAAGGACAAGGATTAACCAAGCGGCCATTAAGGCGCTAGAGGAGAGAGCCCGTGCTTTAAATCAAGCCAATCCGGCAGCATGGGCCGCAACACATTACCCTAACACCGATCCTGACTGGAATGTAAATGGCACAGATATGGCTCAACTTAAAGCCTATAGAGATGCTATAATTGCTGGCATGAAAGCCGGAGGAAGAAAGCTATTAACATGTCGAAGACAGTTGAGGTGATTCAGAAAAGTGATGAAGCGCCCAGTGTCTTTTATGACCGATTATTGGAGGCATACCGCTTGTATACCCCCTTTAATCCGGAAGGCGCTGATAATTCCCGAATGGTAAACTCCGCCTTTGTCAGCCAAGCTTACGGAGATATTAAGCGCAAGCTACAGAAATTAGAAGGGTTTGCAGGTATGTCTATCACCCAACTAATGGAAGTAGCGAACAAAGTATATATGAATAGGGAAACAGAAAGTAAGAAAGAGGAAGAGCGCAAGATGCGTAGAAAGGCAGATATGCTAGCGGTAGCGATCGCAGGCGTAGATAGACGGGGCCCAGATAGAGGCGATGGTAGATGGAATAGGGAGCCTTTGAGTAGGAATCAGTGCGCGTACTGCAAGGAAGAAGGGCATTGGAGGAACGAGTGTCCGCAAAGAGAGCAGTATGAAAGAGACTTACCCAGGGCAGGTTACGGAAACTTTAGAGGCAGAGCGAGAGGTAGAGGAGGCCCTGGAGGGAGTAATGGTAATAGAGGGAGTAATGGGAACAGAGGAAGTGTAAGGGAAGATAGGTACTATCCAGCAGCGCAAAGGTCCCGCGATAGAGAAGGTAGGGACTTTGTGGGATTGGCTGACACGGTCATGGAGGACTATTGATACCGACCAGGCTCCATCCCCCTTGGTCGAGCGGAGCCTATGGTCGATGTATCAATAGGGGGAAAAAGGAGTGCGTTCATGATCGACACTGGTGCTGAACATTCGGTGGTGACTAATCAATTTGCTCCTCCATCTGGAAGAACTATTACTGTAATAGGAGCAACTGGAAGAAGTGCTGAAAAACCGGTTCTTAAAAGTCGACTCTGTACATTGGGAGGCCACGTAGTAAAACATCAATTCCTTTATATGCCTGAGTGTCCAGTCCAATTGCTGGGGCGTGATATGCTATCCAAATTACAAGCGCAGATTACGTTCCTACCAAATGGAACAACATCCTTAAAGTTTAATGGACCTTCAGGTATTATGACATTGTCCTTACCAAAGGAAGAAGAGTGGCGACTTTATACAGTGTTGACTAGCCAAAACCCGAGGAGTGATGAATCCTTATTTAACATACCAGGAGTTTGGGCAGAGAACAACCCACCAGGACTGGCACGCAATATTCCACCTATTAAAATCGAACTAAAACTTGGGGTTTATCCAGTAAGCCTGAGACAATATCATATTCCGCAGAAGGCTAAGAAGAACATCCAATCTTATCTGGATAAGTTCATACGGTATGGTATCCTAAAATTCTGTACTTCCCCCTGGAACACCCCATTGCTACCTGTTCAAAAGCCCGGTACAGATGAGTATCGACCTGTGCAGGACTTGAGAGCAGTCAATGATGCGGTTGTTAGTATACATCCAGTCGTGCCCAATCCACATAACCTGCTTGCTTTAATTCCGGGCGGGGCTACTTACTTTACAGTCTTAGATCTCAAAGATGCCTTCTTTTGCCTCCGAATTGCCGCAGAAAGCCAATGTATCTTAGCTTTCCAATGGGAAAATGCTGTAACGGGCTCGAAACGCCAAATGACCTGGACAAGATTGCCCCAGGGGTTTAAAAATTCACCTACCCTATTTGGTTCAGCTCTAAGTCAAGATCTACTAGATTTCGAGTCTATCCCAGGAGAGTGTGTATTATTACAATATGTAGATGACTTGTTAATAGCAGCAGTTACAAAGGAAGTATGTCAGCAAGCAACGCACGATCTACTACACATTCTCTGGAAGGCAGGATACAAGGTGTCTAGAAGGAAGGCTCAGTTGTGTTTGCCAACTGTCAAATATCTGAGATTCCATATCTCTGAAGGTCAAAGAATTATGGGGCCAGAGAGAAAAGAAGCTGTGTGCCAAATACCGATACCCAGGAATAGAAGACAAGTGCGAGAATTCTTGGGGGCAGCAGGCTTCTGTAGGATATGGATTCCCAGCTACGCGATACTGGCAAAACCTCTGTATACAGCTATCAAAGGTACAGAGCACGACCCCTTCTTATGGACTCAAGAACAGCAAACGGCATTCGAAGATGTGAAGAGGGCTTTGATGAGTGCCCCAGCATTAGGTCTACCTGACCACACACGGCCATTCTACCTGTATGTACATGAGCAAAGAAGAATGGCTGTGGGAGTATTGATACAGTACTTGGGATCATGGCAAAGACCTGTTGCCTACATGTCTAAGCAACTGGATGCAGTAGCCAGCGGACTTCCACCTTGTCTAAGAGCTGTAGCTGCAGCCGCCCTGCTAGTAGCTGAAGCCGATAAACTCACTCTGGGTCAAGAACTTTATGTACAAGTTCCACATGCAGTACAGACGTTGTTGGATTACAAAGGAAATCATTGGTTTAGTAACAGCCGTATGACCAAGTATCAAGCAATGTTGTGTGAAAACCCAAGAGTACATTTAGAGACTGTAAATACCTTAAATCCAGCTACCCTTTTGCCACAACCTACTGAAAGTCAACATGATTGTTTGGAAGTAATGGATGAAGTATTTTCAAGTAGACCAGATCTTCGTGATTTTCCCATCCAGAACCCTGATGTTCAATATTACACCGACGGCAGTAGTTATGTAAAGAAGGGATCCGCTATGCAGGATATGCAGTAACAACGATAGACAAGGTGATAGAAGCTCGGCCACTGGCAAAAGGAACATCAGCACAAAAGGCAGAATCGATAGCACTGACACGAGCGTTACAATTGGCTGAAGGTTTAAGAGTGAACATCTACACGGACTCCAAGTATGCGTTTTTAACCACTCATGCCCACGGAGCTTTGTATAAAGAAAGAGGACTATTGAATTCAGAAGGCAAAGAAATCAAATACGCAGCTGAGATCCTACAACTATTGGAAGCAGTGTGGGAGCCGAAAGAAGTCGGTATTATACATTGTCGGGCGCATCTGAGAGGAGATGGTGATGTAACCAAAGGGAATCGGATGGCAGATAGTGCAGCTAAGCGTGCTGCTGAATCAGGAAGACAGGAATATGTGGGGCATATAGCTGCTCTTATACCAACTCCACTGTCTCAATGGACTCCAATTTATACAGCTCAAGAAGAGGAGTGGTTAAGGACTGAACCTGGAAAGTATTTGGAGAACAAATGGTATCAGTTAGAAGATGGAAGAATAGTTATTCCAGCATCACTAGCGGTAGAAATTGTCCAAAACTATCATAACGGGACACATTCTGGGAGAGACAGTACAGAAGAATCTCTCAGAAAACATTTCTACATACCAAGATTGTCCAACTTGACTCAGGCCATTGTACGTAGATGTGTAACGTGTGCTAAAAATAATGCAAGACAAGGACCAGTAAAGCCACCAGGAGTCCAGTTTATGGGGGGACTTCCCATGTCCGATTTACAAATTGACTATACAGTGATGCCTAAATCGGGTGGACATCGCTACCTGCTGGTAGTGGTGTGCACCTATTCAGGCTGGGTAGAAGCATGTCCTACTCGTACAGAGAAAGCAGGAGAAGTCGTGAGATTCCTGCTACGAGAAATAATACCCCGATATGGACTACCCTGCTCTATAGGATCGGACAATGGTCCAGCTTTTGTTCATCAGTGCCTACAACAATTGACTCATATGCTTGGTATAAAGTGGAGGCTTCATACGGCATATAGACCCCAGAGTTCTGGTAAGGTAGAGAGAATGAATAGAACTATTAAGAATCAGTTGGCTAAAATGTGTCAGGAAACCCAACTTAAGTGGAACGTTCTCTTGCCCATAGCTCTATTGCGAATCCGTAGTACACCTACCAGAAGGATGGGCCTCTCTCCTTTTGAAATCATGTACGGGCGACCACCTCCCGTGCTTGGTAACTTAAGGGGGGATTTGAGTCAGTTGGGAGAAGGAATTACCCGGCAGCAGGTTGTAGAGTTGGGTAAGACTATGGAGGAGGTACAGAAATGGGTACAAGATAGATTACCTGTGAATATTTATCCCCCAATTCATAGTTACCACCCAGGCGACCAAGTGTGGATTAAAGAGTGGAATAATGTGCCGTTAGGGCCCAAGTGGAGAGGTCCTTATGTTGTTCTTTTGTCTACCCCTACAGCGATAAAAGTAGCCGAAGTGACTCCGTGGATACATCACTCCAGGGTTAAACCAGCAGCAGCCGATTCTTGGCAAGTTACAGCAGATCCAGAGAATCCCTGCAAGATCCGGTTAAAACGCACGACTCAGTCGGAGTGACGAGGAACCTTGTGGATTACAAATTTTATTGTTTCAGAGACTTGGTAAGTGAGTGAGAAGGCCATAATAAAGCCTGTCCACTCACCAACGAGTGTATAAGTCAGGGAAAGTCTTGAGGGGACCCCTGTGAAGACGAGCAGAACTCCATTCCCTGCAGCCCTTACATCCTGGAAGCTGAGGTGCCTTCGCACGGACGAAGACTGAGGATGACGACGAAAGATGTATTTTTAATAATGTTTATTTATGTGTATTTTTATATTCAGGAAGGTAGAGGTACCGACACTCCTAGCTGTGAGGTATGCATTAAGACTACAAGAACAGGTAACCATATATCCCAGACCCTAATTTGGCATTCGCAATATGAGTGTAAAGGAGATGTATCAAGATGTAGATACTTAAATATAGAATATAGTGTGTGTCATTTAGGAGTAGGAGAACCTAAGTGCTTCAGTCCTGAGTATCAACCCCGTACAATTTGGTTGACTCTCAGAAATGGAGATCCTCAGGGGACCCTAATTAATAAGACGGTATTAGAATCCGTATATTCTTCAGGTGCTCTGCTATTTGATGCGTGTAAAGCAATATCAAGTGGTAGAAAGCCGTGGAATGTATGTGGGGATCTTAGATGGGAGAGGACGTATGGGTCTAACGATAAATATATTTGTCCCAGTAGTAAAAATAAATATGTAAGTCCAAGATGCCCAAATAGAGATTATAACTTCTGCCCATATTGGTCTTGTGTGGGGTGGGCGACTTGGGGACAGACAGCAGACAAGGACATGATTGTGACTAAGTTGCCTACCGATCCATATTGTAAGTCTATGGAATGCAATCCAATCCATATACTTATAAATAACCCTGACAAGTTCTTAGATAAATATGGTAATTTATTTGGGTTTCAAATATATGGGACGGGTTTAGACCCTGGGACAATATTGTTTATAGGGATAGAGACTGATACGGTAACCTCCCAAACTCATCAAGTATACCATTCCTTTTATGAAGAGATGAGCATAGATAATAAGATCCCCCATAATGCTAAAAACTTGTTCACTGATTTAGCCGAGAGTATTGCCGGTAGTCTTAATGTTACCAACTGCTATGTGTGTGGAGGTACTAACATGGGAGACCAATGGCCTTGGGAAGCAAAGGAGGTAATGTCCGGTTCTGAGGCAGTTGACCAATTAATATCTACACAAGCCGACTATCATATGAGTGTTAGAGGTAAATCTGAGTGGAGATTGAAGACCTCCATCATAGGTTATGTTTGCATAGCGAGGAAAGGAATGATGTATAATACTTCTGTAGGAGAATTAACTTGTCTAGGGCAAAAAGCTTATGATGATGATACAAAGAATACAACTTGGTGGTCGGCTTCAAATGTCTCAGAACCATCTAACCCGTTTGCAAGATATGCCAATTTAAAGGACGTATGGTTTGATCTATCCATCACATCTAACTGGAGAGCCCCAGCGAATTTGTACTGGATCTGTGGTAAGAAGGCCTATTCGGAGTTACCACAGGACTGGGAAGGGGCATGTGTGTTGGGTATGTTGAAACCATCCTTCTTCTTGTTGCCTATTGAAACAGGTGAGACTTTAGGTGTTAAAGTGTATGATGTGAATCATAGGAAGAAAAGGGGACCCATAGAGATAGGTGCCTGGGAAGATAATGAATGGCCTCCCCAGCGTATTATAGATTATTATGGGCCAGCCACGTGGGCAGAGGATGGTACCTTTGGTTATAGAACCCCTATTTATATGCTCAACCGCATTATAAGGTTACAGGCGGTGGTTGAGATCATTACTAACGAGACATCACAAGCGCTTAATCTTCTAGCGAAGCATAATACCAGGATGAGGACAGCAGTTTACCAAAATAGATTAGCCTTGGATTATCTTTTGGCAGTAGAGGGAGGTGTATGTGGGAAGTTTAACCTGAGCAATTGCTGTCTTCAAATAGATGACGAAGGGCAAGCAATAGCTGAGCTTACTAGCCATATGGTTAAACTAGCGCATGTGCCTACTCAGGTATGGAAAGGGTACAATCCAAGTAGTTGGTTTGGTAGCTGGTATGAGTGGTTTGGAGGGCTTAAGGCAGTGGTAGGTGGAGTCCTACTGATTTTAATGTTGTGTCTACTCCTGCCGTGTCTTATACCCTTAGTAGTTAGGTCTGTGCAAAGCCTGATAGAAAATATAGCAGAGAGGAAGGCTGCTGCACAGATAATGGCAATTTATAAATATAAGGCTCTAGATCAGGGAGAACCAATGCAGGAAGACGAGTGTTGAAGATTCACATCATAGGATAAGTCTGGTCTGGTTCAAAGGTAACTTGTGGTGTATGCAAACCAAGGTTAAGTGATGCCTCAAGTAATTGTAAAATATCAAGAGGCATCAAAGGGGGGAATGTGGTGGAATCTCGGTAAAAATAAATTTAGTAGGCCGAGATTACCACGTGGCATGTGTACGTGCATATGCTGACGTATCGATCAGTTGGTTGCACGAGGCAAGATACGATCAGTAGTGTACGGAGCATGTGCAAGAATACAGGATGTAGTATTCCCCTCCTCCATTGTGCTGGACAAGCCATGCGGTCAAGCAGGAAGTTAATTCTTATTTGTAATGATTGGTCAAGAGAATGTGCGGGTGGAGCTTAATATGGGAGGAGTTATGTGCCTATATAGGGAGCCTGCACTATTGTTCGGCACTCAGAACTTGCTGTATTTTTGGTGACATTAGTCCCTCTGAGTCCCGATCGGTGATCCAATAAAGAATCTCTTCCTTCCTGAAGAAACCTGTGTCCATCTCTCTGTGCTTTGCTTCCGTCAGTTTCTCCGGTATCAGGCATACCCCATTTTGAATACCTTGGATTGTCTACTTTTACAATTGGTATGCTATCATAGGGTTAATTTTCATTCCTGGGCTACCATACGTTCTCAATCTGGCAAATTTCAATGTGCAAACATGTAAAAGGGGAATGCCCAATATTTGACCTCTGTATGTTTCTAAAAACCCATAAATCCTGTACTGTTGTACTTGTAAGGCATTTCTGAATACAAATGTGTATTTTATTGCAGTAAAATCCAAAAGTATTATGACATATACAGCTAATTACAGCTAATTATTGGTATTAAAGTGTAGTTGCACTTAATATGGAAGAGGCAAATTACAGTTGAACCACATATAGTGCAAATCCAGGTTTTGTTTACATTTTGTTTTGATCACAACCAGTACAATTGGCTCAGTACTTGAGTACTGTCATAACGCCAAATGAGCGGCGGGAGTGATCAAAGATCTCTCCCACCGATATCCCGCATTTACTAACTGCCATGAATGCCAGGCAGATAAAAACAACCAATTACGTTGTGTGAGCGACACACGATCACTCACAATTGGCTGCTGTCAAAGTGGGTGTTACAAACACTCACTTTGACAGTGATCTCTTTCCCTCTCTCCTCTGTAACGTCTTGTGAGGGAGAGAGACCACGATCGTGATAGTTTGTTGCCAGCAGTGTTCGAGACTTTAAAAAGCATCAAAACTTAATAAAAAATTACATTTTTAACCCCTTCCCTGCCAAATCTGTTACATCAGTGCATTTGTACTGTTTTTGCCCTTAAGGGTTAATTTGTGTTGAAAAGCTGTGTTTTAGTCTGTCTTATTCAGTCAGTTTCCTTCCCCCAAATCTCCATTAGATTCTTTTAACAGGAGTTAGTTTAGGGGTTGCTAATTTAAATTTTTTTTTAAAAAAAGGGTGTGTTAGTAATTTGATCGTTTAGTCAGTGTGTTGGTGAAATATGCAGCGCATGTACAGCTTGGAGGAGGCATTTGCCTTCTTGGCGTCTGACTCTGACGCCAATGACACTGCATCTGATTTTGACACAGGTCAGTTTTCTGAGCAGAGTAAGTGATGAGAACCGCACCCAGTCCCAACGGCCAAGGGTGCTCCAGAGCAGGACCAGCAATCCCAGTACAATAATCCAAGAGGAAAAAACTCAAAGGCACTCCAACTTCAAGCCGCAGGCAGATTTATTATGACAGAATGCAACGCAACGTTTCGACCGGAAAGGTCTTTTTCAAGCTGACACCACATGGTGCAAAATGTGCTTATATAGCAAACACTAACAACTAAGAAATCAATCAATTACTGCTAATTAGTAGAAATTCTTAATTGATAAAAAGGTAATTTAAAAAGGCATTGTAAAAGAAACAAATATCAAATGTGAAATATTACAATATATACATAAATCAGATAAATAGTGCACACTATATCATTAACTTCATACACACAAGACATGAATCATTCTATGATCATATTAATGCTAGGAATTCTAAAATGTATATATATATAGGATAACCTATTATGTCATGAGTATTCCCTGGTTACAAATACTGTGCCCATAGAGGAGAGAAGAAGTACATAAAAAAACAGCAAATAAAAAAACAGCAAATAAAAAAAGTAAATACATGCAGCGTATCCTCCATGGTATCCAAACGCGACCCACTTGCGGGTCTGTGAACCGCACGTGACGTCATTGGAACGCACGTGCGAAATCTTCCTCCGAGCGGATTGGCTGGAGGACCAAACATAACATCGTTCTGTGTTCAATTCACCATTGCACAGCCCACATAGTGGAGTATGTTCACTCTGCCACATCACTATCCCAAAGAAAATCTTCACAGAACATCCTAAGCATTCAGGCATGTTATATGGCACAGATCAGGAAAATAAATCTATTAGATGTTTTCTGACACGTCTAGTGACATGTCATCTATGTGTGAGCCGACTGCAAAAAGAAGCTGTGCTTTCCCTGCTATGCTGAATGTGAAGGAGGAACGGGTTCCTCCACAGTTAGCTGAGCCCAACACAGGCATTAATGTCAATGTGGATGACTCCCCTATGCAATATATGGAGCCATTTTTAGGGGATACCATCTGGGAGGAGATTGCTTCCCAGACTCATTTATATCCTACCCAATTTATTGATACCAATCCAGGTAGCTATACATTTAGGGAGCATGCTTGGCATCCCACAGATGTCCCTGAACTTAAAAAATTCTGGGCTCTTACAATGCTCATGGGGATTATAAAGAAGTCATTAGACATGTGCAATTCATTTAGTCGCGCATGTCAATTCGGACGAATTTCGGGCAATTCGGACATTCGGAGACTTCCAAATGTACGAATAGCTGAAGTGTCGAAGTTCCGAAGTTGCCGAAGTTCGAACTGTCAAAGTTTCGAAGTGCCGAAATTCCGAAGTGGAAGAATAGACTGTTACACTGTATACCAGTTTAAATAAAAAGTATACAAACATATGCAGGATTCAGCTGTAAGCATTTGCAACAATTAACACACATTCATATAAAATGTAAGTTACTTCCATTACAGTCAATGGATGGGGATGAGTAAGTAGATAATGACCTAATTCCCACAGTATTAGGGAGCTATCTACCAAAAATTACTTAGTATTAGTAAATAATCTGTCCCTACCCGCTATACCACGAGTAGGGGCATGTCTATTAAACAGTGAGCAGCCTGTGGCTTCAAAAAGGAGGGGGGGACCTATTGTCCTCCCCCGGGCCCCACCTCTGAGCGGTTAGCTTGAAATCCAGCCAATCATAGTGCTCTGTGTCATTTTACACAGCGTGGGAAAGTTCTTTGGAATTTTCCCACACTGTGTAATTTGATTATTAACACTGATTGGTTACTTTCAATCAACCAATCAGAGTGTTGTTATGAGTCAAATTACACAGCGTGGGAAAATTCCAAAGATCTTTCCCACGCCGTGTAAAATGACACAGAGCACCATGATTGGCTGGATTTCAAGCTAACCAATCAGAGTGCTGTGACAGGTAAATGTAAAGACTTACCTGTCAGTCTCTTCATTTAACTGTCAGAGCACTCTTATTGGATGGCTTAAACCAACCAACCAGAGCGCTCTGAGCCTAATTGCAGGGCGGGGCAAGGGTTTATAAGCTTTCCCCTGCCCTGCGGAGCTCAGTCTTTATTTTACTTTAGGGCCCCCAACCCGCCGCTCAGGGGTGGGGGCCAGTGGGAGAACAATAGGCCCCCCCCCTTTGAAGTATTTTAGGGCCCCCACACACACTGCTCAGGGGTGGGGGCCAGGGGGGAGGACAATAGGTCCCCCCCTTTGACGTATTTTAGGGCCCCCACCCACTGCTCAGGGGTGGGGGCCAGGGGAGGACAATAGGTCCCTCCGTTGAAGTATTTTAGAGCCCCCACCCACCGCTAAGGGTTGGGTACAGGGGGGAGGACAATAGATTCCCCCCCTTCACGTAATTTAGGGCCCCCCCACCGCTCAGGGGTGGGGACAACAGGGTCCCCCCCTTTTATTTTACTTTAGGGCCCACACCCGCCGCTCAGGGGGGGGGGTCAGGGGGGTATTTTAGGGGCCACACCCACCGCTCGGGGGGGCTGAGGAGGAGGACAATAGGTCCCCCCCTATTCTTTTTTAGGGCCACCACCTGCCGCTCAGGGTTGGGGACCGGGGGGGAGGACACTAGGTCCCCCCCTTATTCTTCTTTAGGGCCCCCACCCGCCGCTCAGGGGTGGGGGCGGTGGGAGGACAATAGGTCCCCCCTTCAGTTTAAATGCAGGTGGGGGCTCGCGAGGGGTGCTACGTTTTTTAACAGTGAGCTGCTCGCTATTTAATAGACATGCCCCTACTCGTAGTGGGGGCAGAAGATTATCTATCCATACCAGTCTTAGATCCTTAGAGATTGAGGTAAGTGTTTGCAGCAAGATGAAATCATGTGCCAGCTGCTACATAGGTTATTAGGAGAGGATCAAGACCATCTATGCTCCAGGGAGTTTCTGAGAGATCCCGCATTGTTGAACAGGCAGAGTCAGGGCCATCTTTAATATTGATTGGACCCTGGGCAAATCATTTGCTTGGGCCCCCTGAAACCTGTCTTCCTTCCCCAGGCGTGTAATCACATCCTCCACCCCAATGCAGTGGTGGACCTAAAGTAGAGAGGTGCAAGAATATTTTTGGGCCTCCCTATCGCACAGGTGATTAAAAGGTAGATCCACATCTGTCGTGCAACTTCAGCAATGCAATGACAGCTGGGGCTCTACCATTTACCCATGTTTGAAGGTTTGTATTTAGCACTACACGTTTTTTTGTGTGTTTGAATGTAAACAGGTTTTTGTATAGAATATGTTTGTATGTGGTGTTGGCGTACTTGCAAGCATGTATTTATGTGTAGTGTTGGTTTTTGAATGCAGGGGTGTGTATACATATAATTTTGGTGTGTAACACAGACGTGTGTTAGTACATAGTGTTGGAGTTTGAATGCAGGGGTGTATTTGTATGTAGTGTTTGTGTGTATATGTGCATACATCTCAGCATTCACACACTCACATACAGATTGCTTACACTAGATGGAACGCAGGATGCGTTCCACAGAGAAAAATACCGCGAATCTGTAGCAAATGGACGGATATAAAAGAATCACAGGGACTTTGATGCACAGCATACACCAACTAAGGAAGCCTATTGGGCGAAACGCGTTTTGGTGACTATTGGACTTCTAATTATGCTTTTGTTTTTTATCTGACCTGTTTTTGGAATAAATTATATACTTTTATAGATATTTAAAGTATTTATTATTCCTGGAAATACCACTTAAATATCTTCCCTATCACCTGGAGTGGGGTTTGGATCTCCCCTTAAGGATCCTACTGACATCTAGACCAGAGCCAGGTTATTTTATGGCTCTACATTTGTGAGTGTGCAATTTAAAGATATTGGAATTACACTGTATTAAAAAATTATCTGCACTATTGTGTTTCCCTCTTTTTCTGTTTCAGCTTTGTTGGCTGTATTTTGAAGAGAGGGAAGTATTTACAGCTACACCTATTTTTGTGTATAGTAATTTTATATATATACATATATATTATATATACACACACACACACACACACACTGAAACATATGCAGACACACAGATATATACACTGGCACACACATGTAGATATACAGACACATATGCAGATACACAGACACACACACAGATACACTGAAACACACAAAGACAGCATACAGATACACACACACACACACACACACACACAGACTTCATACAGATACACACATATATACAGACACATATAGAGACAGACAAACTGACATACATATTTACACATACAAACTGCCATATGGACACAGACACACACAAACACATACTGAGACATACTGACATACATTCACAGACACACACACAGACCTACTGGCACACAGATCGACATACTGGCAAACACACAGACAGACCTACTGAAACACACAGACAGACCTACTGAAACACACAGACAGACCTACTGGCGCACACACACACAGACCTACTGACAGACACACACACAGACATACTGACACACACACATGCAAACTTTACACTTTAAAGTCCCCCTCCAGTTTCCTACCTTCCCTGGGGTCCAGTATGCTGGCTTGGGTGGTTGGGAGTTGGGGATTGGCTCTCTTTGCTCAGTCCCCCTCCTCGCTCAGCCTCTCTGAGGGAGGAAGTGAATCGCGGATGTCACTTAAGCAAGGGCTGAAACGTGTTTACCGGGTGGCCCTAAGTGATGGCCACCTGGTGAGCACCGTTAGAGACTGGGCCCCGGTGCAGCCACAATACCAGCACCGCAAGCCCATGGGTGGGTGGATTTTTTTTATGCAGTCTATGGGTGGCGGGGCCACGGGGCAGCTGCTTTGGGCCCTCCAGGAGTGACTTCCCTTGTATGATCCGGATGATTTTCTTCCCATAGAGCTTTCATCGTAGTGAATTCCAATTATTAATAGGCACTCTTTTGTTTGGAACCACAGAAAAAATTTGAATGGCTTACCTATGTCCCTTAGAGTGTGACCTTTTTTCTGGGAGCAGAGGGATCTGATTCCATAACTGCATAAGGCTCCCATTTCAATGTTAGCAAGCTTATCTTTGCTAAAAAAGCAGATTGAAAGATAAATAAAAATATGTAAAATCACTTTAATATGGGGAAAAAATATGGGATAACCTTTAAGAAAAAAAATGTGCTTTTGGTTCATAAAAGGGGAAGCCAATACGACACTGCAACCGTACTAACGTTACAGAATACATATGCGCGAATCGGATTTCGCACGCGTGTAAATGGCATGATCATTCGATTCCCACCTGTGCATTCACGAGGATTTTAACACCACAAAATCGACCCTGGAGCAGAAAAGAAAGCGTTGAAAAGCCGAGAATGCCTATTACCCAGTACAGAGGCATAGAAATAAGTTAATAAAGCGGCAAATAGCCGTTAATGCCTAAAACCAAATATAGAGGCATAGAATACTGTAATCAGGGCCGGCGCGTCCATAAGGCGGCACAGGCGGCCGCCTTAGGGCGCACCGGCTCTGGGGGCGCAAAATTCCAGTGACCGGCAGGAGGGAAGTGCTCCCTCCTGCCAGGTCACCTCCTGGATCCCTGGCGCGGCGTGCGGCTGAACTGGATGCCGAGTTGGTGAGGGAGCTCTGATCTCTCTGATGTGCTCCCTCGCAGGCTGTTTACTGATGACGTCATATTCCGGCTCCCGCGGCATCAGTAAACAGCCTGCGAGGGAGCAGATCAGAGAGATCAGAGCTCCCTCGCCACCACGGAATCCAATTCAGCCGCACGCCTCCCAGCAGCCCCACTGGACCACCAATGAGAGATCCACGCCAGCTCTCCAGGTAGGGAGGCTGGGTGGGAAATGTTAATTTAATTTAGATTATTAATTACTGTGAGTGTGTGTGTGCATGCGAGTGTGTGTGTGAGTATGTGTGTCTGTCAGTGTGTGAGTGAGTGTGTGTGTGTGTATGTGAGTATGTGTGTCTGAGTCTGTCAGTGTGTGTGTTTGTGTGTCTGTCAGTGTGTGAGTGAGTCTGTCAGTGTGTGTGTGTGTGTGTATGTGAGTATGTGTGTCTGTCAGTGTGTGAGTGAGTCTGTCAGTGTGTGTGTGTATGTGAGTATGTGTGTCTGTCAGTGTGTGAGTGAGTCTGTCAGTGTGTGTATGTGAGTATGTGTGTCTGTCAGTGTGTGAGTGAGTCTGTCAGTGTGTGTGTATGTGAGTATGTGTGTCTGAGTCTGTCAGTGTGTGTGTGTGTGTGTGTGTGTGTGTGTGTCAGTGTGTATGTGAGTATGTGTGTCTGTCAGTGTGTGAGTGAGTGAGTATGTGAGTATGTGTGTCTGTCAGTGTGTGAGTGAGTGTGTATGTTGTAACCGTTCGTACTCCAATTTACCGATATAACGTCTTATAACTTAGAATTTAGCAGGGCTAACCATACAGATATCTTAGCTAAATATTGTATAGTCGGTATAGAGTTTCTCTATTTAAAATACATAAATAATTGAGAATACAATAAAAATAGGAGTTGGAAGCAATAACTTTTGTCTTATTAATATAGTTTATTGGATAAATGAATAAAGATCCATTAATATATCATAAAGCAGAGTATACAAGATTAAATGAATAAATGCTTGCAATATAATTAGTATAACATACCCTCCTGATTATACAGGTAATCTCTCAGTATGTCACCTCCAGAGTCGGTCAGTATGTCTCTATCTAGCATTGATCTAGCATGTATATATAGTATAGCATTTCTAATTACTACTGGTAATGTATGGGTTAATTCATCTTAGGGTTAAAAGCAGTTCATATATAAAAATAAAGGAAAAACACCCTTATCAGTCTAATGTCATAACCTAGACATCTTTAATCTGTATTTGGACTAGAAGTTAGGTTGACATACACCTTAGGGTTAAGAGAAGGTCATATAACAAAATAAGTCTAATGTCATAACCTAGACATCTTTAATCTGTATTTGGACTAGACGTTAGGATGACATAGGCAAAGCCTTGAATTGTTATTGCATTAAATTAAGACAAGATGGAGTAAACATGTTGTGTACTGTAAATAGGTAAAAGGTTATTAGTTAAAGAAACAGTTGCAGTTTAAAGAAATACAATGTAGCAATGTGTATTATACCCACAATTGCCCATCACACCCTCCTGTTTAAACTGAGGGTTTCTTTGAAAAAGGTTTCTTTGAAGAATATTTTTTCTTTCTTTGCTTAACACCTCCCTGCTCATGTAAGGGAGGGGATTGTGGTGAATAGGACACAGTGGAAGGGACAGGAATGAAACAATTACAATCATATATACCTGTGTGATTGCACATTATGTCATCGTGATCAGTACGTAAATAATAAAATTCACCTGGCATATAATGTGTTATGTCATTTTGAGTAAACTCTTTTCTCATGTCAGTTTTCCAAATTCCACCCCAGCATTTATTAAAATTTTGTGTACACACCATAACTGTTGTGATCCCATATGCACCATGAGAGACAATGTTAATATGACCAATATCTTTGATTAAAGCATATAGCTGGAATATCTCTTTAGCTCGATCCATGCATTTAATGGATGGTTGATTGTAGTGAGTCAAAAGAGCTGTTGTCTGACAAAAATTTAAGAAGGTCATCAAATCCCTCGGTAATATATTCATGGCTGGATCCTGAAAGGAGAAGCATGTCAAAGTCATCAATTGCCTGTTGTAATCCAAGTTTCTGGGGTGCATTTCTGGTGGTGGTGATTGTTTTGGAGCGTCTGGATACCGAGTTAGTATTGGTAGTAGGTATTCCTTTAACATCATTGGTTGCCATAAGGACACTGGCACCTTTGTTCTTGGTGTTTGTCTTTGCATGTTTCCTCTTCTGTGATACATTTTTACACCTCCTATAATGTGTATAGATTGGATATATGTAATGATAATTGTTCTGATATTTCTTTATAGAAACAAAACCTTTGTTAGGTCTAAAGATATATGGGTTATTGGAATCAGCAAAATAGTTATGGCAATTCCTACATTGGTATTTAAAATAATATTGTCCTGGTACAATTTCTTTAAAAGTTAAGATTGCTCTTTTATGCAAAATCTCTCTAGATCTTTTTGGTATAGTTGATAATTGAAAACATGTAGAAATGAATTTATTCATGTTTCTTTGCCCTGTGAGGGAGAAAAGAAATGATTCTCCAAGTTACAATTAGTAAAAATATAATAATTATAGTTATCATTATTGGTTTCAAATACCAAAAAATACTAAATCCTGTTCCTATTACCCCTTTAACAAGATTTGCTAAAGATTCAGCTATGCTTTGAACAGTTTTACCAATTGAAGGTAAAATAGGAGTCAATATCTTACCAAGTTCTTTCAGCCAGTATGGGAAATCTCTCTCGTGGTCTTGAATATTGAGAAGAGAAAGCCTAACTCTTATTAATATATCTTGCACTTGCTCGTGGGTGGAGCATAAGGTGATTTTGAATTGTTGTAAGTGAGCCAAGAAAGCACTCATATATGGAAGTTTTAAAGATATTGGGGGTATGTGTATTTTAACGATATCTGTTAGTTTATAATTTTGTAAAGGAGGTTTTAACAATCTTCCATAACAGTAAATGTCATAATCCGTGGTTACAATTAATGGTTGTAAAGCAGGTAACTTGCAATCTGAATAAGGACTCATAATTAAATAAGAACCATTTCTTAAAGATTCAAAGTACAGATAATCATTTTGTATTGGTTCTATATTAAGTAAGCAATCAGCTGATGTGGCAGGATTATTTCCACAAGGAGTCTGTACTTTTACATCTTCACATATTACATAACTTTTTTCTAGGCATCTAGAAACAGACAAATAATATATCTGATCACATATCTTTGATATATATTGATATGGATGTTGTATTGTTATCTTTGCCAACTTTTCACCTGTTTGTAACAGGTGACCTATATTATCAAGCTTCCAATTCGTAGTGTATATTTCACCTGGAAGAGTTAACTCATAATAAATTTTAACTTCCCACTGGCTAACCTTGGCATTGTTTAAATGTTTTGTTTCTCTGATATCATAAACAAAGGTCTGAGAAATGTGCAATAACACTTCGATTTGTTTCTTAGTTAATTTTAACCTTTGAAGCACTTTAGTTATGTTAACCAGACTTGTATCAATTAAACCATTTTGTAAATTAGATCGAATATCAAAAATCTTCTGATTCAACATAGATATTTTCACACTTTCTTCTAGTGTAGAAATATCATATATTAATGCTGCAGTAAGCGTTATCAGGTGGTCTTTAAGAATCAATATACCTTGACGTAGCAATTCATCATTTAGATCAGAATAATGGGATACAACCTGAATAGCTTCTACAAGTAATTGGCCGGTATATAGGAAGGAGTTTGCATTGGTTAACAAAGTCCTTCTTCTGCGAGACACACGTCTCATGTTACATTCATCTGGATCACTATTTTGTATATTTTTATATGTAATATCTAAAAATGTTTTATTAGTAGGCCATGCTGCGATTGCAAATGGCATCTCTGCAACATTCTGTAAAGTACAATTCTGAAATTCACAAGGTCTATCTTCATTAGCGATTAAAACATACATTTGAGTTTTTATACCATTAATTACAATATCTGTATTATATATCATACTGTCACTGACACATTTCTGATACAGGGAGTATACTAAATAATTTGCATTAATACTTATCGGTTTCCTCTCGATGCACCACATTCCTGGAAGTCCAGAATATAGCAAAAATCCTTGGTCTATGTTTTTAGGGAGCCATTTAAAGTTCTGATTGGTATAATTATACCAGAGAGAGCAAGGAGCACAACGGTAGATTATATCTGGATTAGAACCATTACAGATTCCTTGTTTTATCAATGTCTCTGTAGTTATGTTACAGGAATTCCTTGCTTTGCAGGTATGTACATAATATGTGGAGTTAAGAAATGCTGCAAATCGGGGTTTAGTACAAGTGTCCCATGGGGTCAAGTCTCTAAAAAGCTTTTGTTGACCATTCATATTCCATTCTTTTGGCAATGCTTCTGCTTTTAATAGGCCTGTCTTATTGTTGCTCATCAACTGCTGCAAGGTTTCTTTCACTAATTGATGTATTTCATCTGAATTCAAATTCACACGCCACCATGAGTCATTATAAAGTTCATTACTACAGAATATGGTTCCAGTGTGGTTTCTCACTCCACCAGGAAATCTATATTCCTCTTCTTCTGCTCCTTCCCAGTAACCAATTTTTTCTGAATTGTAGGTAAAAATCTGTGTCTTATACTGAGAGGTGCTTAAATAATCAATTAGGTATTCTTTGTACTGTATTCCATCTTGGGTAATACCTGGACGTGGACAGTGATCAGCCTTTATTTCTGATTCCGGCCATCTTCTGTTTGACTGGAAATTAACATAATAACAATGTCCAAAATTAGCATAGCACATCTTTTCAGCATAAGAAGGCTGTTTGCGATAGTCATCCAATGGTAAACTATATGGCAAAGTCTTTTCTTGAATCACCTTCATATGTGCATCCAAAGTTTCTTTGACAAGCATCTGTCCCGTCTCACTTTTAATTCCAGCATCTTTAGCCATCACTGCTGAGTCTAGTATTAGGATTTGAGATAGTCCAATCACTTGTTTCTTGTGTATAATCGGTTTTGGGTATGGTTTCCAATAGGTTCCTTGTGGAATACCAGAATACGTCACATTGGCGATTACTTCGCTGTGAATTGTGTCTCTTTTCATAAGATGGTTCCTGGAGGTCATCCTCACGATCATGGAACTTGTATTGTATGCAGTCCAATTCAATACGGGAGCTTCTTGGTTGTTAACATAATCCCAATGCAGTTTCAAAACGACTACTAGGGTTGATGTTATCATGATAATGCTGCAGATAGTAATAAAGAGACACCACATCCAATTCTTCAGTATCCATTTGCTTCCATCTTTGCACTTCTTTCTTACTGTGTTCCATACTTTATGTAAAGTCTGTTTTTCTGGTAATGATGATTCATGTTCCAATTCTTCCATAGCAATTGTAAATATGTCATTTTTTGTTCGTAGATCCTTCTCCTTTGCATTTTCAATTATCTGATCATGAGTTGGTCTATTGCGAGGCTGTGAGATGGGTTGCTTTTCCATCCTCTTTTGTGTTTCTCTTGCTTCCTTCGACAGTATCCACTGTGTCAGGGTCAATGGTTCTGTGGACATCTTGGAAATACTTTGCTGGTTTTAAATTATCAATGCTTACTGTTCTCTGTTGGCCTTGTTTGTTCTCCGTAATAAAAGTTCTCGGATTTAAAATCGTCACGATTTTCACAGGCTTTTTCCAGCGTGGTCGCAGGGGGCGTAGTGTATGGACCCTCTCCAGGACGAACTGGCCAACAGTAGGAACCCAAGTAGTAGGTGACGGATTGTGGTGCGTTGTGGGTCGAGAAAACAATTCTCTAATTTCCTCTAACAGAACCAGCTGTTCTAATCTCCCTGGTGCAGAAATATGTTCAGTAAAAGTTGTGTTACAAGGGACACCATACAACATTTCATATGGAGTTTTACCATTAGTAGTATTAGGTATATTGTTAATGCCCAATTGTACCATAGGAATAAGTGGATACCACTGTGTGGGGCGAGCAACTAGCAACTTGGTTAATAGTCTTTTCACCTCAGCATTTTTCCGTTCCACAACCCCACAACTTTGAGGGTGGTTGGGTGCACTGATTTCCCAAAGTAACCCAAACGAGGTTGCCCAGTTCTGGGTTTCTTTTGCAGTAAATGCAGGACCACCATCTGAGTGGATGGTCCTAGGCTTACCAATGCATACCAAGGAAGTGAGACTAGCAATCGTGGTATTAGAGGTCGCACTTCGCACAGGGTATAACCAAGTAAACCTGGTACATGCATCAACACATACTAAAACATATTTATAACCATGGGATGGTGGCAAAGGTCCAATATGATCAATATATAATAATTCAAAAGGTACATTGGGTATGGATTTTTCAATAAATGGTACGACTGAATGATTCGGTCTATTCACTAATAAGCATTGCTTACAATTACCAATAACATGAACAACAGTCCTTCTCATATTGGGCCACCAGTATCTTTTTTTCAGAGTAATAAGTACATTATCTCTACCCAAATGAGCTTGTCCTAATCCTGAATGAGCCTCTAGTACAAGTTTTTCCCTCTCCGTTACAGGAGGAACAATGAAGTTATTACCATCAATGGTTACTATACAATCAACTCCTTCTAAATGATAGGAGTATTTGGTAGGATAGCCAGCTGGATTATGTCTGGTCTTATCCAGGCAAGCATTTAACTCTGCATCTACTTTGAGAGAAAGGGTATGTTTCTGTGATCTAGTGACCACATTAACAGAATAGCTTTGGCTGACACTTTGCGCCAAAGTGTCTGCCAGCTGGTTGCCAACTGTATGAGGTGAAGAACCTAACTTTCTGTGTGCAGGTTCATACACAATTTCAATGTCGGGTTTCTTTTGCAAATATGCAATTAAGAATGAAACATCCAAACTAGGATGTTCAGCCAGTTCAAGATTAACCTTCCTTCCATTAACTTTAATAGTATCATGATATAAAGGATATGTACCATTGCCCTCTAATGTTTCAATAGTAACATTAGAAAATGGATTGGTTTTTAATATGTTTTTCTGTACAAGTGAAATTTCAGCTTGTGTATCTAACACCCCTTCATATGTCCTCAGATCATATGTAATCTGCAAATCAAGATTATTCATCCTGATTTTCTTCTTGTTCTGGGTTTTGATTCTCGGTTTTCTTTATTTTTTGTATCTTTCTGGTTGTTGCTGGAGGATGTGTTGGAGGATGTGAGGATGTTGATGGGGTAGTAGAACTTTTATCCTGTCCTGTTCTGTCTCTATCCCTGACTTGTCC